>CM068824.1:160967629-161457629 GCA_028554795.2 Sinohyriopsis cumingii
AGGAGGGAGCTGCTCTTGCAGCTCAGGGGATCTTCCCTCCAATGTATCCCACAGATTTTCTATGCTTCACTCATCTCCAGTGGGGGCCCCGAGTGGCCGAGTGGTCTAAAGCGCTCACCGTTACGGATCACTGCCATCTCACCTCTGTCTGCGTAGGTTCGAGTCTCGGATTCGGCTAATGTGGTTATGTGAGAAAGCTTGCCAGTAGCTTCTCGTGGGTCGGTGGTTCTTTCCGGGGGTTTTCCGGGTTCTTCCTCCACCATTAATACTGGCCGCCATGTATAGCCTATCTTGTGCTGAAAAATGGCGTTAAGCCCTACAACAACAACAACAACAACATCTCCAGTGATATGTATCAGGACAAATTTTCATGCATGGTTGTCAACTGCATCATCTAGTCAATGAGATGGTCCATGTCAAATTTCTACTGTGCAGATTTCTACTATGGAGAACGTTTTCAATTGGTGCAGTAGAAAATATGTTATTTGTAGATGTCCATCACAAAGTACAGAGGCAGACCCTTCTTTCTGTCTGAAGAGAAAATGTTGTTTTCTGCTGTTATTAAGGGCTGTTGGTGAGCCCTGCCAAACATCCTCAAGTTCTCCAAGGGTCTGGCAATTGGTTTTGAGCCTCATCTTTCCAATTTTATTACATGTTTTGAGCTGCCAAGACCAGTGTCATGCTCACCAGTGCCATGATAGTTGTTGTTGTTGTTGTTGTCGTGGGGCTTAACGCCATTTTTCAGCACACGATAGGCTATACATGGCGGCCAGTATTAATGGTGGAGGAAGAACCCGGGAAAACCCCGGAAAGAACCACCGACCCTCGAGAAGCTACTGGCAAGCTTTCTCACATACCCACATTGGCTGAATCTTAGACTCGAACCGCCGCAGACAGAGGTGAGATGGCAGTGATCCGTAACGAAGAGCGCTTTAGACCACTCGGCCACTCGGTGCCATGATAGAATGTCTTGTGTGTAGTATGTGCTTTGTCCCAAAAAAAACTTTGTAAACCATTGGCTGAAGATTCTTTCAAGAATGTCACCCTGTCTCTAGCTTTAAGATTTGTTTTTATGCTGTCTTCAATGTCGGCGAGAAGGAGCAAGCTTCATGCCTCGTCTATACATAAAGGATGTTTATGGTTCAGTGATATGTTCAGTTTCTCCATAGTTTACCCAATATTGATATCTGGGTTTGGGGATGATCAAGATGCGCTTCCCTGTCAAGTAAGGGCCTTACAGTTCTGTCTACCTGTTCTAGACAGGAGAAAAGTTTGAAGTGTCTCTTCCTAACAAGCAAGGACTCTGCTTATATTTCAGCATCCACCATTTTTAGGTGGATTGTACTTTGTCAAGAAGTTAGTCCCGCACTGCTTTTAGTGCACCAGAGAATAGGCTTTATTTTCCTTATGCTGATAGTTTGGGTAAAAATGTGACCCAGTCTGATGCCTTCCTAAAAATAGTGGTTACTGTATGGTTGAGTCTGTCATTTTTATACTGTTTTATTGAGGCAGTCAGCCTTCCAAAATTCTGTAAGGCAGCTGTGACAGGTGATATATTGCATTCTAAGTCAGATTTTATTCAACAAATATATTCAGTAAAAGGAACAAAATGTTGGCCCCTGCAGTGAGGATATTTAAATTGGAAAACTTTAGTTTTCTGAATCTGCTAATAATAAAGTTAAATAGGGGCAGTATGAGGTAATCTTTCATGCATAATTAAATGTTTTCATACCAGTAAATTGTATTCAGTGTAATATACTGTTTATATTCATTGTGAGTTGAGTCCAACTGCAAATTGCACAGATCCAGATCTGCCATTGCAAAATGTGCCAGCAGATCTGGGTTTATGCAGCTTGTTAGGAGTAATCAGAAGAACAAGCAACATAGACTCTGGTTTGCTGGTGCATTATGGTATGGCAGATTAGGGTCTATATTGTTTGCAGTTGGACTCAACTTAGAAGCAAGTATCTAAGGTAGTTCTTGCAAAATTCAGCTTTTCTGTGGACTTTGTTCTTTCATTTTTTTTTGTGTGTAATCTTTTACAGATCGATGTGGCAAAATATTACTTTTTCTATTTAAAAATAATTCAGTAAATAGCACGAGTGCATGTTCTGAAGTTACATTATCTTGTCAATTTCACCTCAAACTTGGATGGCTTAAGGACAACAACACTGCATATTTATTAATATTTGCTCACAATTTCTGGCATTTTATTTTCATTGACTTTAACTGTTCATGATGTCATACTAGACTTAAGCTGGGTGCTGACTAATTTTCGGAATTATCCTTTTTATTATTTAAAGTCTTTATTTCCTTTTCATTCTCTTATTCCTGGAAGTCCCCTGGTAGTACATTAATACCTTTTTCTAAATATAGCACTACAGTGCTGACATTGTGCCGTTTATACTCACTTATACGTAAGTCCAACTGCAAACTGCACAGACCCAGATCTGCAATTGCATAATGCACCAGTATACATGTGTCTGTGCAGTTAGTTAACATTAATCAGTAGAACACACAACATAAACCCTGATGTGCAGACATATTATGTTATGGCAGATTATGATCTTTGCTCTTTGCAAGTGAGTATATATGGTAGGTTGTTTCTATTCATAGACTTCCACTGCATAGATACATAGACTTGCACTGGATAGCAGTGAACATGGACATACCAGATAGAGCTGGCAGCCAATAATACAGCTGACTAGGGATCAATATTCAGTTAATGATATAGAGTTACATGTAGCCAATAACAAAAATAAAAAGGTGTGATAAAGGTCAGTGGACAGTAAACCAGGCTTGGATTATTTCAGATGAAGCTTAGGATGAAAAAATGCACCAATGGTGGTCACTCAATGTGGACAACTGAAATCACAAATGGTCAGTATTTGCCCTGTATAGTCTGGTTTTCTTTTGGAATGTACTATAAAACTACATGTATAGTTACCATTTGATCACTTCATACACTTTCTGTAAAGTACATTTGGTAGGATTACTGTATACATGTCTTGCACAGTACTTTATATAAATTGCACAATTCATTTTGATAGGATTACTTTGTACACTTCCTGTACGGTACATTGCTATGATTGCTTTATATAAATTGCAGTGTAGATTAATTCATACACACTGTACAATACATTTTTATTGGATTAGTGTGCTGCATGATTTGGAGGTTTTTAATGGATAATATTAACATAGTGAGATTTATAGCTGCTCTTGGATAGGGATCATTAGATCTGTTTACATTATTAGTGTACCTGTTTAGATGATGGATAGAGGCATGATGGCATGATTCCGTTAGCAAACCCTCTCCATCAGGATCTTGATTGTAGTAATGCCTCGTTTTTCTCAGTCATCTTTTAATTCATTTTGCACAGACAAGGGCAGATTGGAGGTGTGGGTGAGTTTGGATGCAGAAAAGTGGTTAATTTGTGGAAAGGGTGATTTGGGGACTACCCCCAGGTCTAAGGGTCAAGGCCATTATTGCAAGCCACAGGTGATTCCTTTCTCATCCTTGGAGTTGTACTGAGATTTCCCTGGTTCTCATGAATATGCATAAAACATGCTTAACCCAATCACTAAAGAATTCATGAGAGGACAGTTTTCTTGCCTTTTTGACCTTTTGTGCTGTTAAAATAAGCCAATTAACTTTTCTCTTCCAAGCACATTCATTTGTTGATCAATAAAATGTGCACTTTCATTGTTGTGTACCAGATTGTTATATTGTGTTGCTGTTTATTTGTGTTTGTAGAAAATGAGGAAATGTAGGTGATAGTAGATTGTCACCTGTGGCTTGCAATGATGGATCCCTGCAACTGCTTTGGTGGCCTAGTAGTTAGAACGTCTGCCTTGGATGCAGGAGGTTGTGGGTTCATTCCCCAGCCAAGTCATACCAAAGACTTATAAAGAATGGTACTAACAGCTGCCTCGCTTGGCGCTGAGCATTAAGAGGTTAGTGTTAGGACTGGTTGGCTTGGTGTGATGATAATGTGACTGGGTGGGACATCGTGCTACATGTCTGCGGCATGATTGTTGTTGTAGGATTTAACGCCATTTTTCAGCACACGATAGGCCATGCATGGCAGCCAGTATTAATGGTGGAGGAAGAACCCGGGGAAAACACCGGGAAGAACCACCGACCCACGAGAAGCTACTGGCAAGCTTTCTCACATACCCACATTGGCCGAATCCTAGACTCGAACCCACACAGACAGTAGTGAGATGGCAGTGATCCATAACGGATAGTGCCCCAGTGCTAGACATCATGCACTATAAACTGCCACATCATAGCGATATGACTGATTTTGTTTAAAGCTACGTTAAAAATCCATGCCTAGAGATCATTAAGACTTTGAGCTTGGGTTACCATTTTCAGCAAATCAGTAGTAACTTTCGAAAGTAGTACAATATGTGATGGGAGTCCCAAGTGGTAGAGTGGTCTGAAGCACTCACCAGTACGGATCACTGCCATCTCTCCTCTGTCTGTGTGGGTTTGAGTCTCAGGCTTGCCCAGTGTGAGTATTTGAGAAAGGTTGCCAGTAGCTTCTTGTGGGTCAGTGGTTCTTTCCAGGGTTTTCTGGGTTCTTCCTCCACCATTTGTACTGGCCGCCATATATAGTCTATCTTGTGCTGAAAAATGGCATTAAACCCAACAACAACAATATGTGACTAGTTGCAACAGAATCTCATACTCAGACTAAGATGTTTTAAGATTCATGGCTCCCATATCTTGAAACCTTCTTAGTGCAAAACTTGAGATCTTGCTCAGATGGATAAATCTGTCATAATGATTTTGTTTTATATTTTGATGGTAATGGGCAATCCGGATGGGTGAGTGGTCTAATGTGCATGCCTTACCAATAACTGCCATCTCACCTCTGTCCATCTGAGGTTCATCCAATATTGGTATGTGAGAAAACTTGCCAGAAACTTTCCATAGGTCAGATGGTTGTTCCCTGGATTTTCCTGGGTTCACCCTCCACCAGTAATACTGGATGCCATGTATAGTCTATTGTGTATTTGAAAAATGGCATAAGCCCACAACATCTTTTGGTAATGACCATCATAATTTTTTTTATAAAAAATCAAGAATCCAAAACTCTGATGCTCTGTAATTTTGATCAAAATAAAGTTGCTCAAAAAAGTTTAAAGAATGTGAGATTAAGCCAGATTGGGGGATATGGCCAATATTTATGCTTGAAAGGAGGAGAGAGAGGCACACTAGTTCTGTTCCTACCTGTAATATCAAGCCAAAAACACGAGAGGCATTAGTGAATCATGTGTTACATTTGGCATACACTAGATGTTGCTTGAGTGCAAAATAGGAAGAAACTTTTATGTTCCAAAAGTTGAGCCAAACTGCAAAGAACAAAGATCCTGATCTGCAGGTTAGGGTCTATCTTGGTTGTTCTACTACTCACTCCTAACAAACTGTACAGACCCAGGTCTATCATAGCATTATGCTACAGGCAGATCTGGGTCTGCGCAGTTTGTAGTTGGACCCTTCTTATTTGCAAGAGTATACAACACTTTCCGATGGCAGGGTTGCTGTATATAACACAAGATTTTGTTCCTGATAATATTTTTGGGAAAAAAGCAAAGTGGAGATGTTGGTTTTGGCCCTAGTTGCATGTTTGTACTGGTAGTGCATGGTCAGATCTTATTAGTCTGGCACAAACTGTTTCCATGGAGACACATTTGTTTATCGTGATTTGTGGATGAATGAATATGATATTGAATGACTTGCATTGTATGTTTTCCATTTGTGGCAGCATGTAAAAGTGATAGTTGTAAAACGGTGATTGTAGTGATGCTGCTTTCTTGCACATTGGTGGAAATAATAATAATAATAATAATAATAATAATGATAATTCATGCCACAGATGACTAGCATCATGTCCCACCCAGTCACATTACCCTGACACCAGGCTGACTAGTCCTAACACTAACCTCTTATTGCTGAGCACTAAGCAATGCAGTTGCTTGTACCATTTTATAAGTCTTTGGTATGATTCGGTCGTGGCTCAAGCCCACAACTTCCTGCATCCGAAGCAGACACTCTAACCACTAGGCTATGGGAGAGTTTGGTTGTCATCCCAACACCTTTTTATATGCCAAGCATAGGGCGGAGTGTATTGTAACATCTGACTGTCTGTTACCGATTTTGTTCAGCACCAAAGATTCAGTTGTCCACCATCTACAGTTAACAAACCTTTTGGAAGGCTTGCACTTGGGATAAGGAGGAACCCTATCAGTTTAGGCAAAAAAGGTCAAAAGTCAAGGTAATTGAAAAAGAAAAGAAAATGGTTTCTGCACAATAACTCAAGTTCTTCACCATCTTCTGTATCCAAATTCTGCACATAGTTTGCACTTTTTATAAGGAAGAACTGTTTTGATTTCAGGTTTAAAAGGAGAAAGGCAATGCTCACATTACAGAAGAAGAAAATGGTTTTATACACAATAACTCAAGTTCTCTGCTATATGGAATTACCAAATATTGTGGGAGTCATTCACTTGTGAGGAAAAACCTTGTCCACTTGGTCTTGAGAGGTCAAAGATCAGGGTCACTTTGAAAGAAGAGTTTCTGTATAATAACTTTTTTTCTCCATTATTTAAGGTTCCCAAACTATGTGGATTGCTTGCACTTGGTGTAAGGAAGAACCCTATTAATTTTAAAGTCAAAAGGTTAAGGTAACTCTGACTGAATGAAGAATAATTGTTTCTGTGCAAAAATATTTTTTTATCCACATAGAGGATATCAGACATGTTGTGGTTGTACATTGTTCCCTTCACAGTATTTATGTTAGATATAGTCCTTGGTTCTGAGTTTATAATTCTGGGTAAATTGGCACTGTAAGTGTTTTGTGAGATTGGATGTGTTCCCCCAGGATGGAGTTGGCATGGTTTGAAATGAAAGATATAATTTAGATAATATGCGATTGGGTTGGGAAAACATTCCATGCTTGGCTTTTTGTAGGACATGTTGAAATCTTTGCTGGCAATCTGATTAAAATCAGATCTCAACTGCCCAATATGAAGAACTTACAGCGAGTGCTTAGGGGTCATGTTCTAGTGATGCATTTTATTACCATAATTGCTAATTTTATCAGCCAATCAGATGAAGTATTAAATTTTGGCATTTGGGAGACTGAGTAGCATGATTGAATAATATCAATGTGTGCCAAACTATTTGATCCATTTTCAGATTTCTGAGAGCTGCAATTGTATTGGCTAAATCAGAGGTCACCAGAACAAGAAATCTAAGCATCTGCTGTCAGATCTTCACATAGGATAGTGAGATCTAATTATAATCAAATTGGCTTAGCTGTACAAGTTAAATTACATTTAATATTTTATGATACTTGCCCAGACTTCAGCACAGAATATACAACAAAGACTAAGAGGCTTTTTTGTGCAAACTTATTTTGGGAAAGTAGATAATTATAGAATCATTTTAACCCTCTGTTGTCATAGTACCGTTTATGCTTGATATTTACAGCAGTCAAGAGATCATTTGATTAATTGTTGTGTGATGGCACATTAGTGCATGAAAGGTTATGCAGTGCTGAATAGTTGGAGTGAAATGTCTTTTCCATCACTTTGTGGGCCATGTCTGATCTGGGCAGAATTTGAACCTGCAATATTCTGGTTGCATGCAAAGCACTGATCCATGATGACCCCTTTGATAAAAAACACTTTATTGCTTATATATTCTTACTGACCTTGTGTGCCTCTCCCCTGTTTACAATAAGGCTCCATTCAGCATGTTCATTAATAATTTCCTGATGTCTTTTCATTTGTACCAGTTCATGAAAGATGATCCTATTTAACAATGTAAACAAGATTTTTTGGTACTGTTTTGGTGTAGGATATAGTGGAATTTATACAGTCATCCTTTCAGAATCTGTTTGCACTTCTTCATAGTTCTGTATTCAATAACTATATGTACATAATGAAGATTGAGTCTGTGATCTGTCACTTGTATTTATGCATGTAGGTACATGCATCAAGCACACATAATTGTAAACAGTACACACTCAATCTGCCAGTTGCTATGTGCTTGCAGCTCAGGGTAATGCACTGTTTACTATAAATCATAGGTACCATAAATACTTGTAAGTAAAGTCCAAACTAAATAAACCCAGATCTGCTCTTGCATACCTTTTTTTTGTGGTGCCATGGTGGCTTGGTGGTTATCTTTCAGATCCTGCTATTGGATCAACCAGGATTCACTGCTATGGTGCGTCCTTTGGCAGGTTGCCTGAGCATAATACAACCTTTATGTTTAAAACACCAGAAAACAGAACTGCCCAAGATTAAGAATTTATTTCTTCATTTCATCATCATTACAGATGAGGGTAGAGACTGTAATCTTATTTAAACTGTGTCCAAGCAGTATTGAGAGGTCTTGAAAAAGAAAGAATTAACAAGTAGAATTTACATTTGTTTAATTTCTTTTTTCTTTTATTTCAGTTAATATGCAAGGTAGAGATTGTGTGACAGTCAAAGACTTTGCTCTTCTGAAGGTGTTGGGAACAGGTGGTAAGTACAGAATCTGTTAATATACATGTTTGCTTACTTGGCTTGGACAAATTTGTATATATTAATGTAATAGGCTGGTAGATTAAGATCTGTATTGTGTTCACATAACTATGCCAATAATTTACTTTGCCATTACATTCCATGGTCCAAGTTACTATAGTGTTGTAGTTGTTGTTCTTAAGGTGGTGTTTATTGACTTGGAGGTAGGGGTGCTGTAAGTGACATTTTGCCTTTGGCTTTTACATTTTAACATTGCAGGGTTAAAAATATATGGACTGAATTTATAAATTTTACCATGATAATAATGGGGTCAACACAGCTGTTTTTGGAGATTGCTGCTTTGTAAGCTACAATAATGTATCATCACCTTTTTAATGACTGATATAAAAGATATTAAATATGTTTTATTTTTCATGAAACTTTTTTTCAAGGAAATTTTTAGCAGATTTGTTGTTTCTTCTCCTGTCTTCCTCCTGGATACATATTACTGGTATGATAACATGGCATTATATGGTCTATTTTGTTCATACTTATTTTTTTGTTACCTAAGGTATATGAATTTTTTTTTTTACTTCTCTTGCCAAAAGTTGTGAGGGGAAATAGTGTTTTGCCCATTTGTGTTTTCATTTGTTTATATGAGAGTTCATTAATTATGCACTCTGTCATGGATATTGTTTCCTGTGCACTTAGGAAAATCGGTATGTAGATATGTCTTAACAAAAGTAATTTGACCATACCTTAATTAGAACACTGACAAGTTTTCATGCTTGAATGACTTTCAGCATATCAGTTACATAGCCTCAGTACATTTTATCTTCACTTCTGAACATTGTTACATTGGTGCATCTCAGCAACAGTAACTCAGCCATTTCAGAAGTGTCAGTTTATCTTAATTTTTGCACACCACACCTGCAATAACTTGTGCCAGGATAACCCACAAACCAACTGCTTATAAAGAGTGGTCAGGCATGGATCCCATTTTTTGATTGCTGAAAAATACACCCAAAATTGGCCCATATTTGTTGTTGTGAAGAAAATCAGTCTCAAAATTGATAAATGAAATATTGATTGATAGCTCATTTTATTGTTGAAATGGTGGTTTAGTACCCAAACATTTGAATCAACATCATAAAATGTGCAAGTTTTGGGAAGAAGTTATATTTTTATTAAATTTATTTTCCCAACAACTTTCTCAGCACACCATAAATAACAACTTTCTACGAGATTTCTATCAATGAAAATGTCATTAATGCCTGCTGGTGGCAACACTTTATTAAATAAATACCAAATAAATTAATTTTGTCAGATAAAATTCATGTTTTAATTATATCATTTAATTCAGTTTTAGTGTAATCATCATAAATGCAGTATGCCCACTTATATCCAAAATGCGAAGAATCTCATTCTGCGGTCACAGCTATGTCTTTGAGTGTTTCTGTGACAACCGAATTATGTGTAAACCATGTTTTCATCTCTGACTTGCACAAATAGTTGTTGTTTTGTAACACTCATTTTAAAGGACACATGCTTTGTATTATCACTGTATTGTAATTATGTCTTTTCTATAAATTCAAATATAGGTGGCATAATAAAAGAAAAGAAAAAGGCATACAAATCCTACCTGTGTAAGAACTAGAAATCATGGTTGTTTGTCAGGTCAACTATTTCAGTTGATAAATCAAACAACATTAGAAATATTACGATGTAAGTAATGTAATAAATCTACCTCAAATTAGCATTCATTCACAAATGTGATCAAAGATATAAAGGCAGCCATGTGAAATGAGGACTTGGTGAATAAAAAGTTTCATTTCCCATGTAAAGTTCATTGAGGAGAAGAGAATTCCAGAGTTTGTAGTGAACTTAACATTCCTGAATTGGCACTCGAAGA
Organism: Sinohyriopsis cumingii; assembly: GCA_028554795.2. NCBI lineage: Eukaryota > Metazoa > Mollusca > Bivalvia > Unionida > Unionidae > Sinohyriopsis > Sinohyriopsis cumingii. The sequence goes on from CM068824.1 coordinate 160,978,065, forward strand.
TTTCCTCATGGATAAATCACTACTACTTGCAGTATAGTCACAGCGTCAGTATTTTACTAATACAACAATTTTAAAAATTTAAAAATTTAAAAAATGTCAGTTTCAACATTGACAGTTGTTTCGTGAAAAAATGTCCCTCATTTTAAAATAAAGTGAATTTGGTTTCTTTTGTGAAATAACAACAGCAGCATCATAGAGTAATGTTGTTAACGATCTTTCAGAGGTATTTTTAAGAAGTAAAAAGTGAACAGCGTTATCGGAAAATGCTCGTTATTGATAGTTATAAAATGTGCATTCAGCCATTAAACACCTGTTGCTTCCCCACCCTACCCCAAGTTTTCTCGATGTTCAACAGGAATAGGCATCCCTTTAATTTTTTGGAGTCCCCTTGATAATTCACACCCCTGCTATTGGGTAGTCTATGTGTTGGGACCCCATCGTGTGTGAGTTATCAATGGAGAGGTTTACTTGGGTGACATCTGTATTTTCAGCCCTTTGTTCATTATACCCATGGTATCTTGGACCCTATTTCACTTACCTCATGAAAGTTGGTATGTGGATACATCTCAGCAAAGTTACTCAACAGTACCAAAATCACAGCATGTAACCAAATTTTTATGGTTGATTAATATATTAACATTTTCAGCCTTTCATTCATTTTAGTCTATATATCTTAGACTTTAGTTAACCTACTCTAATGAAATTTATATGCAGATGTATTTCATGAATAGAAAATTAACCATACCCAAACTACTTCATGGTGACCTGATTTTCATGCTCAAGGAATATATATTTTGTTTTTAGTTTTTCATTCATTACACTATTAATATCTTGGACACTGTTCACTTGTACTCCTAAGAAGTGGATGTGGATGCATCTCAATAAGAGTAACTCAGCCATACAAAAATGAGGTCACTGTGATGAAATTATCATGCTTGAATGAATTGTGCTTTCATCCATTTGATTTTTACTCAAAATCTTGGACCTTACTTGCTCATCTGTACATTCAGTGAAAATTGGTATGTATACTCATTTCAAGAAGAGCAACTCAGCCATACCCAAAATAAATACTGTGACAATTTTCATGCTTGAGCAAATTGGCTATTTGCAGCATTTGACTTGTGATTTGCTTTGTATACAGACTTGAAGAATTTTTGTGGGTGCATCTCAGTAAGAGTAATTCAACTTAGAAAAACTAATCCACCTACCTAATTTGGCCAATGTGGGTATGTGAGAAAGCTTACCAGTAGCTTCTTACCAGTAGCTTCTGGGTCAGTGGTTCATTCTGGGGTTTTACTGGGTTCTTCCTCCACCATTTCTACTGGCCGCCATTTATAGCCTATTTTGTGCTGAAAAATGGCGTTAAACCCTACAACAACAACCGACACAAATGAAAATTGGTGTATGGATGCACCTTAACTTGGCTATTTAAAAATTACGTTACTATTACCTGATATTCACAGTTGCATGACTTTTATAATTTTCAGCAGTTTGTTCTTTAAGCCATCAAAATCCATAATTTATTATATCTTAATTCACTTATGCTCATGAAAATTGGTTTATGGATGCATTTAAATAAGAACTTTCCACACTTAAGTGACTTTTAATACTTTTAATTATTCATTGATTATTGCCTTAATATCTTGGACCCTATTTTATACATATATTTATACATCATAATTGACATATAGTTGCATGAGGAAACTAGGTAACTAATAACTGCATGATTAGAGACTATTGTATTTTTTAACTATTCATGCATTATGCCCTCAATATCTTTTACCCCATGAAAGGTCACCCACATAGATTTGTGAATGCATCTCAGTGTAACAGTACTAAAAGTAGGTCACTGTGACCTATTTATCCTGCTTGAGTTTGTGGTTTCATCTATTGGTTCCTGAAGCTATTTCTTGAGATTAATACTAATCCACCAATACAAGATCAGTAAAATTGCCAGTGAGATTAATACTAATCCACCAATATAAGATCAGTAAAACAGTAAAATTGTCAATGAGATTAATACATCAATACAAAATCAGTAAAATTGCCAATGGAACACTGACACCCCAGGTCTTCCAACTGCAGTCAGATAGTAAGAAGTTCACCTGTTGCAATCATAAGTTATCAAGTGGTTTATATCAGATGTATCAAATAAAACATAAATTTGCATTCCGTTCCAATGTGTCAATTGAGTACCTGCCAAGACCTTGTGCTTGATGAGGTCTAATGACGAAGGAAATGGCCACATGTTCTTCCATGCATTAAGTAAATAAAGGGTATGATTGTCAAAAGAGTCAGCATAAATTTCAGACCAGCCTGGCACTCTGGCTCAATGGACACTTTTCAATATAGACAGTAAAAATGAACTTGGATATCAGGCTTGTGCCATAACTTGCATACAAGCCATAACATGATGTGTCACACAAAAAATACGAATTTTCACTCCCAAATATGCCACAACATGGTTTCAGTAGTCGTATTGAACCCCTCCTTTTTATTTGACCACTTGTTGTAGGGTTTAACATCATTTTTCAGCACACGATAGGCTATACATGGCGGCCAGTATTAATGGTGGAGGAAGAACCCTGGAAAACCCCGGAAAGAACTACCGACCCATGAGAAGCTACTGGCAAGCTTTCTCACATACCCACATTGGCTGAATCCGAGACTCGAACCTATGTAGACAGAGGTGAGATGGCAGTGATCCGTAATGGAGAGCTCTTTAGACCACTCTGCCACTTGGGGCCCCTATTTGACCACTACTATACATATCCAAAGCATGTAATCTGTATAAACTGTACAGTCCATTGTATAGCCCATGTAAATCTATCCTCAGGGCAGTTTATACAACTGATTACCATGGAGTCAGTTAAAAGGTGAGAGGGTCAGAGGTAAGTAACCACCATTTCAGAGATTACTTAATTGCCTGACAATGACTAGGATGATAGCCAGGTTAAGACTTTTGAACACTGCTGTGGGAGGGTCCATTTGCCTAATTTGCATTGGTCAAGTACACTAAGTACAACTATCCAATTTATTAAATCAGTCAGAGATGTGTGTTGAAGAACAATGGTTATTACATTCGTTGCATTGACTGAGAATGTCATTATTAAAGATTACTGTCCAAGATTGTCATCATGAGCAGCAATGCTTCCTTGAAGTTGGATTTTACTCTATATTTAAAATGCCAAATGTGATCATTTATTTAAGTTGGATTTTACCTCATATATAAAATGCAAAATGTGATCATTTTTTCAAGTTGGTCTTTGCTCCATATATAAAATGCAAAATGTGATTATTTCTTTGAAGTTGGATTTTACTCCATATATAAAATGTAAAATGTGATTATTTCTTAGAAGTTGGATTTTACTCCATATATAAAATGTAAAATGTGGTTATTTCAGTAGTCAGAATAGTGTACAAGTGTGGTTCATTTTTTTAAAATGGTAAAATGGTGAAATGCAAATGTGATTTAGGGAAATTATCAGCCATCTGCAAAACAAAGAAAGCCCAGTAAAGGTAAATTTTAGAACTCATCGATGGAACTTGACCTTATGAAATGCAGCAGCAAGAGGGAGCATTTTATATTTTGCACACACTGTAGATACCATATTAGGATAGTCATTTTGGTGTGTACATAGTCATTATGGTGTCATTTTGGTGTGTACATTATAACACCACACAGCATGTTTGACACTGCCTCACAGCAATGCAGATGCAGAAAGATTATTTTCTGTGCTGAGAAAAATTTGATAAGATCATTGGTGAAGTTTGAACAATAATAACATCCATTCTCAAAGAGCACCAAGATGTACACAATTGACATTGGTATTTCCATCAACCTTCTCCGCCACAACTCTTGAAAGCAACGAAGACTGCAACTAATTAAGGAAATATTCCACTGTTCATGGACTACACACACACACACACACACACACACACACACACTTTTAAATTTAATTTAAAGAAAATGTTATTTTCTTTTTAAAAATCAAATTTGAATTTACAATCATTTTATTTAAGCTTGTATGAAAATATAACTTTTTCTCAGTTGGACGATGTCACTTTTTGGGTCATGTGTACTGACCCTTGTTGGGACCTCAAAACATGCCTTTTTGAGTCAACAAAACCTCCATATCTTTTTTGTGATTATGGCAGGTATGAACTTGGTCAATGAGAAGAGGTCATGTCATTTGACTTAGTGAATAATACAAAATTATCTCAACGGTTTTATTTTTAGATTACTGCTAAACATTCATTGCATTGTGACAACTGTAAATATGTGGAAGCTCACACCAAAACATCAGAAATCAGATGAAGACAAGAATGCGAACATACCAGGTATCCTGAGAAAATAGAAATGGATGGCTGAAATAGGATGCATTATTGTGCTTTTTCAGAAAATTTCTGAACTCACTATTCTGAGAAATTCGAAAGTAAAGGGGTGACTTGTACCAAGATCAAAGAAATTCATACAAGATCAGTGAAAATGTTAATATGTTGATCCTGTGCATCAGTGAAAAAAATTGATAGTTTAAGCCATAGACACCTTCATTTATATTGAACCTTATATGACAGATACAAAAATTAGTTATGAATTGTGAATGTATTGATATGAATGAAAGGCATGAAACCAAGTAGGAAAGATACTCTTTGTAAAGTCAAAGAATTTTAATCTATCACAAGACAATAGTTATTATTCCTTTGGAGGTTCGACAGCATTTTTCAAATAATGCCACATATGCATTTGGATTCGTAACTAGTTTGTTTAAGGGATAAAAAGTACCTGAGTCTCATTCATGTTCTCCCTGCAGGGATGAGCAACATCATCTCAGGGGAAGCCAAGTGCCAGTGATTAATATGTCAGTTGCACATTCCTTGTGAAAAGGAAGCAATCTTACTTTAATCTGAGACATGCTCATCTTTGAAGTCTTCATCACTGGACCTGTCTTTGACAAGTGACTGAGTGCTAGGAACTGGGTACCAATCATTTAGCGCCAGTCTCTGAACATTGGTCAACTACCAGTCAACAGGCTCCAAGTGACAGTCACCAATCACCAGGTCATGCCTTTCGAGCAACTGTCTTTTGAAGGGGATCATATCATGACATTTCCTTTTCCCCTATGCCTCATTAACCCAGTAGCGAGTCTTCTTCCCCACCAACACCAAACAACATATGGATGTCCCAGTCTTGGTTCAAAGTGTGGTGGACATAACAGGCCAGTGACCTGGTCAGTCAACTCTAGCCTTGTCCAACAGAAAGGAGCAGGCTGCCACACGCCTCCAAGACTTCCAATTAAGTGATCCCATTCACCTAGGAAGAGAACCAGTATGATTAGGCTGGTTACAAAAAAATGCAAAGCTCACAAATCAATTTTTGTGATTGAGTCCTTATTGGATGTCTTCGTCTCTGGAGAGTGATGCCTGGAAAGACAGTCCTGTCTTGCCTTAGAAGCAGGTTTAAGACCACAATGTTGATGTTTCTGTTTACCACATTCTTCTCCCAGACTTGTGTCCAGCATCTTCTTGGGCTGAGGACACCAAGATTCCAGTCTAAAGAGTCTTTTTGGGTCCATGTCTCATTTAGATCATCTGTCGCTCACACACTTGGCTATGGTTTGGGAGCTTGCACGGAAGTTTTCCAGGGCAAAGAGCAGTTCACCCTTCTACACTCAGCCACTGGTCTCTGCTTTCATCTGTAAGATTCATTCCTTTGCTTGTGTCATATTATAGATATGACTTCATTGTTACTGGGTAACTCCATGCAGTTGCTTCAGATCAACAAGGAAATCTTCAAGGCAGTGCATTAGGACATAATTGCAACTTAGAGATTTGCTTCATCAATAGATGAATATATACCACCTCAGCTAATTTAAATGTCCTTTGTCTCCCCTTCACTCCATCAATGCCAATATCTTCATGCTTTTTCGTGCTTTTTCTTTCTCCCCGCCCCCATTTGTTGATTTTCAAGTATACAGTAACATGTTTCTGCGCCAATTGCTTAGAGTTTGCTTTCTGACATTATTACAATATTGTATGTGCAGTTTTCTTTGACTCTCTTTATTAGTAAGTTTCAATGTTTGCAATATTATGTATTCATTATTCACATCAGCCACCTTATAACAATATATTCACAATGAGGAGAGAGCTCAAAATAAACTTATGCTTGATGTTCAGTACTCTTCATATCTTTTTCGATTTTATTTAATTTCCACTGTGACTTCCCTATGATTTAAACCAGTAACACAATAAAAAGCAAAATAATTATCAATAAATATGTTGGTAAATGGCTAATTAGTGTATTACATCACTACATTGATGACTCATATCCAGATAACTTGTTTACCTGCTTGTAATGCAGAGTCAGGGTGTGGATCCTATTAAATAAACTAGAAAATATTCCTCGTTCTGGTTGACCCATTTTTGTTGAACATGAAGAAAACTGCTATCAAAATTGGTAAAAGATACCTTTTAGATGTATCATTTTATCATCAGAAATGGTAGTTTATATGTGGATGATTGAATCAGCATCATGAAATTTTAAAAAACTTTTAATAAGTCATATTTTTTGTTAAATTTTGTTTCGAAACAGACCTTTCCGGTGGCCTAGTGGTTAGAGCGTCCACCTCGGATGCAGGAGCTCGTGGGTTCGATTCCTGGCCGAGTCATACCAAAGACTTACAAAAATGGTACTAACAGCTGCCTCGCTTGGCACTCAGCATTAAGAGGTTAGTGTTGGGACTGGTTAGCCTGGTGTCAGGATATTGTGACTGGGTGGGACATCATGCTACATGTGTGCAGCATGATGACCCAGTGCTGGACATCACTCTAAACTGTCACACTGCAGACATCATAGCGATATGACTAAAAATTGTTAAAGCTACGTTAAAAATCCAAGTCACACAAACACACACACACTTTCCAAACAACATTCTCAGTACACTGTAAATAACATTATTTACCAAAAATTTCTATTGATGAAAAATGTTGTTAATGCTTATTTTTGTCATTGCATTATAAAATAAATAGCAGTTCAGTTACCCGGTATTAAACCTGCTTTTATCACATACCTTATATTTTAGAATGCATATGAAAAGTTAATATTTTCCAGTCACTAAGTAGCCTTTAAAAAAAAAATGAAAACTAGGGCAGAAATGGCTTGATTTTGTCGTAATTTGTCTGCCCCCACTGTGGTTGCATATTGGGGCACACTGTTTTGTCCTTCCATCTGTCCAGACACTTATTTTAAACAAAGCAGCTTAGAAAAGTATTTGACTTTGATGCATGAAAGTTTACACACTTTGTTATGGCCATAATTAGATGGTCTGGTTTCAGTTTACACACTTTGTTATGGCCATAATTAGATGATCTGGACTTTGATACATGAAAGTTTACACACTTTGTCATGGCCATAATTAGATGATCTGGACTTTGATACATGAAAGTTTACATGCTTTGTCATGGCCATAATTAGATGATCTGGGCCTTGATACATGAAAGTTTACACACTTTGTCATGGCCATAATTAGATGATCTGGTTTCAGTTTACAGCAGGTTTTACATTTTTAGCACACTTTTTTTTATAAAAAGAAACTGCACATGTAAGCATAAACCACTTTCAGTGGAAAATGAAATTTAATAGACAGAATCATATGCAGATGACCTGATTAGATTTTCAGGCCATTACAGCAGTTTTGAAATGTACCTATATATATCTTTTAAAAGGTTTTGGAATTTTGGACTTTCTTTCTGATGAATACTTTGTTACCACAATACAGCACAAACCACTAGTTATTGAATAAAATTTGGACGAGTCTGTATATTCATTCACAAATCTAGTCAAACTGCACAGACCCAGATCTCAAACCCATTAATGTACTGGCAGATCTGTGTCTCTGCAGTTCAGAGGGAGTAATCAGTGGATCAAACAACATAGACTCTCATCTTTTTTTGTGCATTATGCGATGGCAGATCCAGGTTAGTGTTGTTTACAGTTGGACTCTGCTTTTAAGTGAGTGTATGTATATGGTATTTTTTTTCATATGTAAATGACCTGTTATGATTTTCAGGCATTTAGAGATTGGTTTTATTTTTCATTTTTGTTTTCTTTAAATGTTTTAAAACTTTTAAATTTTGCCCATGTTGACAAAAACATTAAGTTAGCATGATTCAGCACTAGACACTCAGATAGACAAATGATATTTGGTATGTATGTATATATATGTCGATGATATGATTAAATATAGACAAATGATATTTGGTATGTATATATATGTCAGTGATATGATTAGATGTAGACAAATGATATTTGTATGTATATATATATATATGTCAATGATATGATTAGATATTCAATGCAAGTTTGTAGTATACCTTTGAATTTGTGTAGATCTTTTTGTCTGCAGTGGGTGCATACCTGTTTCCAAACACAAATACATATATAATTATTGTTGCCAGCATTTTGTACAGAAATATTTTAGCAGTCATTAAAAAAATATTGATAATAAGTGATGTATTTGTTTTTAAGTGTTTTTTGTATTTGTTTTTTGTTTATTTTTTGGTTTACACCATTTTTCAGCTAATGATAGTCATACATAAATGATAATAAAACTGGTGGAGGAAGAACCTGGGAAAACCCCGTTAAGAACCAATGACCCATGGGAAGCTACTTGCAGATTTTCTCACATACTAGCTTTGTCAGAGCTCAAGTCTCAAACCCATGCAGAGAGAGGTGAAATGGCAGTGTTCAATAAGGGTGAGCACTTTAGACCACTTGGCATCCTGGGGCCCCTTGTTTGTAAGTCAAGACCAACTGCAAAAAACATAGACCCTAATCAGCCATTACATAATGTGCCAGAAGATAAGGGTCTTTGTTGTTAATTCTGTTGATTAATCCTACCGGAACATTGTGCAACAGCTGATTTTGGGTCTGTGTAGTTTGCAGTTGAACATGTAGGCAAGTTTATATGGTAGGTCTTTTATGTACTAACAAAGAGTCAGGTGTTAGTAACTTACACACTTGACGTGTTTGAGTGATTTCATTTCCAAAACTCATCCTATGGCCATGTTTCATAAAAAAATCTTGGTCTTTTTCAGCTTACGGGAAGGTTTTTCTAGTCAGAAAGATAGGTGGAGCTGATGATGGGAAGTTGTATGCAATGAAGGTCTTGAAGAAGGCAGCCATAGTTCAGAAGACAAAAACCACAGAGCACACAAAAACAGAGCGTCAGGTCCTAGAGGCTATACGACAGTCCCCATTCCTTGTTACATTACACTATGCATTTCAGACAGATGCAAAGCTGCACCTTATTCTAGGTTTGTGCATTTATCATTACTTAACTTGGAAAAGTGGGCAGTGTAAAGCTTTCACCTTATCTATCCTGTAAATCTTAATTCAGTACTTTCATACATGTGCACTATTTTTGGAACAACATGCAGACAGATTTTTCCATAATTTCCAGGAATTTTCCAAAATGTATAAAATAAATGGGGTTAATTTGAACTGTAATCAGAAGGGTGCGGGCTTGTATCCTATTATCAAATCAGCTCCAGTTGGCTACCATAGTATGACCGTGGGGGAAGGTCTTTGGTACTAAATAACCTACTTTGTATTCCTGTACCTAATCCAAACCTGAAAAAGGACTGCATTACTTTGACTTACTTCCAGGTATAATTAGCAGTGCTTAAATATAAATGATTTATGCAACAGAAGTTGTTATTTTGATATTTACTGCATATTGATAATTGATTTATAATAACATAATGTTCAGAGATGCTGCCAGGATGCATCATTTTGTGAATCACACATTTTTTTGAATTTACCCACTTGGAGAGCAGTGATGTGTTGGGGAACTCCTGCAAAGTAGTTTACATTTGTTCACATGAAAATACACTCAGTGCAGTATACAATTTCCATTCACCCATAAAGTGCTTGTCACAACACGTCAGGCCAGTAGAGATATTGTAATGTTTGCTGTGATGTATATCTTTTTCAGTTAAGCAACTGTTTGTATATCTGGATTCATCAGCTTGAAATGAATGGTGGTTAAACTAAATTTAATGTCATTTTGGGCCCTGGAACAAGCAAATGTGTGTTTAAGATATGGGCTTAAAGTAGAAAACCACAGATGGCTGATTCACCATGTGATTCAGCTTTAGATGATTTCATTCAGTACATACAGGTTGATGATAGTGGTAATGACTTAAGTTGGTTTTTTAAAGTTATGAAGCATTAGTTCCAAATCCCCATGTTGCAGTCCAAATCAGGGTCGTGAGGACATTCTGGAGGGTTGTGGATGGTCGCAATAATTTTTTTTATTGTGTGCCAAAACTTATCGAATTGTGGAAAAAGGGTCATAATGTTTGGAGAACTGGTTTTTTTTTAGGATTGCAGTCAAAACAGGCTGGGAATCAATGTTATGAAGTATTTGAGAATAATTTAAGCTGGGAAAGTTTTAGTTGAGATAACAGTGTGTGATTTTGAACCTGAAAATGGTGTAAATACAAGTCATGTGTACATGCTGGCTAAACAGACACAGATAATATGCAGTCTTTCCTGTGCAGAAGTATTTCAAAATGTAGAAATGGAAGAATAAAGAGCCTAATTAAAACAGACAATTTAAAAGTAGATTGCAATTTTCATTTCTTTTCACAAACAATTTAGTCCAGCAGGATTTTGTGCTACAACACTAATTTGCCCTATAAAATAAATGGAATAAATTAGAATCTAAAAATAATTTTAGGAAGTAATATATATTTATTTGATCAAAACACCTCTGTCTGCACAAGCAGACTATATCATTGATGAACTTAACACCCTAATGCAGCCTTATGGAACAGATAGTAAGTCAGTCATAGAAGTCAGTAAAGCACTGATTCAAGAAAGGGAAACTTGGCAGAGTTTATGGTAGCGAAAACTAAGCCGAAGCATCCAAATGACAATACCTGTGAGCTGTGGATATTTGTACATAACAACAATAAACAACACTTTTCCAGCTGGCTAAGGTAGCTATGTATATGACCTTTCAGACACCAGAATGTGAAAGCAGGTTCTCAGTACAAAACAATATTCAGACAAAGGTAAGGAACAGATTAACCTCAGGAACATTCAGCAGATTAATGCTTATACAACTAGAGATGATATATTTTAAAGATTTTATTTCAATAGAGCTGTAACAGAGTGGAGTACCGGTAGGAAGAAAGAGAGATGGATCTTGAAGTGTTAGATAAATGTTGTACTGTGGGCATTTCCTCCTCCCCCAATATTTTTTTTTACTTCCCCCTTATTTTGTTGACAAGGGGGAAGCTCCCTCATTAGATAAAATCCAGGCAGCATCACTAAAAGCTATAAATTAAAGTGGTCATTATATAATTGGCACATGCTATTTATTGTGTTCAGTGTTAAAAAAATTTTGTGCCTTTGGAAAATTTTCTACCAAAGTTTTATTGTCATTGGTGATGAAATATGAGCATTTCTTGGAAAAAATCCATTCATCAAAATATATAATAAGAAGGATGTGTTGGAGATAAGATTTCATCATTTTTGTGGATGAATTTGTGTGTAAATTTAAATATGAAAGCAAACTTTTTACTATAGAAAGGATCAAGTACAATTTTTCTTAGCCAAAGTAATAGTATGTTATATATACTTATATATACTTTATAGTACTTTATATACTCACTTATAAATCCAACTGTAAAGTACACAGACCCAGATCTGCCATTGCATCATGCAATGGCAGATCAGGGTCCATGCAGTTAGGAGTAATCAGCGGAAGAAAAAAAAATTACCCTGATCTGCAAGCACATATACAATGGCAGATCAGGATCTTTTTTGCTTGTAGTTTTACTCCACTTATAAGTGGGTATATATGATAATGTTTTTATTTCAGATTATGTTAATGGAGGTGAATTGTTCACACATTTGAACCAGCGAGAGTACTTCCAAGAGAGCGAGGTCAGGATTTACATCGGTGAAATAGTGCTGGCATTAGAGATACTTCACAAGGTACTTAACTTACTGTTGTTCTTTTGATGTGCCTTGGTTGTCTGAAGTTTGATTGTCCCCAATATTAAAGTAATCGAGACCAGCACTGTCGCTGAAGCATACATTCAGCTCTGTGTTCAGCGACTAAATTCATTTACAAGTCATTTTTTTAGTAGTAATGAATCTGTCGTTGTAATGATCATGCAAGTCATAGGAATTAACACATCTGTCATATTACTCAAAATCTCAGATGGGATAAATGTGTGAAAAATATCTATACCACATATTGAGTACTGTCAGAATTGATCTTGTACATGTTTTCATTGATCTAAACATCATTTTACTATCAATAAAATGCTAACATGCTATTCTCTGACATACTTTCCATACAAGTACAATCCCAAGGAATAAATATTGTTGTAAAAAATGATATAATGAAGTAGACAGGCTTGTTATTAGTAAATTGCTCTCACAGTTGGAAGCTGGATATTTTGTCACAAAGATCACATTTATCATTGAAAATATGTTTCCATCAGTGTAATGTTGAAACCTCAGTAAAATATTGAAATGAGTTGACTGTACTAATAAACAAAGTCTGTTATCAAAATTCCCAGTAGTCCATCCCCTGTGATGTTCAGAGGTTTTATTGTAGATGCAATATTTCCTCATACAATGAAACTTTCCTAGACTGTCGCTTGGCAGAAATGGCTTCCTTTGCATGCCAGCCGCATAGTTTTGGTCTAAGTATAGCCAATCTATTCCTGATCAAACATTTTGTATACTGACCTGTATAAAAGAGCCAGTTTTAAGACATGACGGTATCCATTTTATTAAAGTTTGACCATATGTACAATTGTAGAATGTATTGTCAAAATTCCAAGTTGCCTAAATGATTCACCAAGTGTTAATCTGTCCTGCTAATATCCAGGAGATGGCTATACACTAGTCTTTCTTTGTGTGTCATGTACAAGTACTGATGTTCATATATTATATACCCTGGCATGCACACATGAAAACATGCACATGCACCCAGACACACAGAGTGAAGAAGACGTTATGCTTGTGCTGTCTGCCATACATTTGTTGTACTTTATAAGTTAGCTCAAAAACTATTTAGCCAAACAAGATCTGATTGTGATATTATGAGATGTTGTTTAGTTCCCAAGATTTGTATAGCTTCACTCTTCAGGTAACTGTGATAATATATTTCAGATTTTTATAGACTTGCCATAAGGTGGAGTGCAATATGTTACAGCGTGCATCTGTTACTATTTTGTTTTTCACATAAAAACTTAAGTTATCCATCAGCTACACTTAAACAACTTGTTATTATTACTGCTGAATAAAGTCATATTGACATGGGGTTTTCGCAAGAAGGCTTCTTATAATTTTTCTTGGTCCTAAATGAAAACAGCACTTTTTTATGATGTCCAGTTGGTCACCTTAGAGTTCATCTTGATAATCTTCTTTTGCCACTCCTGAATGCATGATCATATCAACATGGGGTTTTCACTAAAAGACTTCTTAAGATGTCTGGTTGGTTCTATATGAAAATAGTGCCAAACAGACCATTTGGCCATCACAGTGGCCATCTTGAAAATATTATTTCTACTCTTGAATGAATGGTCATATCAGCATGGAGTTTTTACTGAAAGATTTCTCATGATGTCTAGTTGGTCAGAAATGGTGCCAATCTTGTTGCCAATATGGCAACCACAATGTTTATTGTGGCCATCTTGTTAAAGTTGTTTCTCTTAAATGGATGGTCATATTGGCATTATGCTTTCACTGAGAGACTTCTTTAATGTCTAGTTGGTGCTAAATGGAAGTGGCACCATTCTGATATTCAGAGGGGCCCTGAGTGCCAAGTGGTCTAAAGCGCTCTCTGTTACGGATCACTGCCATCTCACCTCTGTCTGCGTGGGTTCGAGTCTTGGATTCGGCCAATGTGGGTATGTGAGAAAGTTTGCCAGTATCTTCTCGTGGGTCGGTGGTTCTTTCCGGGGTTTTCTCTGGTTCTTCCTCCACCATCAATACTGGCCGCCATGTATAGCCCATCATGTGCTGAAAAATGGCATTAAACCCCACAACAACAACAACAACAACTGATATCCAGTATGATCACCATAGCGGCTATCAAAATCAGGTTTTTTACTGGAAGACTAGTTATGATATCCAGGTGGTCCTGAATGAAAATGTTGCCAGTCTGACCTCAAATATTTCTGCATCAGTGAAGATATTGAAAATTTTGTCACTAATTTTTCTGAATGGTGTTTTCACCAAAAGTCATCTAATTGTGTCTTGTTTGAAATTGGTGCTGATATTGCAGCCAATATGGTTGCCACAAATTTTGTCTCAAGAATGTCAGAGATGGTTTTATCACTCGACTGTTACAGGGAAGAATTGTTATAGCGACTCTTGTTTGACAAAGTTTTGTGAGCATGATTATGCAAAGTTCATATGAGTTAGAGAAACAGAATTTGTTGGGCTCCTTTGTATTATCTTGTGGTTCTGGTTAAAATGTCAGGCCATTAAAGTAATTGTTGTACACATTTTGAAACTTTTTTGACTTGTACTATTTTCATGGAAACCTTGCTAGTGTGGTTAAGCAGATCCCACTTGAGGTAGACATCTTAAGTTTGGTAAACATCAGTATTCATTAGAACATATTGTCATTGTATTTTCAGGCCATTACAACAAAATATTGCACATTTTACTCATCTGTGTCATCAGATTTGCAAAAACTATTGAAGGTAGACCCACAAAATTTGGCATAAGTGTTTATATGCATATGCAGATGATCTGTTTAAACTTTGGTATCATAATGGCAGTGTTTAAACATCTTGTATATTGTTTACTTACACTTAATTTGGTCAGCATTATTTTAGTTCACATGGCTATAAGGCAGTGTTAGCATATCATCTCCGTCATCTGTCTCTCTATCAACAAATACTTGTTACCACTTTGAACGATATATTTCTGACATGACTTTCATGAAACTTGGAATGAAAGTATATATCATTAAGATGAATTCGATAATGAGTGGAATTTATCCATATGAATGAGATGATCTTGCATCTGATTGGTGGAACTATTTGGTTTTGATCAAATTTGGAATATGGATATGAGATGAGTTTATATCTAATTGGCTGAGCTTCTTACCACATGGGATGCCATATTTCTGGCCTGTTTTCTATTACATTTGGAAAATGAGTTTGTATCATGAAGATCACAGGCGTGTTTGCATCTGATTGGCCAAGCTTGTTAACTCTCTAGTGGATCATGAAGAGCACAGGTGTGTTTGCATCTGATTGGCCAAGCTTGGTAACTGTCTAGTAACTCTACATATGATCAGATTTTGATCAAAGTTTTAAAATAGTCTTCTGTCATTAAACTGTTGAATATGATTTAGACATATGCATGAGGTAATCTTGTATCTCAGTAAATGACCTTGTTAGCACTCTAGAGACCACATTTAGACTGGATTTTTTCATCATTTTGTCAAGTTTTATAGCAAGTGAGAAATGCCAATAATAATGAAGTAATCTTGCATTTGATTGGCTGACCATGTTAATATTGTTGGGACTATATTTCTTGTCCAATTTGCATAAAACTTCATAAATAGGTTTAAATCATCAAGATTTTGGATGAGTTTGATCTGAGCAAGTGCTATAAACATTAATTATGCCTTTATTCTTTGGAAAGAGCTTTCTTCAGACCATTGTACGATTAGTAAAATCAGCATGGTCTAAAGTCTGACTGATAGTTTGCACAGTATCTGCGGAAGCCTGCGTTGCAGAGGTGGCGCTGGCAAATTTTAGCCTTCTAGCCCATCTTTTGGGATAATGACAGACATATTGTAATTTTGCAAAATCTGATGCTTTCTCTATGCCAATTATATTGACAACTGTTTTGATCTGTCTAGAGGAAGACATAATTTCAGGTCTTACAAATCGGTCACTTTCTTTATCAAACTTCTAACAAAATTTCAATTTATTGACCTTGCTAGATTTATACTTTCAAATACTGGTGACATAGAATGGCATTGTCCTGTGATCAGATGTCATGGTGTGCATGTTTTGTGGGAAGGAGGGGAGGGGAGGGAGAGACATATATTTTGCTTTTTAAAGAAAGGCAGATCCCTTCTGGTCTTAACTTGCAGTCATCGTCTAGAGCTAAAATTTGTCATGGTACGAATTGAAAATTTTTAATGGTACATGAATTTTCTTGTCTCGTTTATAGTTTACATATTACTCTTGCAAGTTAAAAGGATAGAATTCATTTTTATTGGTATATTGGTCATCTGTGATTCAGTAATGCAGTGATTCAGCTCTTTTCTTTTTTATACGGTCATTTATATTCACTTATAAGATGAGCCCAAAGGCAAACTGCACAGACCCAGATCTGCAGGCACATTGTGTGCTGGCAGATCTGGATCTATGCAGTCTGTTTGGAGTAATCAGGAGAACAAACAATATATACCTTGAACTGCAGGTGCATTATGCTAATGCAGATCTGGATCTTTGTTGTTTGCAGTTTGACTTGACTTGGCACCCATTGCAAGACCATCATTTCTTTCTTTATGAAGACCCTTTACCACAGTTATATAGATTTATGGACTGGTGAGAAGGCCAACACTTTTTAAAAATCAAGTCTGCCTTTAGCTGATGACAAAACATGTGCTGTCAATGCTTGCTTTGCTTATAAGCATCCCTGCCAACCCTTACGATTTTGCCGTAATTATGGCATGAAAGCAAAAACTATGAAAAAATGATTATTGCCAAAAAATCCGGAAAATTTGTTCATCTATGTTTGGTTTGGATCTGGGTTTCATATTAGAATTAGTGAAATTAGTCAGAGAACCAGACTAACTTTACAGCAGCACATCATAAGCTTTAAACTGCAAATAATTGTTCACGTGAAGCGTCTGCATAATCAAAGTTGAGTTTAGAATTTGTTTAAAATGGCATCCAGCAAGAGGTGCATGTTTAAGATGAAATGGAAAATAAGCCTCTTGAAAGTGTAACACCCAAAAATAAAAAGGAATATTAAGATTCTTATGAATAAATGCTGGAAGGGACACGATTGCGTTTATTGGACATTACATGCCAATTTGAGTATGACTCGTGGCGGGAGATATGATTGCCATTGTAATGTAAAATAGAAAAAGATAAGAATTACGTCAAGTTGAGAGATAGCAAAAAGCCATTGAGCTGCAAAGGGTTTGGAACTTGAGTTTGTACATGTATCACTTTTTCAGTGGCTGTGATGGTAATGTTATGGTCAACATTAAGATTTTGTGTTAAAGCATTTGTAAGTTAGAGAATAGAAATGGTGGGGGGGGGGGGGCTTTTCCTGCATAGAACTTGTATTCATATATATGTGCAGACATCTGACAGGATGATCCAAATCTCATTATGGAATAAATTTATTTCACTGATATATTTTATCTTTGTTACAGCTTGGTATCATCTATAGAGATATAAAACTAGAAAACATTCTGCTTGATTCAAGTGGTCATATTGTCCTGACAGACTTTGGTCTCAGCAAAGAATTTCTCCCAACAGATGAGGTAAAAAAAAACCTTTAAAAGAATGATTTTTTTCAAAATGACTTTCATGTGTAATATTTCTAATACAAATCTCAAAATAACTTGCAAAGAACTGCACAACTTTGCTCTTGTAAGGGTTGAATTTTTTTATTGATATGTCAATTAAAACAATGTGTCAGTTAAAACAAGAGTTAGGTTCTGCACCCTTAGATATATGTTGTTTGGTCCAAAGTAAGAATCATTTACTTATATGAATTTATAACTGTGATATTTATGATTATGGTAATGATTCATTTTATTTCCTTTTTGGTATATTTATACATTCCAATGCATTCACTTTCCCAATATTTATATTCTGAAACATTTTCAGACCATGCATGCATTTAACAACAGCAAAAGACTTTTGTATTTGATGACCAGTGTAATTTACTCATTGAATGAAAATGTAACACATCCTTCAGTGTCTTGGTTCAGTTTGTTATCCATACTTGGACTTCATTCATATTTACTACAATGTAAATGGCAGCAAAAAAGAAATGTTTCAAATAAGGCCAGTGTAGAATAGGAGGAAAATTTACAGTTATCTTTTGCCCTTTTTCTTCACAACAATTTGAAAACTCTGATCAATTTCAACACTTCAGATTCCTCTTTAGCCATTAACCTTTAAGTCTGAAAAACTCTGTGCATTGCATTATTCAATGGCCGTTCATTTGGACCACTGGAAAAGCAGTCCGAAATGGTCAGGATATCAACATATTTTTCCTGACAGTCCGAAATGGTCAGGATATCAACATATTTTTCCTGACAGTCCGAAATGGTCAGGATATCAGCATATTTTTCCTGACAGAAACATGGCTGAAATCATTCGGTGATGAACCGGAGTGTGCGTATCTAACGCCCCTCTGGTAACTCCATCCTGTCGTTACATCGTCACCACCTTGGTGTTGGAATAACTCTCTTTGCAAAGAACTTCATACTCCACCATCTTAAGTGCACTACAAAATTCAGTTTCAGCCATACATCATTTGAACTGGTCCAAGTCACTCTCACAGTGGAACAAAGGTCTGACCATTTCTTCTACTTCTGCTCCCCTCCTCCTAGTAGAAAAAAAACAAGCTGACTGAATCTCTCTTTTTGAAGCATTTTTCTAACTTCTTAGAGATTTTAACTTTCACTTTGATAGTCCTGCAAACTAATACACATCAAAACTCTTTGATTCCATTCACATTTTCAACCTCGATCAGTAAGTTAGCCAACCCACATATAAACATTTTAGACTGGATTCTTCCTATACCTGATAATATTCTTCAGTCTTCACTGGTGTCCGACGAACTTGCATCAGATCACCTCTACATCATAATCCATCTTGATATATCAGTCCCAAATCCTCCACATTTGTTTGCTACTTAGAGAAACCTCCATATGATAAATAGAACCCACCTAATACTTGACATACAAGCAAACCTAACAACTTTGTTGCATTCTATCGCTTAACAATTTGATAAGTGCTTGTGTTCATTGCTTGATGAACATACCCCAGCAACCAAGTGCAGAGTATCCATTCAGAAGTGTCCTGGATGGTATATTAGTGTTAGGGACCAGTTTCGCTTTGTGAAAAGAGAATGTCATAAGGCTGACAGGTTTTGGCTTTTATCTGGTTTTACTATTCATAAATATATGAAACTGCTAAGAAGAATGTCACAAATATAGTTCATGCCAAAAAATCAGCCTACCTCATTACTAAGATCACTGAAAGTTCCAGATGCAAAGAGCTTTTCAGTATTACTAAGATGCTAATGGCAAGGGAGAAATACACACCACTTCCAACAATCTTCTTTCCAGTCACCCTTCAGGACCTGATGTCAGATTTCTTCCATGACAAAGTGCAAACAATTAGAGATAAATTTGACAACACAGTTTCAGTTGACTGATTGTCAACACACAGCTGTGATACAAAAATTTCAGAGGCAAACTTTGACAGTATATTTCTACTTATTATTTACACGAAGAGCATACTAAAGTCATGTGAACTGACATCAGTGCTGCTTGAGTGGTTAAATACAATGTTACCTTCACTAACTGATGTTATTAATACCTCAGCGAATTTCTGTCATTTTTTAACTAAACCATCATTGTAAAACCACTGTAGAAAAAATGAACACTTGACTCAAATGATTTTAAAAAGTACAACCAGTTCTATCTTCACATTTATCTCAAAAATGTTGTTGTTCTGTTTCTTAATTTAACTAATCTTTTTCACAATTTACAATCCACATAATGTCGTTGTCAAAGTACTGAAACAGACCATCTGAAAGTAGTTATTGACTTTTTTGCTTTGGATAATGGAAAGATTATAGTCCTCAACCACCTTGACTTATCTGCAGCATTTGATACAATAAACCAGGATATATTACTTCGCCAGCATGTATTTGACATTTACATACTATATCAAAAGGGGACAAATTGTGTTCATAAATGGCAAACATTCCCACCCAGTTCATCTATGTTTTGGTGTTCCACTTGATTTTGTTCTTGGATTCATTCTCTTCCTTCTAAACACTCAGCCCCTCTCAAGTGTCACAGACTGTCTTCCTTTGTCTCACCAATTGTACACTGATGACATTTTGATATACAAACCCATTCACCCAACTGAAGTTGATGTTATCCTCCAAGATGTAGAGAGATGCATTTCCAATGTGAAGTCATGGATGACATGTAACAAGCCATAGGTGAATGATGATAAAACTGATTCCATTTTAAACACCAGACAAAGACGTTCTCATTCCTATCCTTTACCTCAAACAATAAGTATCAGCAACACCAACATTAAATTACACAATCAGTATGAAACCTAGGTGTCACTCTTGACTATTTACCATCATGTCATGAATATATTGCAAGGCTGCATACTTGGAGCAGAGAAGCATCAGCTTTATTCAGTTTTTTAAAATTTTATTGATGCACCCTCCCCAATTTCTAGACTTTACTGTTGTAATTTGCTTCTGTCTGGTTCGTCTCAATATCTGCTATGGAAACTTGAAAAAACTTCAAAAAACAGCTGTTTGGATCATCTGTAGAATACCAGAAAATGAGCACTTTTCCCCTCCAGCATTGTACCCCCCCCCACTAGTTACCCTTTCACTTTAGAATCAAAACACAAAATCTGTTCTGAGTGTCACATTTTGTTGACTGTGTCCAGTCCAAAATACCTATCTGACCTCATTCATGTGTACACACATACTAGATACTTGTACTCTGTGGACTCGTGTATACTTGCACTCTTTGGACACATGTATTCACATTATTCCAACTATCAAAACCAACTCCCAGGGACAATATTCTTTGAATACCAGGACCCTGCTATCTGAACAAATTGCCTATTGAATACAGATACAGTGATCTCATTTCAGAGTGCTCTAATAACTCACCTATTTAGGCTGCAAGAACAGACTTAAGATTTTATAGTTTCCTTGCCCTGAATTATTTTCAGAATGCTTTTGTTTTTAATTTCACCTTGTTTTGTTTTCGTAATCTTACCTGTATTCATGTCCTTATGTGCTAACTAATACTGTACAGCACCTGAACATTAAAAGATTAAGTACTGAACCATGTACGCATTATTATTGTTATGTCTTCAAATCTCATATGGACTTTTAAAATTGTTTGAATCATCTTCAATTTCTTGCTTTACTTTTAACGAGAAATACATTTTGGATTTTTCTTTCACTATTAAGTTACCATCCATATGGCTGTATTGTGTTATGATGCTGTCTGTCTGTCCTTCCATCTGTCCTCATTTTGCAATTAGGATATGGAAAAATCCCATCAATCGTGGGGTCAAAAGGTCAAAATCAAGCTCGTTGTGATTTATATTAGGAAAATAGGTTTTCACAAAAACATTACATATCTAGATTAAGCTTTGTGGATGGCTTGCACCTGGGGTAATGGAGAAGTTTATCAGTTTTATGGTTAGAAGACCAAATGTCAAGGTCAGTAAAAGAACTGGTTTATGCGTGCAAATTTCAATTCTCAGCCATATGCTTTCACCAGAGTTTGCAGAAGACTTGTACTGTGAATGAGAAAGAAGTCTATTGATTTTTGGGAGTCAAAACCACAAAGGTCAAGGTTATTGTGACTTAAAGAAGAACCTGTTTTATTTTTGTATAATAACCAGATTTCTATACCATTTACATTGACCAAAGTTTTTTGGAGATCTTGCACATAAAGTTTTGGAAGTGGCTTGTTGATTTTGGATTTAAAAAAAGTTTAGCGTAATTGTGGCACAAAGAAAATTAGTTTTGCAGAATAGCTTTTATTCTTCAATTAGTCTCTTGCTCAAACTTTGCGGATGACTTGCACTTAAGGTAATAAAGAAATCTAATAGATTCTGGAATCTAATGGTCAGTGATCAGGATCATGGTAAATCTGACAAGAAATAATGCCTTATGCAAGAAAAGAATGATTTCTGCACATTAATTTTAGTTCAAGAATGCATACCTTGACCATACATCCAGGTCCTTGAGACATGTTGGCCAATGGTATCTAGAGTGACCATGCCCAGCTAGTACCTATTTAGAGGATTATTAAACATGGAGTGGCTGTATAATGTGCCAATTATGGAACATTTGTTTTGACATTTATCTCTATCATTCTGTGTAGTCCTTATTCTTAATTTCTCTTGACAGAATCACAGGGCTTATTCATTTTGTGGGACAATAGAATACATGGCTCCAGAAGTAGTGGAAGGCAGTCACTCAGGGCATGACTTTGTAAGTACAAACATGCAGGAGTTGGTGTTTCAGTTTATGTGTTGTTTTAAAGTTCACTCACTGCATTAGACATAACTAATCATTTCCAAATATAGTTGACATAATGCTATACCCTTCACTAATTAATGAGGCATAAAGTCACCAATTAAACCACAGCTTTAACTCTTTTATGGACCAGCTGTTGTGGATGAATTGCATAGTTTTTCAGAAATTTCTTGGATTGCTAGTACTGTAATCCAGTATAACTTATCTCTTATGCACAATGACTTAATTCATCGACATGAACTGCAGAGTGTGTTCTCATAATGTGCTTTTCTTTATTTTTAGCTGTAGACCATCATCCAGCTTTTACTGTCACTACTACTCCTAAACTACTTAGAAGATTGCCCTGAAACTAGACACACACACATGCATCCCAATATCAAGCTGGTCCTGAATGAAAACGGTACCACTCAGATGGTCACCATAGCAGTTATTTTGATAATCTTGTCATCAGTACTCCATCCTGGTCATATATTGACGTGGCATTTTCACACAAAAAAACTTCCTATGATGCCTTGTTGGTCCTAAATGAAATTAGTGTTGGTCTGATATCTAGTATGGCTACCATAATAGTCATCTTGAAAATGTTATTGCCTCTGCTTCTAAGCAGAAAGTCATATCAGCATGGAAAGTCATATCAGCATGGGGTTTTCACCAGAAGACTTCTTGTGATGTTGATCATAAATAAAAATGATGTTGGTTAATATGGCTACCTTTGGAAACTGTCTTGAAAATCTTATCATTTTGCCTTTTAAATGAAAAGTCATATTGACATGGGATTTTCACCAGAAGACTTATAAATTATGTCTAGTTCATAATGAATGAAAATGATGTCAATCTGACCTCCAAGATTGGTGGTAGTCTTGAAAATCTTATCAATAGTCCTCAAACGTTGGTCCAGTAACCAGGTCTGATGTGAATATTTATTACAATGCATAAACGTACCCACAAGTAAATTTATCGAAACACAAACTAAAACTTTCACCATCTTACATATATTTTTGTTCATTTAATCATAAAGTATTTATTATTTTATTCATTTTTTTGTTTTACTATAAATGTCAGAAAAGGCATGATTCATGATTTTCTGAAATCTGCTTAGCAGCCAGATTTTTCTTTAATATTTTTATTATCTAACAATGAAAGTCTGAATCATTGCAGCAAAATATTTTACCTTCAGTAGCCTTACTTAGGATTATTCCAAACAGTTGTAATGTCCAGCAAACAGGTAGGAAGGGGGATCAACACCTTTATTGCAGCCATTCTTCACAGGAAGATGCAGATACATGTTCCTGGCATTATTTTTATTGTAGTTGGCATCCTTATCAGACCTTGACTGTTTGCCTTCTGCGATGCAACAGGTAGTGCATTGTTTGTTGCTGGCAAATTCACCATGATTAAGTTTTGGTTACCGATAAATCAACACTTAAATAAACTCATCTAGAACATTTGGTAAGTCTCTTGAGAATATCCATGGTTTTAGCTGAGTTTGAGGAAATACAAACATTTGACTGGTGTTCTGCATATTTTCTGATGTTATAACACCAGTCTTTCACTATAAGAAGATTGACTTCCACTTGTATCAAGGTACTTGTAGGACTCCTTTCAGATGTTGCAAGTATTAACTATGTTTTGTTCAGTTAGTACTAGTAATATATGACAGGTCTTGATGTTTTGTTGGTGCTAAATGAAAATAGTGCTATTCTTGCATCCAATATTGCCATCAAGCTTGATATTTTGTTGGTCCTAGATGAAAATAGTGCTATTCTTGCATCCAATATTGCCATCATGCTTGATTTTTTGTCTGGTCCTAGATGAAAATAGTGCTATTCTTGCATCCAATATTGCCATCATGATTGATGTTTTGTTGGTCCTAAATGAAAATAGTGCCAATCTTGCATCCAATATTGCCATCATACTTGATGTTTTGTTGGTCCTAAATGAAAATAGTGCCAATCTTGCATCCAATATTGCCATCAAGCTTGATTTTTGTTGGTCCTAAATGAAAATAGTGCCAATCTTGCATCCAATATTGCCATCATGATTGATGTTTTGTTGGTCCTAGATGAAAATAGTGCTAATCTTGCATCCAATATTGCCATCATGATTGATGTTTTGTTGGTCCTAAATGAAAATAGTGCCAATCTTCCATCCAATATTGCCATCATGATTGATGTTTTGTTGGTCCTAAATGAAAATAGTGCTAATCTTGCATCCAATATTGCCATCATGATTGATGTTTTGTTGGTCCTAAATGAAAATAGTGCTATTCTTGCATCCAATATTGCCACCATGTTGGCTATCTTGAACATCTTTTTATTGCTCTAGAATATTAGAGATGCTTTCAACACTTAGCAGTTTAAAAAAAAAAAATGGCATTATCTTATATACCTGGACATTTTTGGAGGCCATTAAAGTATCAGTCCCATCAAGAAATTCTTGCAACTACATTGTTTTAGCAGGGGTTGTTGAAGTATCATTACAGCATGCAGACCTGACAACCCTTATAATTTTGCCTATAGTCTGATGAAAGTTACCCTTAAAATATGGACCTTTTGGAAGAAAAGCACAGGTTATGGAAACACAAATTTTTGCAGTAAAATCCGGATACAGGCTTGTCTGTGTTTGTTTTTGATCTGGGTTTCATATTAGATTCAGTGGAATTTGTCAGGGAACCAGACTAACTATACTGGAGTACCTTAGAAGCATTAAACTGAGGATATTTTGTTATGCATTCACATTGGAATCAGGATTTATAATTCAAAAGAATGAAATGGAATATTCAGATTCCTGAGGAAAAAGCAGGAAGGGCAACAATTACATTTAGTGGACATCATGTGTTCATTTGCAAATGTCACATGGCAGGTAAGATGACTTCTATCACCATGGCTTTTTAATAAAAAAAGGATTACATCAGTTTGAGAGATATCAAGAAGCCAAGCTCCGTAGGGTTTGTAACTGCAGTTTGTGAAACTGCACTGAAGTAATTAAAGTTAAAATAAACTTTACAAACTTTTGAGTTGAATAGGTTGCTTATCGTAGGTACATCAGTCTTAAATCACACTTATGGACTTTTCAATGCATATTTTCCAGCTTGACAATAGCAGTAAATTATATTTTGTTATAACTTACTGAAAACGGGCCCAACTTATGGAAAAAAAATCGATTGCCTTACTGAAAAGGTCTTGTTAGAGTTGGCAGGTCTTCATTATGTCCTAAACCACTGGATAGTCTAATTATATTGCCCATGTAACCATCTGCAAGAGAAATGTCATCCTTGGCTCTCACCACAGAGCCTCATGGGTGGGAACTGAAGATCAGATATACAAATATTTCAATTACAATGACATTTTTTAAACATTTTATTACCAGGCTTGTAAATGCAATCATATAAGGAAGATGTACTATGTATGTTGATGGATTTTGCAGTAATACTCCTCGGTTACTATCGAGGGGTTGGGTGTGAGTTCCGTAGATGAATTGGGATTGGAATATAAAGCATGGGGATTTATGATAGTAAGTCATTTCATTTGGTCAGCTTTTACTTTTAAAAGTTATACAGTAATCATTTTTGCTACATATCTCCTGCTGTTACTGTTGCTTCATATTTTTCCTATAGTACCTTTGTCATTACAGGCTGTAGATTGGTGGTCACTTGGTGTGCTGACATACGAGTTACTTACTGGAGCATCACCTTTCACGGTAGATGGGGAAAGTAATTCACAGTCAGATATATCTAGGTATGGCCTCAACATTGTACAGGATACTTGCCATTTATTACTTAAGAAAATAAATGCTTATTGTGACAGCTGCTATTTGCATCAGCAAGCATACGTGTGTCTTTGCAAAACTTTTCCAACACTTTCTGTACTTGAACTAAAAATGCCTTAATAGGAAATGGATAAAAATATGCTAGTAAATGTGGACAGCATACACCTAAAATTTCTCAATATCACTTTTTATAACTGGGATGGTGTATGAATCGGTGTACTGTTAAGATTTTAAATTTCTATTACAAGCTTTTGTTTATTAAGCATATCAGTGAATCAGTGATTAGTCTTATTATGGGATATGTGAATTGATTACAAAATGAAACCATGAACACTTTTCTTATTTTGAACCATTGTGGGCAAACATTGGTCAGACACCTATACAGTTTTTACCAAATGTACAGATGTAGAATGTTGTGAGTTCACTGACTTAATCCTAATCTTAATTCAGTTTTTAATAAATTTTCAATGTAAATACACAATTTCATGTAATTTTCAATGTAAATACACAATTTCATGTAATTTTTCAATGTAAATACACATTTTCATGTAATTTTCAATGTAAATACACAATTTCATGTAATTTTCAATGTAAATACACAGTTTCATGTAATTTTCTATGTAAATACACAATTTCATGTAATTTTCAATGTAAATACACAATTTCATGTCTTTTTCAATGTAAATACACAATTTCCTGTATTTTTCAATGTAAATACACAATTTCATGTAATTTTCAATGTAAATACACAATTTCATGTAATTTTCAATGTAAATACACAATTTCATGTAAATTGCTTAATCTGCTTGCAAGATATATGAATGGGTTTCTAATTGCAATGGCAGCATCTATGTTGCAAACATTTGTGAAACGTTTTCAAAGTTGTGTAAATGAAGACTTTTGTACATTTATTGACACATACAGAATATTATTCTTGTAAATCTTTACCCCCAAAAATGATTTGCTGTAAATTGATGTTACAATTTTCTGATTTTCAGGAGGATATTAAAAGCAAAGCCACCAATGCCAAAAAGATTTTCTTCAGAAGTAAAGGATTTTATCCTTTCCTTGTTAACAAAGGAACCTCACAAACGACTTGGAGCAAGAGGTGCTTATGAGGTCAAGAAACACCCATTCTACAAGGTAATGAGATTCTATCCATAAACCAGAAGAGCTTATGGGATTGCTTACTATCTATCCTTCATCCAATAGAACAAATTCTTGCTGCTCTTCCAAAACGTACTGCAGGATTGCCATGAAATGTTACATGTACCTTCTTCCCAAAATGATTCCACTTGGACATCCAATATGGCCACAGAAGCCATCCTGTACACTGATAGTGATGCTTGTCCTGAACAGACGGCCATATTAATATGGGATTATTGATATCTGACTTGTCATAGTTGGCAATAAATTAAAATGGTTTCAGTGTGACATCCAGTATGGCCAACAACGCAGCCTTTTTGAAAATCATATTTCTACCTCTGAATGGATGGTGTTAAAAGTGTATGCTCTTAAAATAAGTAACAGAAAAGAGTGAAGACAACAAGCTTTGTAAAATTTAACAAATAATTTATTTCCCTAAAATACAAAGTGAAAAATGAAGAAAAAAAGAACTTATGGTCTTGCGAATTAAATCCAAAAATGATCCAAGAATTATGAACACAAGTTCTATCATTGAAAAGTTCTAAGTGAATCTCAGTTCAAATCCAGATGAAATTCAAAATGAAAGGCAGTGACGTCTGTAATAACCTACAAAGTGTAGATGTGTCAATAGTCTCTTGTTGAATCACAGAAATATTATTCCAGGTTAGAATTCAGTATAAATTGCAATGAATGTCTTTGCCAAGAATTATCAGATCACATTTGTATTTCCAGGGACAATCACTTGAATTCAATAATTTGAAGAAAAATAAAATTCAGCCCAAACTGGTCACAACATAATACAACTTAATGTGTCAAGTGTTTTAAGCCCAACTGGCAAACCTTTATTCAGACATTAGTTATATGACTTACTAAGATGCAAAACAGATTCCTGGATAGGGGTCAAAATTTCATTCTTCTGGAAAAAATAGAAGTTTGTTACCAATTGGCACAGGGGGCCCCGAGTAGCCGAGTGGTCTAAAGCACTCTCCATTACGGATCACTGCCACCTCACCTCTGTCTGTGTAGGTTCGAGTCGCGGATTCGACCAATGTGGGTATGTGAGATAGCTTGCCAGTAGCTTCTCGTGGGTCAGTGGTTCTTTCCGGTGTTTTCCCGGGTTCTTTCTCCACCATTAATACTGGCCGCCATGTATAGTCTATCATGTGCTGAAAAATGGCATTAAACCCTACAACAACAACCAATTGGCACATGATAAAATATCACGTAGTCCAGGTATGACATTGACTCAGTGATTTCTTACTCTGAGAAAGATAAAAAATAAATTAAAAATATTTCTTTACCAAAACTGATTTTGGAACAAGGTCAGCAACTAGATAACATGTTTCATTTCCCACAGAGGATAATGAAGCTATTATTAGTTGTTTACATCAGTGAACTAAAAAAAATTAAAAAAGAGTCAGTTGGGTCAAACAGAACTGAACTCAATTCTGGACAAGAACAAGTCCAGTAAGCAATGTTACATTACAATAGCATGTAATGGAATAAAAAAGAAATTTAAAACTAACAGACAAACAATTAAATTAAATATACATAACAATGGTCAAATGTTGGATTTCACCAGATAAATATTATGATGTTGGTCCTAAATGACAATCTGACCTCCAGTATGCCCACCATGGCAACCATTTAAAAAATCTTGTTATACTACAAGAACAGATGGTCATATATTATTGTGGGAATTTCACAAAACAAACATCTTGATTTTGTTTTGTTGGTCCGAAAAGGAAATGGTTCTAATCTGATGTTCAATATGGCTGCTACTCCTCTTAACTGGAAAGGCGTATTGATGATGGGTTTTCACCAGAAAACTTATGATTTCATGGTAGTCCTAAATGAAAATATTGCCAGTCTTACATCTGTTATAGCAGCCCTGATAACCATATGGAAAATCTTTATCGCTACTGCCCCTGAATGGATGGTCTTACTGATATTGAGTTTTCTCCATGATACTTATGATGTCTAGTCGGTGATACATGAAAATGGTGCCTGTCTTAACATCCATTATTGCCACCATGGCAGCCAAATTGAAAATGTTATTATTGAAGAATTTTACAGCTGTGCTTAATGAAATATATTTCAGACATGGGCCAAAAGCAAGTGGAGTTTTTAAAAATCACCCTGCTCCAAGTCCACTTGCCCAACAGGGCCATATGATTTTGCTCTTAGTTTGATACTGTTGAAACTGCTGTGATTTAAATGAGATAAAAGATTTAAAAAACTTTAAATTAATTAATTTCCTTTGTGTATTTGCCTCTCAAAATAGTGTAATGCAGAAAATAAACTGTGTGACTTTGTCTGATAAGATTTGTTTTCAAATCACTAAAAGCAATGTTTTCTCCAGGTCCTGGTGTAAACTGGTGCTTTGTAGGAAAATAATTTATATTTTATATTATTTTCATAAAACAGTTTGATGACTCAGATTTTGATTCCATTTAACTTGGGACAGGGTTTCCCTCCGGTCCCTGTTGTCAACCAGTGTCTGATTACTCTATCAATAATTTTCTTAAAAAGTTGATGCTCACAGGCATTTCTTCAAATGTGTGTCCTGTATTTTTAGGGAGTGATCATTTAAGTTTTGAGGAAGAAATTCTTGGAAATATTTGAAGAGAAAAAAAATACACCCTTGAATTATGTTCAAAAAATAATGATTTGTAGGGCAAAACAACACTAATTCTGCTTCTCTCCATCATGTTAAATTTACCCCCCCCCCAATGGTCTGCCCCATGTACCTGTGATATTGTTGATGATATTAAACCACTGTTCACACTTTGCCATAGAGAGGCTTACAACTATTTTCACAATTTCTGCATGTTCAGGTGTGGAGTTCTGAATAACTGTACATCTGTGCTCTTGCTATCTTGGACTGAATGCCTTCACTATCCGGTCAATATACAATTGGTTCATTTCATCATCAGCATTAGTGAAGTATTCACGGACCTTGGAGTAGTTTCTGAATGCTGCAAAATCTAAATGTTTCATAATCAAAGTAGAGTTGTGTTCTACTTTGTAGATGATGATCATTTCATTTTCAGGAAAAAAATTTCCAGTTCACAAGTAGCTTGAAAGAAATATCATTGCTCTGATTTGTAATTAAAACAGAACTAATTCTTTCCATCATATCAATCAGTTTATCATGAGATACAACAAATATGGCCTTTTTGGAAAGAGAATCTCATTTCTCTCCCCACCCCACCCCAACTCCAAAAATGAAATGGTCAGATGCTGCATTCTGTCCATTAACACAAGTTTTATTTTTGCTACTTCTTCAGTGAAAATGAAAACAGTACCAATTTTACATTCAATATGACTGCAGTGGTGGCCATATGTTGTAGATTTTTTAAAATTTGAATCCTTGCTGTTCTGTTTTAATGTCTGAGCAGTTATGTTTAGTATACCATGCAGATAATTTTATAACTCAACTCAAAGTATTCACTTTTCCTTAAAATTTGTACTTGCATCCAACCTCCATCCTGACAGTTTAAAATAAAATAATTGCAATGCACAGTTTAATAGAATAAAATAAGTAAAGAATGTTTCCAGGAAGTGAAATGGATATTGAGGCATGTTGATTTCTGTAATTTAAATAAGGAGTTTTCTTCAACAATTCTCACCTGCTTGGCAGTTTTTCTTATTGGTTTGGGGGTGGGGGGTGGCTCACAGATGTGGCAGAGGCATATAGGTAAATAGTGGAATCATTTAAGACACATGTTTCTGTAGTTTTTTTTTTCTTTATATGACTAGTTGAGCTCCACCATTAATCGATGAATTATGACCTTGAAATTCTAATTAGATTTATTTTATCTTTGTAGGGCTTGAATTGGGATGATCTTGCCAACAAAAAGATACCTGCTCCATTTGTGCCAAAAATAAAACATGAGTTGGATGTCAGTAACTTTGCTGAAGAATTTACCTCCATGTCTGCGACAGACTCTCCTGCTGTTGTCCCTAACAATGGCGAAAAGCTATTCAGGGTAAAGATGACATTTAGCAAAGCCACCCTTGAATCTTGTGAAGGCTTACATTGTACATATAATGAAATTTTATGTCACTATGGATGTTAATTTGCTTTACAATGTGATTCATTTAATTGATTGGATGATAACATTTTCAACGGCGTTCTGTGTACCTTGTGATATTTTTCATATGAAAAGAAGAAATATGTTTCTGTTAGAAACAATTTAATTTTCCTAAACACAGATATTCCTCTCCAAACAAATATTCTTTAGTGTGACTGTTGTATTGTAAAATCTGATGATGTAATCTGTCTCTGCACTAAACTTCAGATCTGTGCTAGTGTTTTTCACTATCTTTATCTTTGCATATAGATCATTGAAAATTTGATACTTCAAGCCACTGAAACCTTTACACAGTTGAAACTTTTGAAATTTGAAGCCTAGAGCAAGCTTGTTCTTGAGCCTGGATTTAAAAGATGGCAAAACAAGGGTATCACTCTTACAATGGCATTAGTGGCAACAGTGTGAACATTGTGTCCACATTTGTACAATCAATGATTATTGAGTAGTTCAAAATGAAGTGATCATTGCATTATGATATCTTTAATATAAGGTATTTTATTGCAAAGAAAAATGTATCCTAGTGCTAGGAACTCGGGAAGGGTTTGGGGGTAAAATGATGTGGTTACAGCTTTTCTCACGTTAAATAAGGATAAAGAAGGAAAAGGATCATGCAATTTTAATAATGGTGAAAAACAATCCTATGAAGGAAAATGATTAGTCAGCAAAAAGTATACATGGTATTTGGAAATTTTGAGTAATTTTCAACCAGTTGTAATTCGGCTGGTAAGGCTTTCTGCAGTGTAAAACTGATGATCACAATAATTGGGTCATAATGAAAAATTCACGTAAATGGTATATGACCTGTGAAAATTTGATGGATTTTAAAATACTCTTTCAGCTATTATTTAATGGACAGTTAGTGACAGGATCCTGTTTCCCATACTCTTCTATATAACAACCCAGTCCGCAATACTTTAAATAATTTTGGAATGCTTCAACCCTTTGCTATGTAAAAATATAATTTTTTCCAAGACTTAAATACTTCATCATTTCACAAGTGATATCCTTAAGATAATATGTTATAGTTCTTTGCAAGTCATATGCAGTTGCGGTATATTAGAGTACAGTTTACAGTTGGAGTATATTAGAGTACAGTTTACACTTGGAGTATATGAAAGCACAGTTTACAGTTGGAGTATATGAAAGCACAGTTTACAGTTGGAGTATATGAAAGCACAGTTTACAGTTGGAGTATAATTAGAGCACAGTTTTACAGTTGGAGTGTATTAGACCACTTTTACAGTTGGGATATATTAGAGCACAGTTTACAGTTGGAGTATATGAAAGCACAGTTTACAGTTGGAGTATATAAAAGCACAGTTTACAGTTAGGGTATATTAGAGCACAGTTTACAGTTGGAGTATATTAGAGTACAGTTTACAGTTGGGGTATATTAGAGCACAGTTTACAGTTGGGGTATATTAGAGCATAGTTTACAGTTGGAGTATATGAAAGCACAGTTTACAATTGGGGTATATTAGAGCACAGTCTACAGTTGGATTATATGAAAGCACAGTTTACAGTTGGGGTATATTAGAGCACAGTTTACAGTTGGATTATATGAAAGCACAGTTTACAGTTGGGGTATATTAGAGCACAGTTTACAGTTGGGGTATATTAGAGCACAGTTTACAGTTGGGGGTATATTAGAGCACAGTTTACAGTTGTAGTATATGAAAGCACAGTTTACAATTGGAGTATATTAGAGCACAGTTTACAGTTGGGGTATATGAAAGCACAGTTTACAGTTGGGGTATATTAGAGCACAGTTTACAGTTGGAGTATATGAAAGCACAGTTTACAGTTGGAATATATAATAGCACAGTTTACAGTTGGGGTATATGAAAGCACAGTTTACAGTTGGAGGATATTAGGGCATAGTTTACAGTTGGATTATATTAGAGCACAGTTTACAGTTGGGGTATATGAAAGGACAGTTTACAGTTGGAGTATATGAAAGCACAGTTTACAGTTGGAGTATATGAAAGCACAGTTTACAGTTGGAATATATTAGAGCACAGTTTACAGTTGGAGTATATCAGAGCACTTTTACAGTTGGGATATATTAGAGCACAGTTTACAGTTGGGGTATATGAAAGCACAGTTTACAGTTGGAGTATATAAAAGCACAGTTTACAGTTGGGGTATATTATAGCACAGTTTACAGTTGGAGAATATTAGAGCACAGTTTACAGTTGGGGTATATGAAAGCACAGTTTACAGTTGGAGTATATGAAAGCACAGTTTAGAGTTGGGGTATATTAGAGCACAGTTTACAGTTGGAGTATATTAGAGCACAGATTACAGTTGGAGTATATGAAAGCACAGTTTACAGTTGGAGTATATTAGAGCACAGTTTACAGTTGGAGTATATGAAAGCACAGTTTACAGTTGGAGTATATTAGAGCACAGTTTACAGTTGGAGTATATGAAAGCACAGTTTACAGTTGGAGTATATGAAAGCACATTTTACAGTTGGAGTATATGAAAGCACAGTTTACAGTTGGAGTATATGAAAGCGCAGTTTACGGTTGGAGTATGCGAAAGCACAGTTTACAGTTGGAGTATATTAGAGCACACTTTACAGTTGAAGTATATTAGAGCACAGTTTACATTTGGGTTATATGAAAGGACAGTTTACAGTTGGAGTATATGAAAGCACAGTTTACAGTTGGAGTATATAAAAGCACAGTTTACAGTTGGAGTATATAAAAGCACAGTTTACAGTGGAGTATATTAGAGCACATTTTACAGTTGGAGTATATTAGAGCACAGTTTACATTTGGGGTATATGAAAGTACAGTTTACAGTTGGAGTATATTAGAGCACAGTTTACAGTTGGAGTATATGAAAGCACAGTTTACACTTGAATTATATGAAAGCACAGTTTACATTTGGGGTATATTAGAGCACAGTTTACAGTTGGAGTATATGAAAACACATTTTAGAGTTGGAGTATATGAAAGGACAGTTGGAGTATATTAGCACAGTTTACAGTTGGAGTATATTAGAGCACTTTTACAGTTGGGATATATTAGAGCACATTTTACAGTTGGAGTATATGAAAGCACAGTTTACAGTTGGAATATATGAAAGCACAGTTTACAGTTGGAGTATATTAGAGCACAGTTTACACTTGGAGTATATGAAAGCACAGTTTTCAGTTGGGGTATATGAAAGCACAGTTTACAGTTGGAGTATATTAGAGCACAGTTTACAGTTGGAGTATATGAAAGCACAGTTTACAGTTGGGGTATATTAGAGCACAGTTTACAGTTGGAGTATATTAGAGCACAGTTTACAGTTGGAGTATATGAAAGCACAGTTTACAGTTGGAGTATATTAGAGCACAGTTCACAGTTGGGGTATATGAATATATGTATCTTCATCTGCCAGATGTGTTTAGTGAAACCCTTGTTGCTTTAATATAGTCTAGTTGTATTAATGTAATGCAAATTCTGCTTGTTTGAAAACTCAGATCATTTGATTGAATGAATTTAGTTCCGAAAGATCCCATTCATAACATTTTGGATTGAGTGTTGGATGATTTAAAGTTGATTTATGTTAGGTCTATTTGTGTAGAGACCAGATACATAGAAAAGATAGTTATAGCAGTAATTTTTCTGTTGTGGTGTCATCAGCATAAAATTTGTTTTAAAGCTTTTGGTTTGATTCCTTCATGTGAGCGGGCTCAACATGCAGCTCCCGTGCCTTCTAGTATTTGTTGGGGGAGCCATATAATTAAACAAAGTTCTTGATTTGAGACATTTCTTTCATTTCAGGGTTATTCCTACATAGCTCCTTCCATTATTTTTAGTGAGAACACAATCAGCAGTGACATGCTAAAGAAATCTACAGACATGCAGCCTGACAATGCTCAACTGTTGTATGCTAGTCACTTTAAGGTGAGTGCATATTATGTGTATCTTTTGTTAATTTAGCACACCTGTCCTTCCTTGATTGTTTGACGTGTAGGGCTTATTTCTCAAGAAAAAAATTGGACATATTGGCCACAGTGTAATCTTTCTTCCATCACCAACATACTGTCACTTCTGCACCTTGTTTTGTTTCTGTTGCTAATTTGATTGAAGTTGAAATGAGCTTATGGCTTAACCATGCATTTTTCATGCATGGTTTGCTTAGCTTTATGGCTTAGCCATGCATTTCTCATGCATAGTTTACTTAGCTTTATAGCTTAGCCATACATTTCTCATGCATAGTTTACTTAGATTTATGGCTTAGCCATGCATTTTTCATGCATAGTTTACTTAGCTTTATGGCTTAGCCATGCATTTCTCATGCATGGTGCACTTAGCTTTATGGCTTAGCTATGCAGTTTTCATGCATGGTTTACTTTTTAGGATCAGCTGTACCACTTCATAGACTTGCTTAAATTTGATCAGATGTGATATATAAGCTTGTATGATACAGATCATGAATTATTGTGACAGGAGCAATACCTTAACATGCACATAAGACAATCAGCAACACCTTTAAATACTAAAGAGAAAATTAATAACACCTGCACTTACAAAAGAGACAATCAATAACACCTGTAATTGCAAAAGAGACAATAACACCTTTACTTGCAAAAGAGACAATCAGTAACACCTGTACTTACAAAAGAGACAATCAGTAACACTTTTACTTACAAAAGAGACAATCAGTAACACCTGTACATAGAGATAAGAAAATCAACAACACTTGTACATGCAAAAGAGACAATTGACAACACTTCTACATTACAAAAGAGACAATCAGCAACACCTGTACATGCAAAAGAGACAACACCTGTACATGCAAAAGAGACAATCAGCAACACCTATACATGCAAAAGAGACAATCAACAACACCTGTACATGCAGAAGAGACAATCTGGCCTAAGATAAAGTGACAATGGATTTTGATGACTTTGTGTATAAGCTTTATCATAATCAAGATTGCATATTAGATAAGTTATGACTGACTTGAGTAAAATGGTCATATGACTGGTAGAGCTAACCATGAACCTGAGCACTATATTTTTTTATCAGTCTAATCAAAATTATTGTCTAAACTTGCATCTTGAAGATGTTTCATTTATGTTTTTTTGTGAGCAACATCTTTACAGACTGACGTGAGACTGACTAGGCTTATTACTGTCTTATAGCCTGTATTTCTAAATGTATATTTATTCAGTTGTTTAATTGTTTGTAATTAGCATCTGTAATGAATTTAATATTATGTAAGATCTGCACATGTTGATGTGGTGATCTGGCATTCAGTTTATTTAACAGTTCATGTGGTGATCTCGCATTCATTTTATGGAACAGTTCATGTGGGGATCTGGCATTCAGTTTATGGAACAGTTCATGTGGTAATCTGGCATTCAGTTTATGGAACAGTTCATGTGGTAATCTGGCATTCAGTTTATGGAACAGTTCATGTGGTGATCTGGCATTCAGTTTATGGAACAGTTCATGTGGTGATCTGGCATTCAGTTTATGGAACAGTTCATGTGGTAATCTGGCATTCAGTTTATGGAACAGTTCATGTGGTAATCTGGCATTCGGTTTATGGAACAGTTATGTGGGGATCTGGCATTCAGTTTATGGAACAGTTCATGTGGTGATCTGGCATTCAGTTTATGGAACAGTTCATGTGGTAATCTGGCATTCAGTTTATGGAACAGTTCATGTGGTAATCTGGCATTCGGTTTATGGAACAGTTATGTGGTGATCTGGCATTCAGTTTATGGAACAGTTCATGTGGTGATCTGGCATTCAGTTTATGGAACAGTTCATGTGGTAATCTGGCATTCGGTTTATGGAACAGTTATGTGGGGATCTGGCATTCAGTTTATGGAACAGTTCATGTGGTGATCTGGCATTCAGTTTATGGAACAGTTCATGTGGTAATCTGGCATTCAGTTTATGGAACAGTTCATGTGGTAATCTGGCATTCGGTTTATGGAACAGTTATGTGGTGATCTGGCATTCAGTTTATGGAACAGTTCATGTGGTGATCTGGCATTCAGTTTATGGAACAGTTCATGTGCATTGCAAAGAAAGAATTAGTCTAATCTCATTTTACACCTTCAAGTTTAATGCACTAGCTTATAGGGGAATACATTTTTTGTATTCCATTACTGCTTGCAAAGAGGTTATCTTGAATTTGCCATGTCCACACTCTTGTCCCATGAAGCTTGATTGCAAGATTGTGTTTTAAAGAAAAACACTTGGCATAAGAAGCTGAAATTTAGCATATTTTGTATTCATCTGTTTTTGTCGTGATTTGATTTTAAAATCGTTATTTTACTTTTTAAATTTTTGGCACATTTAGTAACCTTTTTTCACAGAAACCGTGTTATCACAATTTAATAGAAAACACTTGAGGTGGACAAATGAAATTTGATAAGTTTATTTGTATTTTTTTATATTTTCATGGTAGCAGCCATGGACCAGAAATGACTGTCTGCTGTCTATCATCCATCTGTCATCTGTCCATAATCCTTTAGAAGTCTGATATTGCTATATCTGATTAAAAATTGCAGGATTACATTGAAACTTAGCTCACAGACATACATTCATCCCATGATCTAGTTGGTCTTAAATGAAAATGGTGCTGCCTCAACATCCACTGTTGCCATTGTGGTGGCCATCTTGAAAGTCTTGTGAAAGTTGCTCCTCCTGAATGGATGGTTTTGATGACATGGTGGTTTCACTCAAAGAATTCATATGATATCTAGTTGGTCCTTCATGAAAATGAATATGATGTTGATCTGACATCCAGTATGACCTCCATGGTGGCAAAAGTTACTGCTAATCTTTCTGAATAAATGGTCCCAATAAGGCGTATTTACAAAAACAACTGGAGACATTTAGTTGGTGTTGAATGTAAATGATAGCAATCTCACATCTAGTATGACTCATTCTGAAAATCTTGTTTTAGCTAGTCCTGAATGGATGGTATTATTGACCTGGAGTTTTCACCAAAAGACTTCTTTTCATTTCTTGTTGGTCCTCAGTAAAAATGATGCTGATCATAAAACCAACATGGACACCAAGTAACAACCTTGTTGTGACTGCTTTTTAATTTATGATCGTATTGACACAGGGTTTCACAAAAAAGTCTCTATATGATGTCTGTTTGGTTCTAAATTTAAATGGTCTGCCTTGGACGTCAAATATGGCCATTAAGATGGTCATATTGTAAATCTTGTCACTGCTACTTGTGAATGAATGGTTTGTGATGGAGTTTTCACTAGATGACTTTTTATGATATCTGATTAGTCCTAAATAATAATGGTGCCAGTTTGACATCCAGTATGGCCACTATGGCAGCTGTCATGAAAATCTTGCTAACTGTATTTTTCTGGAATTTATGATTATATCAGTATGAGGTTTTTAATGAAAGACTTCTCCTGATGTCTAGTTGATGATAATTAAAATTTTCACCCAGTTAGACTTCTTACACTATTCAGTTGGTTCTAATTAGTGCTAATCAGACATCCAGTTTCATGTACATGATAACCATTTATTAAATCTCGTTAACACTGTTTCTCCATAATTGATTGTATGGTTAGTTGGTTCTAATTGGTGCTAATCAGACGTACAACATGTCTGCCTTGGTAGTCATATAATGTTGGAAATCATTTCATGGCTACTTTTTCAGATCATATGGTCTTGTAGACTGGCTTTTCATTGAGTATTTCTTATGATATCTAGTAGATCATAAATGAAAACAAAATTGCTGATCAGTAGTGGCCATCTTGAAACTCTTTATTCTGCCTCTCTCGAAGATTGGTCATCTTGACAAAGGTTTCTCGCTAAAACATGTCTTGCTGTATGTATTTGATCCCAAATGAAAATGACCTCCAGAAATTTGAAAAATCCTGTAAATCTACTTTATTTTGAGATCCAGAAAAAATTGACCTTGGAGTCAAGACTGAGGTCATTTTTAGCCTGAGGGATGGCCTGTTGTGTATTATATGACTTATGCTATCTATCATCATATGTGACTGCTCCAGTGGCCAGAATGTTAGAACATCTGCCTTGGATGCAGGAGGTCGCAGGTTCTGGTACTGTTAGAACTGGTTGACCTGGTGTCAGGATAATGTGACTTGGTGGGACATCATGCTACATGTCAATGGCATGATGCCTCAGCGCTAGGCATCACTATGAACTGTCACATTGCAGACATCATAGCGATATGACTCAAATATTGTTAAAGCTACGTTAAAAATCTAAATGACATGTCACACTATCATCCAATGTCTGTCCATCAGTTAGCAAATGTTTGTTATCGCTATTCCTCCTAAACTACATGGAAAATTGTTATGATGCTATGCTATGCACACACATTTGTTCCATGGTTAGTCCTAAATGAAAAGGGTATGGCTCAGACATCAAATATGGCCACCAGATTAGCCATCTTGTAACTCTTCTTTATTGCTACTTCTTATGATGTCTAGTTAGTCCTATATGAAAATAGTGCAGATCTGTTATCCAATATATGGAAAGTCCTATTGACATGGGGATTTTACAAATTCCTCTTGAAAATCTTATCACTACTTGTGAGTGGATGATCATGTCAGCATGATGTTTTAAATGACTTCTTATTGTGTCTGTGTGGACTTGAATAAAATGTGTGCCAATCTGATAGTCAAATATTGTATCACTGTTTTCAGAGTTCCCAGTTTTTCCAGTTATACGAACTTGATCTCAAAGGACCACCTCTTGGAGATGGTAGCTTCTCGATCTGCAGGTAATACTTAACCTTTTTATCTTTTTGCAGGATTGTCTCATTATTCAGGGCAATTATATTAACATTTAGCAGGAAGACATTAAACACCAAATGAATAATGTTGCTAATGGGGGTCGGAGTACAGTATATGTGCTTTCTTTTAATATGCCTGCCAAAAGATTGAGTATATTATGTTATGTCATTGTATGTGGCTGTCTGTCTGTTTGCCTGTTAGTAACTTTGCTTCCACATAATAATTTAAATTATCCATAATCAACAGTTACCAAACTTTATGGATGGCTTGGATTGGGTACAAGGAGAAGATCATTGAATTTGAAGTAATAAAAAAGTTGAAGATGAAGTTTGCTGTGACTGATGGAAGAAAGTTTTGTTTTGCACAGTACAGTTTTTACAGCACAAACCTGTACCAAGTTTTGTGAATTGCTTGCACTTGTACTAAGAAGAATTTTATCAATTTCTGGGGTCAAAAAAGATCAAAGGTAAATGTCACTGCTTCAGAGAAGAAAAATAGTTTTCGTAGAATAACATTAGTTTTACATCATATACTTTGACCAGACTTGGTGGATGGCTTGCACATGGGGTAAGGAAGAAGCCTGTTGATATTGGGGTCAAAAGGTCAAAGGTCTCTGACTGAAGAAAAAAGGCTTTGGCTAGCCAATTCTAGACTACATTCTTTGACCAATATTTGTATATGGCTTGCAATTTGTTATGTGAGAGATGTATTGAGTTTGGGATCAGATGATCAAAGGTCATGGTCATTATGGCTTAAAGACAAATGGTTTTGGAGAGTAAGATATCTTTCATAGTAAGTTCCTTGACCAAACTTTGTGGGTGGCTTGCACTTGGGTAATAAAAAAACCTATAAATCCAGGGATATAAAGATCAGAGGTCACAGTCATGGTAAGTAAGTCCTGTAAGAAAGAAATAATGGTTTCTGATCAGGAGTTTAGTTCAAGATTGCATACCTTGATAAAAGGTTGAGGTCATTGAAAGACATTGGTCGATGATCTCTTTAGACAACCCTGCCCTACTAGTGCCTACACTGAAGACTATTATTAATGGGACAGGTGTATAATGTGCCCTTCCCAGTACTTTATCGTTTGAAGTTGCTGGTTTATGATTATGACTACAAGGCAGTGTTAGTGGAAAAATGTAACAAAAAATACTATGTTGGTGTTAAAGTAGCTGGCTCAGTTTGATAAAATAGATGGTTGAAAATGTGAAGGTTGATCTTGTTACTCAAGTAGCATGGTAGTATAGGTCCAAATTTTTTGCTTATGGTATAAAATATGTCTGGAGACCATGTTTTCAATCTGATTTTTAATGGACTTGAAATTTAAGTATATGTCATTATTATCTCAGATGAGTTGATTTTAATGAAACTTATCTCAGACAAGGTTGAGATCCAAGTATTGAGTACAGGTTTATAAAATCAAGATCTCACATGAGATCAGTAAGGTGAAAAAGCCACATTTTAATGAGATCTTGCATCTGGTTGGCTGAACTTGTTAGTACTCTGGAGACTATTTTTAAAGTCTAGATTTAAGTAGATAAAAATAATGCAATAACTACACCATCTGGATTATCTTTACTAGCAAGATCTGCACGTATTTCTGAAATTCAGCGCATTTAGAAATAGTTCTTTAATTGTATGCAATTTAAACCTTTTTTGTTTTAAAAATACCCAAGTTTTGTTCTCCATAAATGAAAGTAAGGGAAGGAATCCATTCTGTTGACTATTGAGAACCATTAGATTGGGATTACTGAGTAATTCCCCTTGCAAAATTATGTAAACCAGATATTAATTTTTTTTATATAGAATATGTGTAATTTCAAATAAACAGTCTCCATAAATTAGCAATATAATACACCTTACTTATTTCTAACTGAAGCAAGAGAATAGAAAGATTGTTAGAGAAAATGTACAATTGTAGACCAGCATGAAATACATGCCATGTTCTAATTAAGGAACCAGATTTCTTTAGTTATAGATATTTGCTTATTGGTAATTGTGTTCATTTTTTTTTATATCAGTTTTGCTGCCATATGAACATGTTTCTTGTACAAAAGATCTGCTTAATTTGATACATTTTTTTTGCAGAGAATTGTTTCAAGAAAATTTTTTGTTTTCAATTCCTTAACATTCAGAATCAATTTTGTCATATATGGTGAAAAAGTGTTTGAAGATGACTAGCAGTGCCATGTTAAAGTGTCAGAAATATTTTTCATCATGTACCATCAATATATTATGCATTATTTTATAACATTTCATATATTCATTGGCATTACTCGCAAACTGTTTGGAATGTTTATTTTTTATTCATTTAGCTTTAATGAATAAAGATAGCCAGTATGTTTTTCTCTTTCAGCATTTTCAGATTTAATTACCAAGAGTAATGAAACTCTTGACCGTCAAAAAAAAAAAACAACTTGTAAATTAATATTGAAAAGCACGTCACTCTGAAGAGCATAAAATAAAGCTTAATCTGGTATTGATTAGGGACAAAGAACTCTTAGGAGTATTAATTATGCATTTTTATTTTACTTTGGGCCAAGAATTACTGGATTTCCTGAGCGAAATATTCTTGATATTTCACTGGAGGGGAAAAATTAAATTTTTCAATGACTGTCAGTAAACATGGATAGCGTAACCATGAAATTCAAAGTTATTCCTAGACTGATTCATCCTAATAGAAATGTTGCTGATCTTACATCTCATATGGTCACTGTGACAGTCATCTTGAAAATTATAATGCAACTCCTTTTGAACGGATGGTAATATCCATTGTAAATTTAAAGAATAGACTTCTTTTTTAATATCTAGTTGGTATTAAATGTAAATGATGCTGATCTGACATATTGACATTGAGACAAGTCAGCTGATCTTTTATCTATGATATCTGGCTCTAAATCAAAGGCCATGACAGAATTTTGCTGTGCACTTACATATATCTTGTGGACATGCAGACTTCAACATTTAAGAGAGCTGTGGTGCCTGAATGGTTAGTATGCCAGACTCACATACAGAAAGGTGTAATTTTGAATCCTACAACAAGACCAAGCTGGTTCAACCATCATAGGATAGGGTGTCCTTGAGCAAGGCCCTTAACTCCAATTGCCTTTGCATTAAATACCCTACTTGTGTTGCATTTCCACAACGCACCAAACCAAAACCAAAAGCCGCATGTAAGAAAATATTTCTGTTACCAGTTTGGTATGTTGGAGTTTCTCAAGAATATCAACCAGAGATTGTTTCAGTATTTGGTACTTAAATAGAAGAAATGGACTTATCTAGCTTCAATTTCCTGAAAATTCCTTTCATTACATAGAGTGTCAGTATCTTGGAGGAACACTTGTTTTTTCATATACCAGTAACCAACAGTAAAGCACAGTGTTTTATGTTACAATGTTGATCATAAGTCTGTAGGTCCGTTCCCTGTTTTGTTTTGGTTATAATAACTTGATTTCTCCGCCATCTCTCATTAACATGGCTGTAACACTGTTGGGAGGGGAGTATAGCATTTTTCCTATTAATTTATTTGTGCGTTACTTCTTAGATCCTGCTCCACCTACACTTTCAAAATTGGCACATGGTTGCATTTCAGGTAGAGTAACTATCCTATGTCAAATCTTGGTCTTTAGTGAGTTCTCTGTTTCACCTATTTTGCCATCAAATGTGTCCAACATTACTAAAAATAGTAGAACCTAAGAACAACTTATCAGATTTGACAGAAAGGTCTATAAAATTTGACCAAATTTGACAGGAAGGTCTTTAAAATTGTATAAATCTGACATGAAGGTCTTTAAAATTTTCTAAATTTGACAGGAAGGTCTTTAAAATTTGTTCAGAGTATGATCTGCCATCATATATTGCCAGAGTTACTGAAAATTGAAAAACCTTTTAGTGGCTTCATTTCATTTGATTAAATATGACCAGTCATCCATGCATAGATGGGTTTCACATTTGTACAAACGATCAAATATGGCCTGCATTACTAAAAAGTGAAAGTCTTTAAATGAATTCTTAAAAACAGCCAATCAGAATTTGACAAATTTTGGCAGAAAAACCACACAAGTATTTGACCAAATTTGATTGAAAACCAATTTTGACTGAAACTACTTAGTAGTATTTGACAATTTTTTAATATTTTTTTTAAAAACCCACTTGAGTATTTGAGCAATTTTTACTGATGACATCATTCTTGGATAAAAGACCTTTCAGATTTATACAAATGATGCTGGTCTTGCATCAAATGTAACCACTAAATATTAAAAAACATTTCACTACTTTATCTAGAAAACTTTTTAACAGAATTTGACCAGCTCCGACAGAAATCATCCTGTCAAGGAGGCTTTTCAATATTTGGCAAAATGATGTTGAGGTGCAATCAGGTTTGGGTGATGGTATTTTGATGGTATGGTAAAGAGACTAGAGAAACCTTTAAACATTTGTTTCATGACATATTTAGTAACAAAGAAATTTCAGCAAAGCATC
Source organism: Sinohyriopsis cumingii (assembly GCA_028554795.2). NCBI lineage: Eukaryota > Metazoa > Mollusca > Bivalvia > Unionida > Unionidae > Sinohyriopsis > Sinohyriopsis cumingii. The sequence continues at coordinate 161,022,667 of CM068824.1, forward strand.
CTACTTATTCAGATTTTTTGGCCAGCTGTTCTTGCATTTGGCTTTTAATCAGATGTCAGTCCACTGAGTGATTTTATCCCACTTGGAACTCTTGTTCAGCTGTCTGTTCATTTTTTCCTCATTATCTTGAATCAATAATTGTGAAATTTTTATACGTAGATCTATGTCAGGGAGCATAGCTAATCCATACCAAAACTTTGTCACTGTGACCTAAATGTCTTGCTTGAGTGATATAAGTATTTTTAGCCATTTATTTGTTACATCCTCTCTTTTTAACCCCACAACAGCTTGACTTGTTAAACTGGATTTCATCCCCATGCTGATGAAACTTTTAATGCATCTCAAGGTGTAGTATAATGCATGTATATTTTCTTCCTCATCATTGCAGCCTATTTGTTGGCTTCGAAGCATACAAGTAATTGGTTTAAAGCCCCTCCAAGTCTGCCTGAGTAAACTGACATGGTCTTCTTTGCCCTCATCACTCATTACCTTAGCATCAATCCTCCATATGTGCACCAATGGTTATTGCAGAATGTCTTAGTTATAAGAGTATGGTCTCGTGTTGACTGGGTGGAAAGGGTTTATTGCACACTGCTTCTATGTATATTTCTGCTGCAGAAAATGCCGTCGGAGGTCCACCAACAAGATCTATGCAGTGAAGATAATCAGCAGGAGGGTGGATGCCAATAGAGAGATTAAATCCTTAGCCTTGTGCCAAAATCATCCAAATATTGTCACCTTAATAGATGTCATACATGATGAAGTAAGTACAAGTTTTTTTTACCCTTTGAATGATGATATTTCCTTTGTTAGATTGAATTGAGATTTCTTTGTTACGTACTTCTAGTTAGATGACTCCAATTTTATATTTGATTCTGATATAGAGTCCATGTTGGGTCTGTCAATCCTGTGTATCTAGGCTTTATTAATTAGTAATACATGCATGACTATGGTAGAAGACTGTTAGATAATACCATAGTATAAATTATTTTCATGGGTTTCAAATTTTTATTTAAAAAGAAGACATTTTTGTTCATTCTTAAGTGCAGGTTTTTGCGTGGCTAGGTTTGCATACATTTTAGGTATACATGGGTTAACTTCTTCTAATACCCCGATAAAAAGTACAGAATGATGCTGACAGTAAATGGCAGTCACTTTATTGATTAAACCAGTCCTACCACATCTTAGCGTGTCAGTGCAGTCAAATACACAAAGGTGATTGGCCATTAAAGTACACATGCATGGTTTCTTCTTTAAAACGGGGGCCCCGAGTGGCCGAGTGGTTTAAAGCGCTCTTCGTTACGGATCACTGCCATCTCACCTCTGTCTGCGGCGGTTCGAGTCTAAGATTCAGCCAATGTGGGCATGTGAGAAAGCTTGCCAGTAGCTTCTTGTGGGTCGGTGGTTCTTTCCGGGGTTTTCCGGGTTCTTCCTCCACCATTAATACTGGCCGCCATGTATAGCCTATCGTGCTGAAAAATGGCGTTAAACCCCACAACAACAACAACAACAAATCTTCTTTAAAACACTGTCCATAAGTTGCACTATCAGTATATTCTGACATCTGTGGGGTTGAAACGGTCGCTTGAGATTTGTACAATTCTGAAAAGATCCCAGTTGGATTAGATAACATTGGACAAATGACCAGCTGCCCCTCACTCAATGCAGTTAGCAAGCAGTGTTAACATTTGATGTGTTCAGAGTCCATTAAGTACAGTGTGGAGACCACTCTTATTCCAAATGCCCACCTTATCCTAGTTTTTGCAAAGGTTCATCTGTGTGCAGTTCAGGCCGGTCTACCTTAGGTCTGAGGCCAAAAGGTCTCAAATCTTCACACAAAATTGGATTCCAACCACGAGCAAATTTTGGGTGAAAAAATATAGGGTCCAAAAAGTTAGATTTTTCTCTCTGTATTTTGTAGTGCAACTAGAACGTCCAGATTATTTGGTATAGTTGTAGAGCTATATCTGTCTGCTTTTTGTAATATCACCCACTTTGGTGTATCGTAAATGACCTTGATGCTGCAGAGCTCGGAAGTAGGGTACAGCCTCATCACGCCTACAGGCAGGATTGGGGCTGAAGGAGTTAATGCTGAGCATCTAGCAAGGTTTTTTCAGCATTTTTCGAAGTCTTTATTATGACTCAGTAGGGGTTCTAACCTGTGACCTCCAGATTTTTAGGTGGATGCTCTAACCATTTGGGCATTAAAGTACAAAGATGCTAACTAAATTTAAAGACAATGGAATCACTCCTTCGTTTGAGACTGCCTCATGTCTGAACCAATTTCACACAGCTTTATAATAAATAAAGACTACAAAGAAGAATTAAAATGATATTTCCACAAATCATATGCTAAACAGGGCATGAGGAACAACAGGAGAAAGATGAAGATTTGTATATTATATTAATAGACATTTAAACCAAAAACCATAAAGCTGATTCATGCTGAATGGATAACTGCAGCCTGCATGAAAATGTGTGAAACATCGGACCTAATTGTCAGTGACTTGCAAAATTTGTTTGATGGATTTAATCAGAAGGGATACTATACTGTGCTCAGCATTGCTCAAACTGCGCTGCATAGCAACTTTGCACTCCTGTTTGTATGGGGGATATATCAAAGAAATCAAAACAGCAGCGTAGGAGTTGCCTCTTAAGTTGTTGTTACAAAATCTTTTCTTGGTTCACCCGTGTCAGAAGCAGCCATGGATATGGGATGACAAGTGTCATAGAAATAATACTGATATACTGCAAACTACAGAGGCCAAGCAACAACTGGAGAAAGACCTCTCTCTCCTAATCAGTGATTGACTTCTCTGGCAACCTTCAGGTGGGTGCCAGGCTCAATAGAAGTTGCTTGTTGGTGATGTATCCCTATACAGGAATTCCCAAATTGTGAAAAAATCATTTGAAATGTTTTATAATATGCTGCCATATTCCATTGGAGATGATTAAACCAATTAAGACTCCTATCTTCCATGTAATACAGCTCAGTCTAAGCCCAGACAATACATGGGATTACTGAAAGCATTTACCTGGCACATGATTCAATCTAAGTCAAAGAGAACCTTTGATGTTCAGTCTTTTCATTTATGCTAATTCATTACAATCATGAGTGGTGATCATGTGCTAATAATTGAGGAAGGGTACATGCTTGACTGCCAACTAAATACCAAATCAAAAAGGGGTTTGGCACAAATTATTAGAGTTCTAAAACTTATGCAGTATGGAAGAGATTGTGTAAAATAGAAACATAACAAGATAGGCCAATTGACACTTGCTGATATTCAGATGATCTCAGTGACAATCGACATGTTGAACAGTTTACTTAGTTAGATACAACAGATGGACCTGAACCTGAATACAGCATGTATATTGAGACATATATTAAACATTTATTGAAACTGAGTTTACTTCCTTCAGTTCGTTTAGAAACTAATCAGTAATTTGTTTATAATTTGCAACATTTTGAACATGTACACAGTGTTAACAAGTAGGCCTGCATTATCTTATGCCTAGTGCATTGCCCATTCTACATAACATCCTTTTCACAAGTTGATTATTTGTATTAGTTTTAGTTTGTGTATTATAATAAAATCTCAGTATTTCTTATTTACCTTATTATTTCATCACCTGGCAGCCTACATTTTTCCATCCTTCTTTTTTCAAATACTTTTTTTTAAAAGGATTTTTTTTTCAGCAAAATAGTTAAGAAATATTTAATTCTGAGAATTTCGAACATTTTGCAATGCTTAAATGGCAGCTAAACAAACATTTGTAAGGTAAATATGGCTCGTGTTAATGTTGAATTTCAATCCTGGTCTGTATGAGCCACTTCTTCCATATTTTTTTTAGATTCACACATATCTGGTTTTGGAGTACCTGCAGGGTGGAGAGCTCCTGGAGCGAATCAAGAAGAAGAAGAGCTTTAATGAGCCAGAAGCCAGCAAAATTATGTGGCAGCTGGTCCAGGCTGTCGATTTCATGCACAACAGGGGTGTGGTACATAGGGATCTCAAACCAGAGGTAGAACTGATTTGCTTTCACACTTCATACTACTTCATTTCTGGAAAATCCATTAAGACTTTAAAAAGCTGGAAAAAGTCAATTCCTTCCCCCATTGTAGAGAAACACAAATTGAGAAAGTGGTTATAGGTTAGGTGTTATATAATTAAAAGACCGGAGACAAAATGCGATTGTAGAATGACATTTTGCCCCAGAAATATCAGATTCATGGATTGACCGATTTATTATTTTTTGATTATGCTTAATGGCACATCAGCACCAACCCTCGTAAATTGTAACCCCATAAGTAACGTGCAGTATGTTGTGACAACTCGCTAGCCAAAGAATGCCAACAGTGGGGGGAGGGGGGAATGGGGACAGGGGGAGGATGACAACAACTGTCAACATCGAATATATAATAGGTTCGGGTAAACCAAAAAAACTGACATTACATATTTGTGTTTGTTTTAATAATAATAAATATTTCAGTTTTATTACTTCTTTTTTTGACATAATAACTGCAGTTTTTATAAAAACATTTTACCTAATCTATAAATCAGCCACTGCAAGCTTGCGCTTACGTCTGCCCACATGACGTTTGCCTGGAGCTGTGAAGTACCAATTATTTAGAATTTTTTAAAAATAACTATATTAAATATCACTGTAAGTAATAATTAACAATCCAAACACAGGATACCCAGTGAAGTGTGGGATGAATAAAAGACTGTGAACACAAAATAGAAAAGAATGAATTTAAAGCAAAGCACGTGGAAACAAACACACAGCACGTGATGTCTGAGTGGGACAGGGTGCTTACTGCTAATGCAGTTGACTCATCTGAATCTGAACTGATTCGAACATTGCCGAGTTACTTTGGTACAGATGTGCAGTTGACAATATGCCGAAATGGGTGGGTATGTATGTGCCGAATATGCCTCTGTGCATGCCTCTTGCCCACGCATGGCATGCATTCAAGATGTATAAGTACATTATTATTGTTATTCTATGTATATGTTCTCAGCAGTCATGACTTGTGTCTAAACTAAAAATGCTAGTCAAATTGATTGCCAGTAAATAAATTAACTTTTTTAAAAATAGATAGAAAATCATTTTTTTGGGGTGAAAAATATCAATGTATGATAGCCTACTTGATATTTTCAGAGCTTGATAATTACAAGCTCGCAGTTTGTGATTTCGATTTTTAAGGGTTGATCAACTCATGAAAAGCTACATCGAACCAGGTCTTGCTGGATGAAGCCTGTACCCAACTGGTCATGAATCTGGGACCCTAACCACTTAGCCATCTCGGCTGCTCATAGTCATCTTAGCTGGTTATAAATATGGCACACTAACTACTTAGCCACTTTGGCTAGTCACATGTCTGGCACACTAACTACTTAGCCACTTTGGCTAGTCACATGTCTGGCACACTAACTACTTAGCAACTTTGGCTAGTCACATGTCTGGCACACTAACTACTTAGCCACTTTGGCTAGTCACATGTCTGGCACTCTAACTACTTAGCCACTTTGGCTAGTCACATGTCTGGCACACTAACTACTTAGCAACTTTGGCTAGTCACATGTCTGGCACACTAACTACTTAGCCACTTTGGCTATTCACATGTCTGGCACACTAACTACTTAACCACTTTGGCTATTCACATGTCTGGCACACTAACTACTTAGCCACTTTGGCTAGTCACATGTCTGGCACACTAACTACTTAGCCACTTTGGCTAGTCACATGTCTGGCACACTAACTACTTAACCACTTTGGCTAGTCACATGTCTGGCACACTAACTTCTTAGCCACTTTGGCTAGTCATGTCTGGCACACTAACTGCTTAACCACTTTGGCTAGTCACATGTCTGGGACACTAACTACTTAGCCAGCTAGACTTAGGTACCATAGAAATTTCATGCATCACTATTTGCCAAATTGTATCATTTGTATTGAAAACCTGTATTGATTAATTGAATACTTTCACAGAGCAGCTCTGTTTGTGTGTGTGTGTGTGTGTGTGTGTATATATATATATATATATATATATATATATATATATATATATAGTTACACCTTAGGGGTTTCAACTACGTAACAAGAAAGAGCAAGCAAGTAATCCATATATGTTCCAAATATTCTGAATAAAACTGTGAATTTATTATTATGTATCAACACCACAGAAGAGTCACACTGTTTTTAAATCCAAATGACCTTGAATGTTTCACAATAAATCTGTTCAGCTGTTAATACCTGAATATCTTTGTATAATATAAAATTCAATAAATCAAGCTAAGCTGTGTATCTCTTTCAATTTTAGTGTAATGTCAAGAGTGTAAAATCCTTTAATATAAGAAGATAATGTGCAGCAGCAATACAGTATAATACCAAGCTTTAAAATGAATCATTTAGTATTTAGAAATATCAAATTCAGTAAACAAATCAGCTGTTCCAATCTGACCAATCATGAACAAATTCAGGATCCTTTGCAGAAAAACTCATGATTGGAAGTCATGAGAACATAAGTCCTTTTCAGATCATGTGATGTTTTCTTGATCTAATTTCTACTAAACCTTGAAACTTATGCATGAAAAAAAATGTATGCACTGTATGACTCATCTTAATTAGTGCAAACTAAATTGTTAGAATGTTAGTATTGCAATTGTCATTGATTAAATGACCCTTGCATTAATATACATATACATATTTTCATTTCAGAATATACTATTTGCAAATGAGTCAGAGGATAGTGTGATAAAAATTGTAGACTTTGGGTTTGCTAGAATTAAACCAGGCAATGCTACATTGAGCACGCCATGTTTTTCACTACCATATGCTGCCCCAGAAGTCTTGAAACAGACCGTACCCAATAAGGATAATGGTGGATATGATGAATCATGTGACCTCTGGAGCTTAGGGGTCATTCTGGTGAGTTTTTGAATGGTGTAAACTGTAATATTTAAAGAAAAATTAGTAAGAAATAATTCTTTTGTCCATGTATTAAAGTTCATGTGACATTATAGACCAGCCAGCTTGCTCTTCAGATGGCATTGTCAAACCATCATAGCCTGTACTCTTCATCAATGATACATTTATCTTGTTCCTCTACTATACTTAATGTACAAGTTTCATGGTGTATTTATCTAGTCCTTGGTAGGCTTGTCTGGTGAGCATCATCAGTTGTACATAAGTAGTTGGTTTTTTTTCACTATCCTCCTAAACTACTTAAAGAAAAGTCATGGTGACAGTCTCGAAAATATTTCTACACCTGAATGGATAATCATATCAACAACCACACTAGGTATTATCATATAAGATTTTTCAGCTTTACTTATTGTATGAACCTGTTAATTTGTAACTGGTCCTGAATGAAAATGACACATAAATGCCCCAATCCCCATATACCTGTAATAGCCATTATTAGAAAAGATTCTTGTAATGTACTGATCCTGTAAACCTATTAATTTGTAATTGGTCCTAATTGAAATGGAAAATGTGCAATAAACCCACCCACCCTGGCCATCACAGTTGTTTACTCTCGCATAAAAGAAAATATATTTGTTCCTTCAATAATATCTGATTTGTTTTTTATTCATCTTATTAAAAAGGATAAAAAGAGTGAAGAAACAAATGTGACTTATTACTACCAATTTGTTTCAGTTTGAAGAGTGTCAGTTTGGTGACTCTTGTTATATATACATATTCCATTTTAATGACTATTCACATCATACAAAGTTTCATTGATTTGGGTGCAGGCATTGACATCTGGACATTGGAATAGACTTGGCCCAGCATTAGAAAATCTGTTTATTGCTCCAAAATGGTTACAATTAATATTACAAATAAGTGAATTCATGTTGCTTTTTTATGCCAATGAGTAGTTAACAAAAAAGGTTACTTTTCAGTTGATCTTGCCTTTTTTTCCAGTATACAATGTTGTCGGGCAAAGTGCCTTTCCAAGTTCACAGTCAGGGAGACACGGCTGCTATAATTATGCAGGAGATTAAAAGTGGACATTTTGAATTGTCTGGTCCTGAGTGGGAAACTGTATCAGAACCAGCCAAAAAGCTCATCAGAGGTAATTTCTAACTTTGCCTTCATTTCCACATTCTTGATAAATGTTCTTTCTCTTTTATCTGTTTACTTATAGGTGGTATTGTCGGCCGGCAGATAATATTATATTGAACATGGTCTTTTCCAAGTGGTGCCAATCCAGCTTCAGATATGGTTTTCATGGTGGCCATCTTGAAAATCTTGTTATAATGACTCCTCATGAATTGATTGTTTTATCAGTATGGGATTTTTATCATAAGGCCAATTATGATGTCTAATTGGTCCTAGATGAAAATGGAGGAATCAATGTGACATCTAGCATGGCTTCCATGGCAGCTATCAGCCCATCCAATTATTAGTATTTCTTGGGACATGTTTATCAAAATTGTTTATGAGGTGGCTCCCATAGCAGGGGTGTAGCATCCAAAGGTCCCAGATGGAAAATCTACAAATGATACCCATCTGCCATAAAGTATATCTGCCGTATATACTTGCGTATAAGCCCGTTTGCGTATAAGCCGACCCCCCCCCCACTGAATTGGTAAAACTGTTATAAAGTGCATGACCTGCGTATAAGCTGACCCATAATTTCTAGACTACCGGTACATCACAAGATGCACAAAGTGAGTTCTGAATACGTTTATTTAAGGGGCCCCGAGTGGCCGAGTGGTCTAAAGCGCTCTTCATTACGGATCACTGCCATCTCACCTCTGTCTGCGGCGGTTCGAGTCTAAGATTCAGCCAATGTGGGCATGTGAGAAAGCTTGCCAGTAGCTTCTCATGGGTCGGTGGTTCTTTCCGGGGTTTTCCGGGTTCTTCCTCCACCATTAATACTGGCCGCCATGTATAGCCTATCGTGCTGAAAAATGGCGTTAAACCCCACAACAACAACAACAACAACAACGTTTATTTAAGCAAATCACATTATTAAATAAAATGAAAGTAAGAAAGCTAATTTATATGTTGAAATAAAAACAGTTCTAAATTGTTAAGTCTTAATGGAAATTTAATTAATCCTCATTCTAAAATCATGAATTATACAAGTTCTGTCACTCTTAGAATCCTTCAAAATCTGGCTCTGTATCAGACTCGCCAAACAGTTCACGAAACTCGGCTTCTGTTACGGGCATGCTTTCATCATATACGTCGTCATTGTCATCAAGGTCATCCGATAGTGTGTCATTCTCCTTCTCGCTCTCCTCGTCATTGTCAGATTGAAATATAGTATCATCCTCTGTTCCATCTATGGCATTGCTGATGCAGCACTTCCTGCATGATTTTGCAATCATTTCTGATGGAATTGACTCTCACGCTTCTTTTACCCACTTGGCGACCAAATCGATGTCCGGCCTCATTAAATTCCTGCCTTTTGTCATTTTCACAGCCTCTTATAGTGGTAGTATACTATTTATATACCTTATCTTGTAATTATTTTCATGTGTGGTTGGTTATCAATTTGTATTTGATAATTATTTATCATTGTTGTTTATTTGTGTGGTTTTTTTAAACTACCGGTAGTGTGATTCAATTGATCAAAATATGATTGTTCCAGTGTGGACATTATTCAAGTATTGTGACAGTTTATAACTTTGAGCAGAAACCATGTCCACTACCATATCTCATTAAACAATACATCTGAGAGTCAGCATGTATTAGTAAAGTCATTGGCATTGTGCAACAAAACAAACCTATTATCCCGGAGGCATTTACCACAGATTTAGCATATGGTAGCTATTGTACAACACTCTACCGCTAACAAACCACTTTGCTTTACAAACAACTAAACAACAGTAGTATATAAACTGTGGCTGCCGATTACTTCTAAAACACCTGTCAAAGAAATCCCACAAATTATATTGTTTTACAATTATTCACGCTGACTCATATAGTGCCCTGTTATTTACCCTTCCTAAGCATGCACGCAACAAACCCCTATGGAGCCTCTCGCTATTGTTCCTTTAAGACTATCGTACATGTATTTCTACTCTCGATCAAAATGTTTGTCGTATATACGTTCAGTATCATAATTCTTTTATTTTTTTACGTAGGTTCTTTTCATATTTACACTGAAATAAGCTAGCTTGCATTTGTACGATACCATAGAGTTTAACGATTACTGATTAGCTGAGGGTTAAATACTTGACTGGAGATTACTAATATGACGGTTCTTTTGGAAAATACACGTACCACCGTGGCTCAAATAATACGTATGGCTGCATTTTCTGGTGGAAGGACATCTGTCAGATAGATGTCAAGTACGTTAAAACATGTTTTTCATTCATTATCCTACCACTTAAGTTAGAAAAAAAAATATTTGTTTCACTTCACGACAGCACATGTCTTATGAGCCATGTGGCATCATTAGGCATGTGATCTCATCTTCGGCGATCGACAGAAACAATAAATGCTGGAAATCGAGGGAAAAAGCGTTAAAAATTTCAGACTTGGACCTTGGCCCGCAGATAAGCCGACCCCCTCCCCCTTCTTCCAGGCCTTATTTTTTTCCTAAATTTTTCAGCTTATACGTGAGTATATAGGGTAGTTATACTTTATTATTATTATTATTATTATTATTATTATTATTATTATGATTATTATTATTAAAATAATAATATAATTAAAAAATGTTAGAGAATAACCAGATGAGAGAGAATCCTATAATAAGCACCTTTCACACTGATACAAATATGTTAATACACTGACTAGACCAACTGAAATTACAAGTAGCAACATAATTTATCATGTCAAATACCACCAGTTTCTAACAAATGGCTGGAAATTATTCTGACATGGGTGTATCTTTTGACCCAACACACCTGCCTTCTTACTACATTTACCTTTGGGGCCCCGAGTGGCCGAGTGGTCTAAAGTGCTCTCCGTTACGGATCACTGCCATCTCACCTCTGTCTGCATGGGTTCGAGTCTTGGATTCGGCTAATGTCGGCATGTGAGAAAGCTTGCCAGTAGCTTCTCGTGGGTCGGTGGTTCTTTCCGGGGTTTTCCCGGGTTCTTCCTCCACCATTAATACTGGCTGCCATGTATAGCCTATTGTGTGCTGAAAAATGGCGTTAAACCCTACTACAACAACAACAACAACAACATTTACCTTTTATTCCAGCATATTCCAGGTGAGAAAAATCAGTCCTGCTTGGACCTCTTAATAAAAATTTTGTCCATGTATGTCTGAATCATCTGTTTGGCAGGAAATATCCTGCAAACCTGATATCTTCCTGAAAGATGACATGTATTTGTTTAATGACATGAATTTATACCACATACAAGAATGGACTTCTTCACATACAAGAATGGACTTCTTCACATACAAGAATGCATGTCTTCACACACAAGAATGGACTTTTTTACACATAAGAAAGGAGTTTTTCAGAATATCACTTTTAGAGCATAGGCAGTGCTGTCCAACCTGCGGGCTGATTGTAAATGGCCCGCCAGAGCTCGAGCAGCTATATAGTCGTTGCTTTTGTTTTCTGCTATGGCCCTTGGCTTCAAGAAAAACATTTTTCAGTGGCCCTTGGTGTCAAAAAGGTTGGACAGCACTGGCATAGGGTATTCTGCAGTCATTTGCTTACTGACATATGATTATTTTTTTTCTTTTTAGATTTGACAGATATATGACTTCCATTTGAGTGGGTCGGTGGTTCGTCCCGGGGTTTTCCCTGGTTCTTCCTTCACCATTAATACTGGCCGCCATACATAGCCTATCGTGTGCTGAAAAATGGCGTTAAACCCCACAACAACAACAACAACAACAACAACTTCCATTTGACTTAAATTTTTTGCCATTACATATTGAACAAGGTTTATTTAATTTTAGTATATTTAGAGGTATTCATATGTTGCGTGCCAGTTCTGGAAAAGATGTCTTGCCAGTACTTAGTGTGCAAAACCGCATGCTCTCCATTCACTTATTATTCAAGTGGACTGAATCAGAGTACACATTGTTGAAAAGTCAAACACTTGGATTGCTTTGGACATGTTTTGGTAGGAAAACTTGATGGTCACTTTCACAAACCATGTGCTTGTCATTTTGTCATTCTCCCACTATATTGCTTTATGTTTTATGACTACTTATGTCCTTGAAATTTCAGTTGTATCATATTGGGAGGGCATCTGTGTTGTACAAACACATTTATAGATTTATTAAGCATGATACACTTATTAAAGTAGTTATTGTTTACACTCTTATTATTGGTTCTTGTTATTTTTACGTATCTTGAATAATTCCTACTGACTTTGTCTCTCTTCACCAGGCTTCCTTACTGTTGAGCCCAAGAAAAGACTGACAATGATGCAATTAAAACAGAATGAATGGTTGCAAGGAGGTTGTGCACATTGTAATGCACCGTTAAGAACACCAGATGTTTTGGTTTCTAGTAGCAACATGCTTTATATGCAACTCAGTGTTACGATGAATGCATTCCATAGGGCCACTAGGGAAGGTTTTATTCTGCAGGATGTAAATAAAGCTCCACTGGCTCGGAGGCGAAAGCAAAGAAAAACTAGCTCAGATGGTCGAAGTGGGTCCTCAGATAGTAACAATTCTAGTGGTTCTCATGGCTCTACAAGTGCCCAGACAATGACTGTGACACAGCCTATACCTGTGGAATATCCACCAAAGAAAAGATCCAATTCTAATAATTCCCATAATTCCAGTACCTCATCCACTTCACAGAGCTCAATGCATAGTACTGGGTTTGTGCCTCAAAAGACAACACCTGTCAAAACTGATAACGATTCTAGTCTGGACTCGTCATCTCACTTATTTGGCAAGGGTGTAGAAGTAGTTGCTCAACAGGCTGTCATGGTGGAAGACAATGATTCTGCCAGTGAATTGGATGATATAGTGGATACTGAGTTGTTTCCTAATTCACGAGGAGTAAAGAGAAAACACAGCGTGGAAGTGGTAGATGACTATGATGATGAAGATGGTGATGATGAAGATGATGACAATGGAGAGAGTAATTATTCAGGATTTGAAGATGAATGTGTTGTCATTGATGATGATGTTGGTGATGATGTTGATGATGAAAACAGCAATAGAAGTCAGCAACCTTCAAAGAAGCATTCATTACCATCAGAGACTATAGTAATAGATGACTAGATAATTATTCTTTGGATAATATTTGACTAATTTATTTGTTTCTTTTTTATAGATTGTGGTTGACAGGGTTTGTTCACTGGGATTTTTTATTTTTTTCTATGTGCAGAGCTTCTTACCCATCATGGTTATTGTATTCACTGTTTGTGAGTGTACTACAATAATGAAATTTGATGTGATGTGACGAATAGTGCTTTTCAGACATAATCACTGGATAAATTAGCCTGTGAGATGCTTCAGGCAGATGGGTCATTGTTGCAGTAAAATGTTATCTCATATATATATATATATATATATATATATACCTTACTTTGACAGATCCCAAGACAACTCTTTCATTTACAGTGAAAGGTGTACGCAGAGATGATGAGAGTACCTTTTTGTAGCAAACACCTTACTACAGTCAAGCCTGCCATATTGGACACTGCATTATATAAAGAGCCAGTCTTACAAAGTCTGATAAACCAAAAAAATTGAAGAGAAGAACCTTTAATGAGTGATCTCATTTTTTGGGCTAGGCCCATTTCTCACTTAACAGAGGTCATTGTGATGTATAAAAATAAAGAACGATATGTATGGAACCTCAAGTATAAAAACAAAATGACATGCCATAGCAAAGAACTAGTGTGTAACTATGACAACTTTAATGACCCCCAGAAAACTGGAAGTATTGTCTATAGAAAACTCTGGTCCATATATGTAGGAGGTCTGGTGTCATTTATATTGATATTATAGAGAATGTTCATTAGAGTAATGAAATGAGCAAGTGCAGGAATGGGTTCCTTTGAAGCATGTATGTGTTAGTATTAGGAATTTTTGGGGACTTAATTTCTGTATATTTTCTTGGACATTACCATTTCTGCATGAAATTCATTACCTGATCACATTAATGTTAGAAATAAACTGTTACCTTCAAATCCAACTGTCCCATTTCCCATCTGTATATAATATAAGCAGGTGATCACCTTGCAGTTGCAAGGGGAGGTAATAAGGAAGAGTTTGACAGAAAAGACATTTCTTTTTTTTCCTTCTTTTTTTGCGAGGGCTAGATCCAAGAGGTAGCAGAGTTCATTTCTTAACATTAATTTGATCAGGTTTGCATTTTGTTTTTTTTTTATTGGCAAAATTGAATTGCCATGTTGGCACTGCAGGGTGACTATGTGATCATTGTTAATGACATAACTCGTGAAATTTCTGTTTTAAGAAGTGATAAGAAATAAAAAGCACTCCTCTTGAAAGATTAGCCAATCTCTGAAAGCACTTTGTTAGATAGCCTGAGGAAGTGTTTAATTTATTCTCTTAGTCTGGCCACCTGTATTAAGCAGTACATCAAATTGACTTTGATTTTGTGTATTGTAAACAGCATGGTGTCACAGTTTAGGCCGAACAAAAAATATGTGTTTCTGATTGTTCTGGTTTTAAAATTAAGGTAGGCAGTTCTTTTTTTCTCACATTATATGTAATTAATATGAATTTTGGTAGGATTTTTTAACCATGGGGGAAAAAAGTGCTAGAGTTGGCAGCGTGAAACAGGGATGGTTGGTTGACCAGAACACACATTTTTTTTTTTTGTTTGGCCTTGTGTTTTGTCTTGACGTTTTTAACGAAGTTTTTCTTAGGGACACCTTGCACAGTGGATTGAAAGAATCTGGAATACTGAAATTTTAGTTACTGGATTTGGAAGAATTTAACTGATCTGAATAGGCCTCTGTCTTATATTCACACAGTAAACGCTCTTTTTATGCAGATTTGACTTAGCCAAGTGTTGCGGATTAACACAGAGGCAGAAAAATACGCATCAAGACGTATATCATTCGCATGTATATGTGAATGCACAGCATGGGTTCCCAAGCCAGATCTACCATTTCTTTTATGTGATTATGATGATGATGCTCACCATTGGTGGATGAATTGAATATTGTTTTTTGTCCATTTCTTATAACGTAACTCAATAAATATGTTTAAAAATTTATTTTGTAACATAAAAAAGGTAATGGCAGAAAAAGGTTTTATTTTGGTACCTTCGGTGTCATAAATGCATGGTCTAAGGAATGCAGTCACTCACTTTTCTATACTTCCAATGGGAAATTCACCCAAGTTTCATGAATTTGACATGTGCAAGGTTTCCCAGGAATGCATTTTACACATAAATCGGGCTTTACTGTATAAAGTTTGTAATTTCTGTTTACTGATAATAATTTCTGATGTGCCATTTGAAAACAAAACTAGGGTTGCAAATTACCCAGGACCCATGTCCTTCCTAATTCACTTCTGGGTTATACTGATAGGGTTATAATGTATCATTTCACTGAACACTTGTTTCTGTTTCAGAGACCAAGTGACTCAGAGACTCTAAATATTTCAAATATGGTTTTTGATTTGTTAGTTAATGAATTTGGACAGGGTACAGAAATATTTTTTTGTACTGACTGTTGCATTATCTAATTATTGCTGACTGTTTTGCAGGTGATTGTTGGTAAAATTTAGTCTTTGATATATTTATTAAATTTTTTGTACATTTAAAGAAAATTAACCATGTTAAATAATTTGGAAAGTGTTATAAAGATTTTATACAAGGTTGAGGTATATTGTTTTTGTTAATGAATTTGAAACTTTTATTAAGTTGCAAAGTTTAACCTATATATTTTACTATTGTATGTCAATCGCTGAAACATTTGATAAGTTAGTTTAAGATGACTCATTTTAGACAGATGTGCATGTCTTTGCATCTTTAAAGTTTTAGCTTGTAAATGACGGCATTGACAAGAACATAAAATTTTATCATGTAAATGATGACATTGACAAAAAGTATAAAATGTTATCATGTAAATGATGACACTGACAAGATGAAAAATACAAATTTTGCATGTAAATGATGACATCAACAAAAAGAACATAAATTTTAGTATGTAAATGATGGCGTTGACAAGAAGGCATAAAATTTTATCATATAAATGATGGCATTGACAAGAAGGCATAAAATTTTATCATGTAAATGATGACTTTGACAAAAAGGCATAAAATTTTATCATGTAAATGATGACTTTGACAAAAAGGCATAAAATTTTATCATGGAAATGATGACATTGACAAAAAGGCATACAATTTTATCATGTAAATAATGGCATTGACAAGAAGAACAATCAATTCGAGTATGTAAATGATGACATTGACAAAAAGGCATAACATGTTATCATGTAAATGATGACATTGACAAAAAGGCATAAAATTTTATCATGTAAATGATGGCAAGTCAAGAAGAACAATCAATTTTAGTATGTAAATAATGGTATTTCCAAGAAGAGCAATTAGATTTTATGTATATCCTTTTTCCCTCCAGATTGTGTTATTGATATTTGAATTGTCTCCATTTTGTGGCTTTTGGACTTTTATTGGGGGCAACAGAAAATTATAGAAGAAAGCAGGTAATTAATTTATTAAATTTTATATGTGCCTTGATCACATACAAACAATCTGTTTAACTTTACAATTAAATATATTACAATGATACACAAATTCTAATGTCTTTACTTGAATGTTTGGTTTGGAATAGTAATAATTGACAGTCATAGTATTCTGAGTGATTTAAATCACACCTTACTCCCTCTAATTACAGGTAAATTATTTATGCTAAAGGTAGGTCAGTCACATTAAACAGGTTTATGTAACATGAAGTTGTTTGTTCAGTTTAATTTTACATACCATATTTATGGACTGATGCTCTGATATTTAAATAAGTATCTCATGTTTTAACATATATAGAAGTGGGTCAGTCAGTTGTAAACCTCATGCATGATATATAGACTTTAATTTGTTTTTGGAGTTTAAACTTGGTCTTTTAAAATCAGTAGATGATCAGTAAATTAAAAAGAACAAGCAAACAAATTGAAACTTCATGCTAAGCCCACGTTATCAAAGTACACCTCTCCATCAATAACACTTACACAATTGGGGGCCAGAAACATTGACCACAGCATAAGCAAGAACAAGAATTACAGAAGCATTGACCACAGCATAAGCAAGGGCAAGAATTACAGAGGCACCTCTGAATAATAAAGAAAGGGATAAACATCTTCAGTGAGAAGGGGTGGGAGGGGTAAATGGTTGAATAAATATTTAATAATCATGCTGTGAATAATTGTCCATTAATAATTTTTCTAATGAAGTTCTTTGCTTTTTTGTATACATTTTACTTTTCACTGTATCCATTCTCTGAAAGATCAATAAAAACATTACTCCAACTGGTTTCAACATGCATTACATGTACTAGCAAAAATGGGTACGATTTGCATGCCTTTTAAACTTTTTTATTCTACCCCATTTCTTCCATTTGATAGGAAAGACTAATTAACATGATAATAGAATGCAGATCAACTTTGAATTGATTGTAACAATGCAAATAACAGGTTGGAGATAAAAACATAGTTGGTGCCTAATTAGACTCATATAGAAATGTTTGTAGGCATCACATGTAGGGCAGTTAGAGCGTTGTTATTGGTCTTTGAAATTGATTCTTAAGAATGACATGAAAGGGGGAAGAAGAAAAAAGTGAACTTGTGGATTTGATCGCATTACTTGGGGTCATTTAGACTACTTGGCTGTGGTTGCTCTTTCTTCACATATAGAGAAATACTGCTATAAACTTTATTCACAGGGTTTATGTATTATATGCTTGTTTTTTTACAAGGGAGCTCCATGTTTATGAAGAGACTTTCAGAATAAAAATGTAGTGCTATTAGTATTTTCCTTCTTCAGATGTATTAGTTGTAGACCAATTGGTATACCACAATCATGCTGTGAAATAAAGTTTTGTATCATTATGTTACAGAAAAAAAAACAAAGGATAGCCAGATAAATTATATTACAGTTAGCATACCTTCTGCCCACAATTCATGCCTGTTATGTATGCACATAGTGTATTCTGTGGATCAAAGCTGGAGTAGTGTTGAAATCAGTCTCTTTTTTGTGTCGTTTATGATAATAAACATTTTTGGTGGAAACTTTAAAAACATGTGTATGATATTTTTTAGAATAACAAAATTTATTCTGTGCTAATGTCAGGCTTTATTAAAATCTCCTGAGAAAATAAAACTAAAACTATAACAAAAACTCGTATATTTGCATGACTAGTTTCACTTCTTCAGGTACAAAAATTTGCAATTCTGAGGAAATGCATGTTAAATAGTCAATCTTGTTCAGTTATTGTTTGAGGTTACCTAAAGTATGTTGATCTATGTATTGTTGTCAGGCAGGTTTGATGCAAGAGAGATGTGTATTGTTGTCAGGCAAGTTTGATGCAAGAGAGATGTGTATTGTTTCAGGCATGTTTGATGTAAAAGAGATGTACTTGTGTATTGGTTTTAGGCAAGTTTGATGAAAGAGAGACATGTATTGGTTTATGGCATGTTGGATGCAAACGATATGTGTACTGTTGGATGCAAGTTACATATATGTACTAATTTCAGGCAAGTTTGATGCAAGAGGGACATACATTTTCTAATAGTCTTTCATTGTCATTATTATTTTTAGTGCAATAGCCTAAAATATGGGTGTATCTAAATCTGTAAATATTTTAATGATTACTTCCCTTTTGTTGGATAAATTATGCAGACACCCAATTACTTCTGTGTTGAGGACACAGTATTTACTCATAATTTACAGAATAATAGTAAGTTAAAATCAGTGAATGGGTTCAAATGTCAACCACAAGAATTAAGACCATAATTGACAGGTTTCAAGTAAATATGTCTTGTTCAATTTTTAAAATAGACTCAGAAATTATTATATTTGTTTTTTCAAAAATATTTAACAAGGTATAGTTCTGCATATTAATTTTATGTAGTGTTTTTTCTCCTTGGAGGCACTGGTCATGACTTGGGTATGGTAGCTAATGTATGATGGGAAAATTTGTGTACATTGTAGCAAATTTGTAACAAGTTATGAATGGATATTTAATCTGAAATACGAATACATGCATTCAATAATTTTACTGCTTTTTTGTCGACAGAATTTGGAAAAATTAATAAAATACATATTTTACTTCAAGTATAAATTTTAAAGCTTTCTGATGTTTATAAGATATCTTTTTTGGAATAACTTTTACAGGTATAGTTAATTAAATGGCCATTGTTAATGGAATGGCTTATTCATTCAGATTGTATTCACATGTCCTTGAGGTCATATTGCATTCTTAAGTAACTACTTGTGTGTGAAAACCACTTTATCCTGTATGATGCCTGGCACCCGAATCTTCTGAAATGAATCTGCATTCCCATCTATTTTATAAAATGCAACCATGCATTAGACATCTGGTGCAAGTTTAATGTCTAAGAGCAGAAGATTATTAAATCGATACTCATCCTTTTGTTGATTATTCGGGTCTTTGCTAGAGAAATACCATATGTACCCACTTATATATGAAATCCAACTGCAAACTACACCGACCCAGATCTGCTGGCACATTATGGGATGGCAGATCAATATTTTTGTTTTTTTGCAGTTGTACTTATTAGTTAGTACAGAGTAAAGTATTTGTTTGTAACCAACACCAGATGTGTTGACAATTGCATTTTTTTAAAAGTCGGCAGACTTTGTGAAAGATTCATAGCTGCATTATTCTTTTTTGATACTTAAAATAGATTTGGATATGAAAGAAAACTTACGGTTAGTTATGCATAGAATATTATGTGCTGCCAAAACCGTATTCTATGCATAAAATTTTTACAAGTTGCATGCATTCTGATTGTATTTGTGTTCATTAGTAAAGTGGATTATTTAATATTTAACTTGCTTGTAATGAGCCATACATGTAGATTATATGACAGACTTATCTTTATACATAGTTGTGTTGCTTTTAATGAATCAGTATATTGTTTTTGTGGACATTATTTGTATGTCTGCCATTGTGGCATGGTATATATTGCTATTACCCTGCCCATTCATTTGCCCAAATTCCACACAATGTTTTCAGTTTTTTACAGCATGTACCTCCACAAAATTTTGTGGAGAGCTTGTCCTTGTGGCAAGAAAGAACCCTCTCAAAGATCACGGTCACTATCTGCTCAATAACTATCTCTAGTTTCTAAATGGTGTGGGTGGATTGCACTTGAGGTAAGGTAGAACTTGATCAGTTTTAGAGACAAAAGGTTCAAGGTCAAGGTCACTGACTGAAGGAAGAAAAATGGTGATTTCTACACCATCTGTAGTAACAACTTTATGGATTTTATGGATGGTTTTCACTTGGGATAAGGGAGAACCCCATCAATGTCATCATCAGAGGTCAAGATCATTGACTGAAAGAACAATAATGGATTCTGCACAGTGACATGAGTTCTGCATTATAGATATGGACTAAACTTTTGGGATGGCTGTTACTTAAAAGAAGGAAATAGCTTATTGATTTTGGGGGAAAAAAATGTCAGATGTCAAGGTCCCTTACTGAATGATGAAAAATTGGGTGGGCTTTTTCTGTGTGTTAATGTTAGTTCTTGACCACAGACATTTATTGAAATTTATGGAGGGCATGAAAATAATGTATGGAAAAAGTCCATTTTGGGTCAAGAGGTAAAAGGTCAAAGTTGCCGTGGCTCAAAGAGAATTGCATTAAGCAGAATAACTTATATTCTAGTTCAGGTTCCTTGACCAAACTTTATTGATGATTTCTACTTTGGTTAGCATGGCAACCTATAGGTTCTGGAGTTGAGAGGTCAGGGTTATGGTAAATCTTGATTTTTTTAATAATAAAAAATGGTTTTACATGATTTCAAAGAACATTGTCCAAAAGAACAGGTCGCTGAGACCAGTTGGTCACTAGTCACCAGAGTGTGCGCATGTGTGTGTGTGTGCTATCACAGTACTCTTCTTGTTTGATGATAGACACTCCTTGAGTATGGCATGGCATGAAGTTCTTTCTCCTGAATATAGTTTCTTCTAAACTTTTGTGACTACAGCATCATCATCATAACCCTTGGTTAATTTTGGACATCCATCAACATGTTTGTGTATCTTTGCTGTAAAGAAATTATGTTTTTGACATTCATTTTAATGGTGTTGTGGTTGCTTGTATGCCATTTTGCATTTGGTTTTTTTACCTGTCCTCACATACTCAGTCATGACATTCTTGTGCAGGTTTTAAAACAAATCATCCTACCTGGATATATTTATGTGAAATAGCTGTAATACCTAAAGAGCAAAATGGAGTGTAAATTTTGCCACAGCAAAAGTCTTTATATTGAGTTATGGTTATAAAATCACGTATCTTTCATGTTTGATAATTGGGAACATTTATGGCTTTCACATATAGAATGTTAAGTGACAGTTTGGTAAGTTTTATTCCGCATTACACGTTGCATTGACATTGATGTTTGGGGATGAAGAATAGGTCTGATGCACCCTCCTACATGTTGTAAGTGGCAACTTATGGGGGCAGAAGCCATTGTACCTCATTTTTTTGCATGCTGGCTTCATGATCTGCTAGTACTAAATGGGATGGCAGATCTGGTTCAATGCTCTTTGCAGATGGATTGAGAAGCATAGATCCTGATCTGCTATTACTTAAGTGGCTGGCAGATCTGGATTAATGCTCTTTATAGGTATTTTGACCACCACAAATGCCAATCTGCTAGTATTTCATTAGATGGCAAATTTGAGTCGTTGCTCTCTACAGATAGATTGACCATCACAGATTCTGATCTGCTATTACTTCAGTGGATGGTGGTACAGTGTTCTTTTCTGTTGGGTACACATAATGCATAGATAAATATGATAATACCTCATCAGTTATCACAGCATTACATCAGACATTAATCTTGCAAATATATTGGTCACCTGCCTATCACAGATGGTGTTACTTTTGAAGGTTACTTCTGATTTGCTGGTAGAAAAAACTCAATCTCAAACTAAAGTTCAGAGTTTTATAATTTCCAGGCATGTAATACAAAGTGTTGTATACATGCTTAGGGGACAAGATTGTGTTGATATTTTCTTTGCAAACATACTGAGTACACTATTTAGCTCCTAGACTGAACAGTGTAGACTTAGATCTGCTGTGTGATTATGTGCTGGCAGATCTGGATCTTGGCTTTACATTTCACTTGAAACATCATACAAGTATATGTTGAAGTGAATGACATGCAGTCTGATCTGCTAGCACATTATGAAATGACAGATCGATATACATGTTGTTCTGTATTGAAAAGCATTTTTTATACAAATATGGTAATGTAGTTTACCCCTCCACCCCCCATCCAATTGTATGTCTGTGATGTACAGTGCTCCCTAACTGTAAGACCCTTCATGATAAGACAGTTTGGTATAAAACGTGGATCAAGTTTCATTAAGTGATAGTAACATTATGCCAGATTCCGCATTAGCGGGTGAAATATTGTCACTCGAGCCAATCATTTCACTGATACACATGCAAACAAGAAGAACACATTACTTTGCATTGATTTCACACCATTCCCTTCACCCCTCTTTTGGTTCAATGATAATCAAAGTAGGCATGAAAATTTTGTGGAAAATCTTCTTTCAAGAAGATGAGTGGACAATTATAAAAGAATAGTTTTGTAATTTGTCATCAATTTTGGTGCAAATCAGAACATGATCCATGAATAAAAAGAAAAAAACTTAAATTTATTTTGCTCATTTAAAAACAAATATTGCAAAGCCCATTGCTAATAAGAGGTCTTTTTATCGAATATTTCATTCTTTAAACATATGCTCAGGAAACTCTTGTCAAATTTTATTGTAACCTAATTTTGAGGTAAGTGTTTTATTCCATGATACAAGTGTATTTTACGCAACATAAGAGGAGATTTTAAACTTTTACAAAGTCTTAATATTATTTTCGTCATCTGATATGAGAATATGCAAAAATGGAAGTTACAAGTGACTATTTGAAACAGTATACATTTTAAACTTTCTCAATGTACTTCTCAGCTTTTCCAACTTTGCCATATAGTGGCTTGAGAGATGAGTCACTTCACCTAACTTTTATGTTCCAGGATGGATCCTATATGTATCATTTATTTAATTACAGGTGGTCTCTTTGTAAGGTGGTAAATTCTTTGGTTCTCATGGACAGTGTTAACATGAGGGAGTACTGTATTTGTTTCCTGACTTCTAAAGTTTTCTTTACTTTCCAAGTACAGTTATTTATGTTCGCTTTAGATTTTTCTTGCTTTACCTATATATACTTGCTTATAAGTTGAGTCCAACTGCAAAAAACATAGACCCTGATCTGCCATTATGTTATTAACAAAAAGAGTAGGATCTGTGTTACTACCAACAAACTATACAGACCTGCTGTGTTGTTGATTGTCCTGATTACTACCAACAAACCATACAGACCATCAGTGTTGTTTATAGTTGGACTGGGTCTGTTTTTTGTAGATTGATTGTGTACAATTTGCAATTGGACTGGGTCTGTGTTGTTTGTATTAGCACTGGGTCTGTGTTGTTTGTATTAGTACTGGGTCTGTGTTTGTATTAGTACTGGGTCTGTGTTGTTTGTATTAGTACTGGGTCTGTGCAGTTTGCAGTTGGACTCAACTTACAAGTGAGTATGGACAGTGTTCAAATTCATGTTACTTGTTTGATCACTTTTGTGATTTTGTACGGAAAATGTCTCCTTGTTTACAAAATTTCTTGACATGAAATGGATTTTCCTTGTCTTAGTTGCCTAATCTTGAACATGATGATGAAATTTTTATGGTTATATAGAAATTTACAAACACTTGAATTCTGAACTTAGTTCAGGAAGTATAGGACATATCTCCTATTGTAAAACCAGGAGACCCATTTTTATAACATGCTGATATCTTTCTCAAACTTGCTTTGGCCCAGTTACTGGAAGAGAGTGGCCTTGGCATTAAGCATGTCTTATGGAAGAATTACGCTATGTGATTTTGAAACATTTCTCCACTGCATTGTAAAAATCTGATGAATCTTTTTACGAGACTTTCTATGAAATTTTTATCAGTGTTTAGAACTTTTTTTCTTTACATTTTCATTGTAAGCAGAATAAGATACTAAATTTAATTGCATGACTGCTGTGTTATTGTTGAGCCTATCTTTGCTGAAGCTCAGCAAGGCAATCAGTTTGGTTCCATGTTCATGTCTGTATATCTCTCCACACTCTAGGGTACACAACATATGGCCCACGGCTACATTTTGTGTGGAGTGCAGCCCATACCCCTACTTTATGCATGTGTACTTATGCTTTTATATTAGACCCAAAATGTTTGCAATGCAGACCACTTTAGCCCAGTCAGACTCAATTCTGGCCCATGTAAACATTTGAGTGGTCAGTGTTATGTCTTTGTGATTAGGCTCAGTGGTGAAGTTTTTTATATTCTAGCTAAACAAGGTAGTCATTTATTTATAGATGTACTACGGGGTTCGTCTTTATATAAAAAAAAAAAAAACTTGAGAGAATCCACAGTAATACCATGTATACTTATAGGTCATGTTCGGTGGTAAAGTACAAAGGCCCAGATATGCTGTCACATAATGTGCTAGCAGATCTGGGTCTGTTCACTTTGTTAGGAGTAATAAGTAGAACATAGGGCCTGATCTGTCAGCACATTATGCGATAGCAGATCAGGGTCTATGTTGTATGCAGTTAGAATTTACTTAAAGGTGAGTATATAAGTTGCTTTTCTGTGTATCTGGAACACAGTGGTACAGCATGCAATATTATGGCATGGCATTTTTCACGTATAATTTTATTGTAGAGAATATATCCTGGTCTTTTATTTTTTGGTAATTTTATGATGTGCTTGTCGGATCCATCTTGGTGGGAGTTTCACTTAGCAATCACTTTAGTATCCATTTGCAAGTCCATCCATCGATCCATATCCAAGACTAACCTCACTGGATCAGTTTGTCATTTATAGCTATATCAGCACCCTCACTGTTGCCATGCACTGATGCATTTTTAACAGTGCATGACATATTAGATAATCTCATAAACTATGAATTTATCTTAATTAGATAATGAAATATTTTATATAATGCCTCAAGCTTATTTTCCCTGAAGAGAATTCATAAGTGTTGAATACGATGTACACTGTGCCTGGAGGATTGTTGAATTTATATTATCTATAGAACAGGTTAATGAATGGGTTGAAACTACCTTCCTTCTTTTTTATTACCTTAAGAATTTTTCTCTGTGATTGTAAAAAAAGAATGTTTTATAATAAATTTTAATGTTTTAAAAGAAATGATTTACTGTATATATTATTTCATATACTTTATATCTCTATATCTATATTCCATTAAATATTGTTATATTCCACTCTTTATTATTCTTTGTTAGGCATGAAACTGACATTAAAATCACTAAATAAGGTTAATCATGTCTTTCTTTTTTTACCATCATTTTGAACACCATCTTGATTTCTGCAGAATTTTTAAACAATAGTTTATTTTTTCTGTAACAATTTGCAGTCTAGTACATGCATGTAAAAACTGCGGACCAAACTTGAAACACTCAGAGATCAAGAATTTGAGGATCTTGAAATGGGGACATCCATTACAAAGTTTGGCACCATCAACCCTTGAGGCTCATACTGTCAGACTGGAAAAAATAGATGTTTTTAGCTCTACTGGTCATAGATTAAAAGAGTTTATAACAGGCATGTACAACCAAAAATCCATGGGCCAGCTCCACTGCACAACCTGGTTTTATCTGCTTATTTACATCATATGGTGTGGTTTTACACCGCTTATCTGGTCGTGCCCTGAAGAAAGCTGCACATGCCTGCTGCATAGGATTGTCCGTTGTCTGTCATCCATTCATCCATTACCACAAGTTTGTAATTGCTAATCTTCCTAAACTACTGTTGGATCTTTAAAATCTTGTTACTCTTTCTTCTATTTAAATAGTCCTGTATGAAACTGGTGCCAACCTGATGTCCCTTATGTCATATTGTCATGGTTTTTTGCCAAAAGACTTCTTATCATGTCTAGATAATCATAAAGGAAAATGCTGACACTCCAAAACCAAAATAGCTGCTATAGCAGCCATCTTTAAAACATTAGTATTTTACCACTGCTTATATTCAAATGGTGTTAAGTGAAAATGGTGCCAATTTATACAATATGTCATATCAACACGTGGTTTTCACCAGAAGACTTATTGTTATGTCTAGTTGGTACTAAAGAAAATGGAAGCCGTCTCTAAAATGTCAATTTTGCAGGTTGATACTAAACAAAATGGTGCCAGTCTGACCTCATATATGACCATTATGAAATCTTATCACTAGTACTCCTAAATGGAAAGTCCTCTCAATATGGGGTTTTCATCTAAAAGACTTCTTATCATGTCTAGACCGCTCCTGTGGCCTAGTGGTTAAAGCGTCCGCCTCGGATGCGGGAGGTTGTGGGTTCGATCCCCGTTTGAGTCATACCAAAGACTTACAAAAATGGTACTAACAGCTGCCTCGCTTGGCGCTCAGCATTAAGAGGTTAGTGTTAGGACTGGTGGCTTGGTGTCAGGATAATGTGACTGGGTGGGTCATCATGCTACATGTCTGCGGCATGATGCCCCAGTGCTAGACATCACTATAAACTGCCACATTGCAGACATCGTAGCGATATGACTGAAAAATTGATAAAGCTATGTTAAAAATCCAAATCACACACACGCACACACTTATCATGTCTTGTTGGTCCTAAATGTAAGAGGTGATGCCATCTTGAAAATCTTGTTATTTCTATATCTCGCTAGATGGTCTGAGATGGATTTAGGACACTGCAGTTAAAAAGATGAAATTGTCTTATTGTGGATGCCTGGAAATTCTTCTCCAGAGTGCCAGTCCCTTCTAGGGACTCTTATTTAATGCCGTGTGAGAGGATATAGTTAGAATTTGAGTTATCTCAATCATTGGGAATGTGATGGTTTTTCAGAGCATTGGTGTGCATTATTCCCATTAAATATGCCTCTTTTCACAACTGGTTTTGCTTCACAGTTCTAACACACTTGATCGTCACTTAAGTAGTGCCAAGTTCAGTCACCTTGATGTCTTCATTGATTTGTTTTGTCACTCATCAAAGATTGATCGTTTTTTTCAGTTCTGTGGTTTTCTCCACCTTTTAGACTTCCCTGTGTCTACAACATGAAAGTAAAGTCCAATCTCCAAACCCTAAAATTAGTTGCATGTTTTTATACTTGGATTGTATTCATGTAATGAAAGTTGGACATGATGGTTATTCCGATTTAAAACTGCAGAATCGCAACATTTTAACCTACAAATAGAGTTTTTTGCTAAAAAAAAAGTTTTGAGAACAAAAGGTCGTATGATTTCGATACCTACGCTGTTTAGAATATTTGAGACAACTTGTGAGAACTTTTTGTGCAATTGGCATAAAATATGAGTAAATAGGAAAAGGAAAAACGGTTATTATGTGAACCATTGTCTTTCTATTGATGTGTAATATTCTGCATATAAGTGTTATAAAAAGAATATCCTCACTGTTTGATGAGATGAAAAAAGTCCGAATCTACAAGCTGATGTTTGTAAAGGACACCACAGAATGCCGATGGTATCCTATACAATATAATACTCGTACAACATTCCGCCGCCGATGTCCGCAACCGCAATGTTGGATTCTGTCAACATCAGTTTTAAGCTGGATTTTGCGCAGTGGAAGGGCAGCAGAATGCCCGCTGCAACTTTTCCTGCGTCATCCCGCTGATTCGCATCTTTGGTTTCTTCCAGGACGTGGGCAAGGTCATCTTCAGCGTCAAGCCAACTATGTCGCTGACCCGTGAAAACGCTGATAACGAGTCCATAACCCGCGTCGACGACGCAGATACCTATTAAGCCTACCCCAGCTCGTATCAAGCACCCACGAACGGCTCACAAGGCCAAGCAGCGGCATCAAGTTTAATCTTAACGTCTCAGCCATAAATGCCATGCAAAAAGAAAGTCATCTGTCCACTGTTAGCCCTCCTTTCTTCCCTTGCGATTACTGCCAAGGCAGCATTAATTCCAGTTAAAGCGGCCGCTGACATGCCGGTGCCATCATTGTGGTCAGCACGGCTGGTCACCTGGCAGCTCAAGAGACAATGGAAGGCACTGTCTGCCGCCAGTCATAAAATGGTCGAGGCCAACGACTTGTGCGGCGGCGGTGGTGATGACACTTTCCAACTTGGGCCTAATGCAGCTCACCAGGCCCCTGAAACACTTAACGGATGTCTAAGTGCGAGACAAGCTGGAACTAATGCTGAAGCGCATTGTGAACGATGCCTTCATCGCTAACCTCAGCACCTCGAAAGATCGCAAACCTCATTGGGTGGGGTTCGGGCAAAGCCTAAGCGTCTGCTCTACTTACAATCTTATGGCCTCACGCCACCGCTAGTACTCGTTGTGCACCTCTGCCAATCCCGCGGAGGTGACCCACTGACCCCTTTCATATACCTATTCAACCCTCCCTATTAAAAAAGAAAAGGTGACGGGCCAATATGTAGCAACGCATTAGTCAAACTTATGAAGGTACTGAATTGCGATCCGACGAACTGCTGAATACTGCGCTGTCGTTGACCTGCCGATTAGTTTAGGACCAGGCCGGATATGAATGCAACCATGTTTTAAAGAATATTTAACATGTTTGGTTAAAGCACAATCTCGGATTGGGTGCTAACCCTGCTAAATATTGTAGTTTTAGATCGCTACCCATTGCACCCTGTCGCTAGTGTGAAAACTTCGAAGGAGTGTTCTCCCGTAACGTTTTTCAACTTCCTGCGACATTTGAGGCCGTGTTCACGTGAGAATTTAGGCCATACCTCTACCTCAGGGTCTGGACCCTAGCACGAATATCAAGACGGAATGGTATACCCTATAACACATCAAACCTAACTGTACATACATACACTTAAACTTGTATATAAATCACTAATATACTACGTTCCTATCTTTATGGTGGAAGTTAGTTTGCATACTTGTCTATTTAAAATTTGATCCAATCATGAGAATTAACTTATGTACGCCATATTTCCACGAGCCGGTAAGCATTAGTAAACTGTAAATTATAACGATTTAAGTAGGCCCAAACAGGGGGAGCTTTCCATCATGGTGATGGAGACACTAAATCGCGGTACGACACCCAACCCGCTTCTGCATGCAGTGTTGTCGCCAACCCGCCGGTTCGTTCAGAAATCTTGAGGATTTTCCAGAAAGGCGAGGTGTAACTCGCCCAGTATATCGCCAAGACCGAGCTGGCAGTAGCCTATAACAACAGCGTCCACGATTTCTACCCGAACGACCTGGTTGTGTTCACGCTGAAAACTGAAGGCCTCCGGTGTGGACTTCTCCTGGCTATTGCGTCGCCCGGTTAGAATAGAGGCTCCAGGCCAACTCGCCGTTTTCCAGGCCAATGGCATTATGCGCGCCATAGACTGGAGGCCAGTTATGTTGCCAGGTGGGCCTACGAAACATGGCTATTCCCTTTTGCCCGAAAATGTTACTACAGAGCGAAACGTTGACCGCTGATACACGGAAGCAAAGGTACGTAGACGCGAAGATGAAAAAGTATGCCTACGAACATAACGCGGCCGCTGAAGAGATTACGCAGACGACAGGATGTGCCTCGAAAACAATATATCGATGCCATGTTCGCGTGGTTGGGTGGAAAGGCTATGATATTATACGTTAACGCATAAATTGCTCTCCGAGTGGCCAAAGCCGGCGACGCCATGGCCGGCGATTTCAACATGGGGGGCAACATGATAATGGGTCTGGCAGCCCAAACTTGCGACTATGACATGGCGACATGGCGAGAAAAGAGTACATCAACGCTACGGTCGCAACCTAAGAATATGTTAACCGGCTAGGTCCGGTCATGTATTGGCGCTGACGCAAATAGTAACCAACACGTCGATGTCGCAGTTGTAACCGTAAGAGAATATATAAACTGCCAAGACGAGAGAATGGTCTCCAATACCGGCGATAGCAAAAAGTACGCTGATGCGGAGGTAAAAACGTATACTGACGACCAGCACGCGGTCGCAAAATAGTAAGCAGACGACAAGGATGTTCCTTAAAAACATGCTCGTCGGGCGCGTCAAGTATTAAGCTGACACCCAAAGCGCAGGAAGGGTCTCCAAGGCCGGCGACAACATGGGATGGTCGGTTCTCTGGACAAGATCTCAAACAGAATCGTACATTTAACGCCGAGTTCCTGGGCCTAAAAGATGCGGCCACAAAGGCTTCTGTCAACACGGATGCCCGGCCTTCCAACTTTGCACTCTTTTTTGACTATACAAGGACTGGGTGTTATCAATATTTTGCCAGAAGAAAAAGTTATCCAGTTAAAGTATAAACTGGAAAATTCCTAGTTGGCACGAATAAGGTCTAGCTGCTCTCTAACGTTTCTTAATCGGTGGATGTACATATCTTTTATTGATTATGGAAAAATTTGGTTTCTCTATGGCTTCATAGTGCAGCGGTTTTGCTGGCACTTGGGCTCTGCACGTAAATATATGGATTTTAGTTTGTTTTTTCTTGAAGCGCTGGCCTGATGATATTTAAACGCGCCCACTGTAATTATATTTTTTAAATCAAAGTCATATGACTCAGTAGGCCACAAATTAAAACTTTATGTGTGAAGGTCACTTTTAAATATATTAAAAGACTTTATGAGCCAAAGACATTGTGATACTACATAAGCCAGATTAGTGAAATGTTAAGTTCTTATGTAAGCCAGGGATATGGGCATCTCGTCTTTGAAAAGAGATATAACTTGATCAACACTTCCAAATTTCAATGGACTTTTACAACTCCAATTAGAGATCACATTTTTCAAATCTGTTCTAAATCCGTCAACGTACTGCCGATAGTGAAGCGGTGGCACAGCTGAGCAGCGTGGAAAGATTCTGCTCTTTGCATTGGAAAACTATTGTCATAGTAAATTGAGACTACCTTCCTAATTTGCTTATTGTATCACTTGCTTCAAACGATACATACATGTATACAGTACGGACAAGCACAATTCCAACATAGATGACAGCAGCATCTAAAATTTTAAGATCAGTACAAATGTTTACAAGAGTCACTCGAAGGAATGAAGCTCCACTGGTCAATGACAATTTCAAGTCACCCACTGCCTGCTTCCTTTGTACTCTCATCGTTTTTAGCAGCTGAAGCCATGCCCGTTATTCTTGTGAAACTCCAAATACCAAATAAGCGAACAATATTTTCCAACCTGTCTGAGTCAGTATGTTCACAACATACTGGCTAAATCCATTATAAAATTCTATTGTATGGCCTTTGGTCTTCAACCTGATGCCATGGATTGATGATTGAACTGCATTGTCTCCTTGTCAAGATGCTTAGTATGGTTGCATATATAATTATTTCGGTAAAAACAATTTATTAAATAGCATCATGCAAGGTATTCTTCAAATAAATCCTCACAGTGTAAATACTGATTTATATTCGTTTATATTACTATGCTCAAAAGCCATTACATTTAAAAACCAGAGTAGATGCCTCTGACCGTAACATCAATGTCTGAGAGGCCTTTGACCTTAACATCAATGTCTGAATGCTGACCATCTGCTTGCTTGTATCTGGTGCAGCACGTGCCAAAAATAATTTAGCCATTAAAAAAAACTTAAATGAGAAACAAGCAACAGACAACAAAGGTTGACAAATATAAGAAGTGGGCTTTTAGGTGGTAGATGGGTGTTGTTCTTTGCTTGTCTTGAAGAATAGTTGACGCAAGTTCTAGAACACAACAAATTTGGATTCAATTCATTTTCAAATAAACTTTTAATTAACAGAATGAAATTTCTGAGGAGGCAGTGAATAGTGTCAAGAAAGCAAATTCAAGCATGCATCTAACCCACTGCCTTAACAAAAAATCCACAATTTAGAAGAATTTTTAGAGTTTAAAACTGCTGCCCAAAGTGGAATGTACGAGTGTTAAAAAATTCACCTAAGGGAGGCACATTAAATTAAATGCACATGTTGCATTCAAATGTTAGTGACCTGGTTAAAACCTTTATTTATATTTTAAAAAAGCTGAACTCGCTTTTTTAAAACCTTATCACCATCGAGCAAAAGCACTTAATGTAGACTGAAATTCTGTAGGCAGCTAGGCGTAAATGATCTTATTCAGTTTTTAGAATATAGTACTGTAAGCAGGTCAGATTAATCTACCTTATTAGATTTTCAGAATATTAAAGTTATGTTTTTAAAAAAAATTGTAAACATTTAATTTGTTTAGACAGACTTGCTCAGCTTTTTGGGAGTTGGTTTACAATAACAAATTTAGTTTGAAATAAAACTGGGTATGATCACAATAACTGAATCTATCTTTGCTAGTTGCGTGTAAGAAAACCGAGTAAAAGAGAAAACCCGTATCTATGTCAAGAGCAATCATAATATGCTATAAATAACCTCAGTTAAATGCAGTCTGCAACGGAAAAACACGCAACACAAAAAAAAGCGTCATAGCTTTCGTACTTTTCAACCATTACTAATTTCTCATCAACCACAACAACAGCAAAAAGTTACTTAGAAATGTACATTTTATTATTGCCACTGCTACACAGATAGATATACACTAGATCATAACACACGTATTAAAATGGTACCAAAATAGGAAGAAAAAAAACTGATAAACGATTTATTACTGAAACCTTCTGCATGCCAGTCTAAGCTAAGTGGATAATATCAAATTCATAAATAAAAAAATACTCTATCTGGCATCTTAAATAAACGTTTTTAGGTTATCATGATAAACAACTCATTTTTGTGCAGTGGTGGTAACACACTTTCTTTGCACCTCTGTGAATGTGGATACGACCTTTATTTCCAGCATATGCAAGGGCAGCTAGTCATCCATTCAAAGTAGGCATATCGTTTGGAGGTTGGGTGAGGGTTGGGAGGCAATTTTGTTCATGCCAACAGCCACTTATCATCTCCACCAGGCCTCGAAGTGTACTTCATAAACTACTGCATGATGTTGTTCAAGGTTTAAAACAAACTAGCAATATATTCATAAAACAAAAATGCAGCAGCACCGTGTCCGAAAACTGACCTAAGCGCAAACTTACTAGACGGTATCGCTACATGCCTCTGGCATATTCGGATTGGGACAGAAAATGTATCTTTTTAAACACTGAATTTGCAGTAAAGTAACCTAAACGATGCTGATTAGATTATCTCAAAGAAGATATGTCCACTAGGAGAGGTTCGTGTCCTGTATGTTCCACGAATTTTTTTAGATCCGCTGGAGTTATCCCGCAGGATGCAGAATTCACCATGGGATGAAAGTACAATTCGGAGTATGTGTCATCTGTCAGTCTCCTGTCCATAATCAACTTGACATCGCGATTGGTGTCATTTATCAGCCCAAACACGGTGACAGAACCTTGTTTTATCCCAAGCTTTTCTTGAAGAATGTTTTCATCTGCGAATCGAAGACCCCCTGAAGCTCCAACGAGTTTGGCTAGATCGTTTAGCTTTATGTCCACGTGATGCGGAGCACAGAAAAGATACAGTTTCTTCTTCTTGTCCTTGAGGAATAGATTCTTAGCGAACACTCCTTCTAAGTGAGATATGTATGGTAAAGCTTGTTCCACTGTAAAAACCTGCAATGAGAGAAGAAGAAAAAAGACAGCTCTCTTTGAAACTTTATAATCCTATTCCACGCAAGCATTTACTTGCTTTTATATTTTACTTGATATGATTGGTTTACCAGTAAACTGTTGTGTATATAGCATCTTCGCTAGCCAAGGTTCCTATATGATAACCCTCTCTACACCTTGGCGTATCGAGCAGATATTTCTGTGCTTCGGGTCTGTGAATTTCATTGGATACGCAAGCCGCCGCATCCAATGTCCTACATGATCGAGACAACGGGTGCACACAATTTGAATGGACTGATAAAGTAGCGGTTTTGCACTGCCGGTCCGTGTATGTACAAATACCTTACACTCAAATACACCTGTAATGGCTTCCCTCTGGTACGTAGTTACACTTTCGATGTTAAACTTACAAAGTATCATTTTCATGTCAATAGCCTCCAACATTTTCGGCCGATGTAGAATACACTGTTACAGGCTATCAGTTGGCATTACATACTAAGGGAGGCAACTCATGAACTTTGTTGTTGTTGTTGTTGTTCTAGGGTTTAACGCCATTTTTCAGCACAAGATAGGCTATACATGGCGGCCAGTATTAATGGTGGAGGAAGAACCCTGGAAAACCCAGGTAAGAACCACCGACCCACGAGAAGCTACTGGCAGGCTTTCCCACGTACCCACGCTAGCCGAGCTTTGGACTCGAACCCACGCAGACAGAGGTGAGATGGTAGTGATCCGGAACGGTGAGCGCTTTAGACCACTCGGCCACTCGGGGCCCCCAACTCATGAACTCGAATAAATGTCGCTAGGACAAAGCACTAAAATATCTGTTCGATGAGCCAAGGTGTAGATAGGGTTATCATATCGGAACCTTGGTCAGCGAAGATGTCGTGTATAAAGGATATTCCCATTTTCTCGGTGTTCATTGTAGATGCAATAGTCAATGTAAGGTGCGTGAACCAAATATGGTTTCACTCAACATTGTTTCTACCTGACATAACTCATAATAAAATAAAAACCATTACTGACCCGTTGCTGAATGAACTCGAGCTTGTTTAGTCTCTTTTTCTTTTTAATAGTGTTCTTGTTGCTTTAATAAAGCCAGTACTGTCACAGTGCTCATCCATATTATACGGTTGTTGTCCACGTTCTAGATTTGAATTCTTAATAAGTAAAATATTCAAGTACATACAATTTCAGATTAACGAACTCAAGTCACGTGAAGGAGCCTTGAAAATGAGTAAGCCTAGTCACGATGTCTGAAGCAAAGGTATTCATACACAATGCAATCGGTCATCAAACAAGGCTGTTCGCACGACACACACTGAAAACAGTAGTAGATAAAATTATAAAGCCTAATATGGTCTTTGTGTCATCATCCTAACCAGCAAAGCACTTTGTAGATTTAAAGACAATGAAATAGTGTTGAACATGCAATAATTTTGGGGGCAATTATAAAATACTTGGTAAAGTGCATTTTTAAAGGAAATAAGTTGCAAATGTAGTTTTACAGCATATTGCTGCGAAAGTAACAGACGCATCTTTTTTCTTTTGCCAGCAGTGGCTCCAGGTACCCATCAATCTGATTTTAATCAGACTGGGTACCCGTTGTCATTGTTCCAAATTTTAAATGACATCTTTTGATCCTGGAATGTAAACGAAGTACACGGCCGCAAATATACCTATACACCGGTTAAACTGGTCCCCAAAACCAATGTACGTTCGGGGGTCGATTGATCGGAGCACGTTGAATCTGGTTGTTATACCGTAGTCTATCTTTGGTGTACGTCAGTTTGTTAAACTGCTCGCGGAAACCACGGGTTAAATTAAGTATTGGATCGTTCACAATGGAGCGAGGGACTGAAATATTCCTTCTAGTATTCTACGTAGCAGTGTACATTTTGAATGCACTTACAGTATGCCTATATACTGATACAACTGTGACTAGTACATGTGCCAATATTAGGCCTAGTACTGCTTCCTGGATCACGTTCAGGGTACAACATCGTAGCTAACCTGTGACCCCGAGAAAGCTTTAACGGTATATAGATGTCGCTGGCAAGACATAGTTCGAGATCTACTTTACCTCTGGATGCTCAGTTGTTTTAACAGCTATTCCCAATTCTCTGAATTTTGTCTCCAACCCTTCTCTACCAATATGGTTAATAATATTATCGTCCATTGCTCGTATTCTTTGTTGAAAACAAATGGCAGTGTAAGCCACGCGTCTCACAGTAGTTTACCTCCCCTTAGCAAGATAACACAAAGCCTTACCGTTTTAATCGCCTTGGGTGTATATTGTGGATTACAATAATTGGGGTAACCGAAACGCAAAAAAAATTTCACAACAAAATAGTACGTAATCAACGGCCCGTTTGCTAAACATACATGTACGCTAACTAGCAGGTCAATTAAACTTATTTAAGTTAAGCAATATATTGTTAATGCAAGTAGCCTTTAAATTTTTATATACATTGTGACGTTCTAGTTCCGCTCACAGTCCAGTCACGTGATATATTCATGTTCATAAATGAAATTCAGATGGTTGAATCAAGTTCCACTCTAGTTTTGTATTTTGCACAAAAAGCAAACGTGTTTGCAAATTTATTTAGATGAAACAAGGTTTGGCATGTCGGATCTTTTTGGTCGTGAAATGCAATTTAAGATGCTTAAATCAACTATGCGTGTGTGATGATGTAGGCAAATTCTATTGTAATATCAGAGTTGATTAACAATTTGTAAGTAGAATGGTTAATTGTAATGCTATTGGTACAATACCACAATCTGTCAAAGTACTAAATTAAAATATATTGTTATACATAAGCGAATTCATGATGGATGTAATATTTTGTGACATTTTAAGTGCACACAGCCATTAGGTGCGAAGAGGTCATCAATTGGTAGAATGAGATCCGATATGAATTTAAGCATAATTAAATCAGTTGTACAAAGTCAATTCAAATAGAGACAGTTAACAATTATTATTAGTAATTAATAATGGGATATCAACTTGTGTCACAATGCCACACTTTGTCAATCAGTGTATTAACCAAAATGAACAATAAAATGGAAAGCATTTTGTGTTAGACTTATTCCCTGCTGTTTTCTTACATCCAAGGTAAACAGACTTGGAGAAAGAACATTTTATCTCATTGACCTATATTTCTTTGATATTTTTCATTCCCTGACAGTTTAAAATGGCTTAGTCAACAACATGCGATGGCTCTAGATTCTATTATAGAGTTTCATATCCATCCTCACTTAGAACCATATAACTGTGTTTATAAACAATTACTGAAAGCCATATGAGGAGATATGTGATACTCATATAATCACCTTATCATGAATATAAATATATTGCTTGGACCCATAATAAATAGTGTAAAAAACCTCAAGGCACAATATCAACTAGAAACATGTTTTCATGTGCTTTGTATAAAAGCCTCATTCTGACTTTGAGAGATTTTTACTCTGACAGAAATTCAAATATGCCCAATTAGGATTTGGACACGGTGGAAAGTTCATTATTCGGAAACAAATGTAGAGTAATCATGATGTGAGTGCTCTATGAAAGACATTTTGAATGCTTCATACAGTGTCAAGAAAAGTTAAACTTAGAGTGGCCATTTTTCAACTAACAACTTGTAAAATCTAAGTGTTTATTTAATACATAAAATGTCTATGTTGGACCAACGGTGTGAAGTGAGCAGCATCATATGTGACAACATTGCTTTATTTATCGATTATTTGCTTACTATGTGGAAAGAGTTCAGTTCTTAAAAACTTTTGGACATTTTTACATGTATTCAATGTCTAGCAATTTAGTGACAAGGCTGAGAACAACTATGAGTATACCTTCAAACCACATTTTATGTTCAAATAAATACACTTTTCAAGACGTGGCTAAATGGTGCCTTTTTATTTCCCTAACAATATTGTACGGTGAATTCTCTATAGTTTTGTTTCTGAGAATGTATAGTTTATTCACTTTTGTTTAATTTTGTGTGCAGATTTATAAGCATTAATAAATGCCCATGAATGGCTAGCCCTTTACAACCAATTACCCCACCCACCTTCTTGAACTGTCCTGTGATTTCAATCCATGTTTTCCAGTTGCCTTTGTTGAACAATTCAGGCCATATTGTATGTAAATATATCAAACTTTTGACCTCTTATTTCAATATCTATTAGTTTTTATTTAATGTTTGTGAGTAGACATAGCACTATACAGAAAAAAACCCTCTATGATCATTCATTGCTTTGAGGCCATGATGAGTCTAGGATGCATGTATTCAGTCCAGGCATGCCCAGTTGTACTTGGTAAAAGTACTGTTATCTCTGACCCGCTGTGTCTTCTTGTGTTCTGACACATGGTCTCTTCATCTAGATTTGGGAGAAGGGGAAGCCTCAGTGGTGTAATATTTAAAACACTAAGTCATTTTGGAAAACTACTGTTTATATCTAAAAATTCACAGTCTAAAGTTCTGTCCACCTCTCTATGTTTTACACTACAGTTTAACTATATGGTTTCTAGATAGAGTTGTTCACTCTGATAATATCTGTCTCCATCATTGTCTCTATCTGTATCATCATCTAATTAGTTCCTTTATGAATTTTCTATATTAAATTCCCATCTCGTATCTTGTATCTCATAACTCTATATCTGTTCTTTCTCTCTGTCTCCACATAACTCTGTGTCAGTTTTCTGTCTCTCTGTCGCTACATAACTCTATATCTGTTCTCTATCTCTCTGTCTCTACATAACTCTATATCTGTTCTCTATCTCTGTCTCTACATAACTCTATGTCAGTTTTCTGTCTCTCTGTTTCTATATTACTCTATATCTGTTCTCTATCTCTCTGTCTCTACATAACTCTATCTCTGTCTCTACATAACTATATCTGGTCTCTATCTCTCTGTCTCTACATAACTCTATATCTGTTCTCTATCTCTCTGTCTCTACATAACTCTATATCTGTTCTTTATCTCTCTGTCTCTGCATAACTCTATACCTATTCTCTATCTCTCTGTCTCTACATAACGCTATATCTGTTCTCTATCTCTCTTTCTCTATCTGTGTATTCTCTTAGTCCATTTGTATATAATACTATATCACTCATCAACACCCACTTTCCTTTCATACAGAATATGATTGGATAACCATCACTAAATGAAGGATGACCCCCTTCTCCCACAGACCATACCATAACTGTATGTGCTGAACCAGCATTACATATGACCCAGTTACCGATATATGTCATGATGTTAGCACAGACAAATATGACCCAGTTACCCAGGTTTGTCATGACTGCCTGAAGCCCACAAACTTGCACCAGTATTGTTGTTTTCCAAATTCTCTCCCACCCACTCCAACTTCTTGTTAAAAAGAAACCTAATACTATAACTGTTGACTGTTTTACTTACTGACCATTCTGCAGTGTACATTGTAACTTTTCCCCCACACTAAAATCCCTTTGGTCATTTATCTGTCATTCTATATGTACATGCCATAATCATCTTTATTCAGCGTCTGCAAATGTGCATCACCTTCAATAGGTATTGCAAGTCCCACTAATCCATTTTTTCTTTTAATACCATTTGGTTTTCAAATATAGATTCAACCCATCTGTATGGTTATTAGATACAAATGTTTATTCCTTGTATATTGTTGATTTTCACACACTGGTAAACTATGATAGGAAAGTATGTCAGTAATACTTTAAATGACATTAATTCATCCAGTCTTGCATTCTACAATTTGAGTTCCTTATGATAGAAAAGTATGTGTCAGTAATACTTTAAATGACATTAATACCTCCATTCTTGCATTCTAGAATTTGAGTTCCTTGCATATGTTGCAGTCAGAAAATACAAATTAATTGAAGCTCATTTTGTCTGATTGTTTTTAAGTTAAGAACAATTCTCATTATTTCTTTTACGTACAGCATGACAAATTACCTTCAGCATTTGCAGGTGAGTTGCATTTCAGATGGGTTTAGAATATCTTGGCCATTCTGTACCCTAATTTCAACTTATCTTTTTTTGTGGACCAGTATTCAATCCAATTCTGTCTCAGTGAGGGAAATATAAGGAGCTGTGTCTGTCATTTTATTTTATGTACTGTATGATGCTAAATTTACTCAAATTTCAGGAAAGAAGAGCACCTTCTAAAAGACACCCCACCCCCACCCCGAACAGTCCATACTGTTCTAAAAATACATTACAGTTCCATATAACATGTTCTATATCATTGACCGCTACAATCAAATCAATCACAGGAGCAATCTACTTTAATACATGGTGCTACATTTTTTCTTTTGATCTAGTTGGTATAATTTTTGTCCTGTTTCCACCAATCTAAATAGATAAGTTCTTTTAACATATATTCATTACAATAACCACCCTTCCACTCCAAAAAATAGGTATCCTGTTTAAATGAAGGGAGGTAACTATTTTTTCATCATTTTATACACTGTTATTGTGGTATTGTAATGTACTTTTTGAAAATAATGGCATATTTTCCATGAACACTACACATAATTCCAATTAAAATCAGCTAAATACCACAAAAGTCTTTT
Source organism: Sinohyriopsis cumingii (assembly GCA_028554795.2). NCBI lineage: Eukaryota > Metazoa > Mollusca > Bivalvia > Unionida > Unionidae > Sinohyriopsis > Sinohyriopsis cumingii. The sequence goes on from CM068824.1 coordinate 161,063,018, forward strand.
CATTAAAATCATGTTAACAGTTAACTCTTGTGGAGACCATTTGGTCTATGAATGACTTTTAATCTTACTAAATCTTCTTTAATTATCTAATTAGACAATAAAAAGTAATTCATACATGACTAAAGAACTATTAACATGTATGATATTAATTGCACAGTCATACTTACCATTTAGAAGAAAAAGATACCAGGAGTATTAGACCATCTTGGTCATATTATTGGTGAGTACTGGTACACATATTTTTATCTTCATCATTTACACATTTGTAAACATTTGGGACTTATAAATTTTTAACATAAAAGGGAGGACTAGTAGCATTGGTCCACAATACTGTATACAACAGGGGTATATGCATTGTTGATGGAGGACTAGTAGCATTGGTCAAGGATACTACAGTATATACAACAGGGATATATGTATTGTTGAGGGAGGACTAGTAGCATTGGTCCACAATACTGTATACAACAGTGATATATGCACAGTCGAGGGAGGACTAGTAGCATTGGTCCACAATACTGTGTACAACAGGGATATATGCACAGTCGAGGGAGGACTAGTAGCATTGGTCCACAATACTGTGTACAACAGGGATATATGCATTATTGAGGGAGGACTAGTAGCATTGGTCCAATATACTGTATACAACAGGGATATATGCATTGTTGAGGGAGGACTAGTAACATGTAAACAAGGTTTCTTGATTTATCTACTACTTACTGCCAACCTTCTTCTTGCAGACACCTTCATAAAACAACTGCTCTTAAAGTACGTTTCTGAGTACCATGTTTTGTAGCTATTTGTATGCCTCTGTATAAGCTACAAATGCGTAAAGGTTGAATTGGTCCCAGGTCCTTTGAAGACCAGTTTCACACTAACTGGTATGGCATCTCTTGATACTGTTGCTAACTGTTCAAGTTACCACTGCTTGTCATTAGAAATAGTTCCCAAGATATCTTATACACAAGTGATTATCCATTCCTTTGCATGAAAAAAAAGTATTGACCTTGGAAATCTGTTTCAGGTCACTAAAACCATTATTAGGTCATGTTTGGCCCCATGATACCAGAAATATTTGTCACATACCTCACTTCAAGGCATAAAATGTTGCATTTTTACCTTCAAAATAATTGAATGATCTCACTAACAACATACCCTTTTTTTTTTTTTGACCTTCGTAAATTTTTCCTTGCCGTTTATCAAGTATGGTATAACAGAATAACATTGTCATGGCAGGGAGGGCAAAAATATGTTTTGGCTTTACCAGATTGTAAATACTATGCAATGAATGTTCTGCTCGATTTATGTGGTTTAATTAAAAATCTTCATTTTATGTATATACATTTTTGGGAATCCAGGTGGCCTGTACATGTAACTACTTTTGCAAATATGGATATGTATCCACCCAAAGAAATACGTTTCTCCTTTACCTAAAGTAGGTGGCAATAGCCCAAAAGTTCTAATGCCTTTGACAATGTTAACTTTTAACCCAAACGTTCTTATACCTTTGACAATGTTAACATTTTTTTGTGGAAGAGACTTTTATATGGCTATATTTTCGAAACGTATGCTTTCCATGACTTTAATACCCCTGTTGACTACAAAATTTAAACAGCTGCATCGTGATATGGTCCCCTTTTCCATGTAATACAACTGTACCATCACCAGAGCCTATGAAACTTGCAGTGACATCTTTTGCCCGTGTGACTATAAAGTTTGAACAGGGTGCTGTTACATTGTAATATGCTTCCCCCCATTCACAGGTAATATGGATGAGCCATCACTATAGTCTATATTTCATGTACCATGTGCTTGTCTATATTTTGGTGTTACTGCACCTAACCAAGGAAGTCCAATATCTGCTTATAATATGATACATCTATAAAGACAAGTTAATCACTTGGACCTGCTTGTCCTAAATTGTGATTATTTAAAGCTTCCATTATTTTTCACTAGTTCAGTTTCAAAGTCTCTTTGTTTTTGTTGGTTTAAAATATAATTTTTTGAGCCATCATATTGAAATGAACATCACACAATAATTCATGGAAATTAATTTTAATAATTTGCACTACTCAAACAGTTGTTTTAAATTATTGAAGTTTACATATTAAGGAAACTTGATGAGTGGATGTATCTAGAGTTGCACACATCATGATGTATAGAATAAGATAATGTGACCTATTTTTCCCATTTGCTAGCATTTTATCAGTGTTACTTTTCACATCTCTGTCAACCAGCACAATTATATTGAAACTTAATGTATAAAAATGAAAACAGAAATGATTTTGTTTTTGCCTATTTGCCAGAGGCATTAAAAATGCTAATTCCTTTTCAGTTTCTTCTGCATTGGACTTTATGGTGACTTTAGTGCAATGTATATCTATATTTGTTGTAACTTCTGGTACATGGTTTTGTCTAACGTTTGTAATTTTTATTCATGACTCTAAATTGTAGTGATTATTTATAGCTGGATTTGGAATGTACATACGATCTATATTAAGATATTAGAGAACATAAAATTGCATAGGATCTATAAATAGATGCCTACAAATATGTTGACAGTTATTAATAATAAAATCACTAGTAAATATGTTTATGAGATTCAGCCTTTTTTCCCATTGGTTTGATCGGTCAGTTACTATCTTAGAAGAATTTAGTTAATTCCAATTGGACGAGTTAGGTCACATGAATAGGTATTTTGAAACATTAGATTGAGAAGTAAGATCTGTCACATGGGGTATATTGTGACATATATTTGTAATAGGCTGTTGAAGATGTATAAAAGGAGAGAACTAAGTAATCAGATTTTTATTCCTATCTTTGGAGTCATTCCTATTTCTTGTGTTCCTGTTGAAACATCAAGTCTGCAGACGTCGTTTCATGCTGTGTTTAGATATTATTTGAGAGGAAAAATGTTTGTTTGGATTATTCATTGGAAAAAGAAAGTGCTCATTGGTCCATGATGTTAGTTTGGAACTATTGTAAATTATTCAAAGGAGTTCTGGATGACGCCTTTTTGACAACGTCACGATTGTTGGCAGACCAGTGCAGTTCCGGTTTTGAAATTTATACGGATCTTTTCATTCTTTTGGACTTCGCTGGAACTTTTTCAGGATTATTTTGGATTCAATTTATAATACTGTAAGTTCCTCGTACAGAGAGAACAGATGGCCGATTTTTTCGTCCCAAACGCCAATACTTCTATACGTTCTTCCCGCACCGATCTTTTTTTTGTTGTTGTTGATCTTTTTCTCATTTAAAAAAAATGCATTCCCTCAGTAAAACAGTTAAAACAAGAATCGATACAACATTAGATTAAACATTTCACTTATTATTATCCCAATGAAATTTATTAGATCGATGATTCTTATATCAGTACACAGAAATTCATAAATCATCAGCACATCATTTATTTTACAACAGATACAGTGTCGGTGGCCATTTTGTTTTGGGAAAGGTCAATGTTAACAAATGCTTGTGGAATCAGATCACAATTATTAGTTCCGGTCCAGTACCCACGAATATAGTCCCAGTCAAGTTTTTGAGTATTTTTTTTTCCTGTCACCTTCTGGTGGTGACGCCAGTTACCACAACAAAAATTCCTCCAGTTGCAAAAGCTTTAACCCTCTTTTTTGATTATCGTGGAAAACCATTATTCTCTAACATCGAGTGACTCCTCAGAAAGCACAACCATCGAACTAAATAACCAATTGTATTTGACCTTACCGAGTGGCAGTTCTTTGGATGTTTCATAACCCAGTTACCTCAAGCCATACGATTGGTTCAGGAAGCTCACTGGAAAGTAGTTTTGGTAGAAATCATTCATCTTATGAAAGCCCTCAATATCAGCGAAGGTCCAAGCACTTTCATCGATGATATCCTGGACACACAATAGCTGTTTGGCAAAAATGTTATCAAATAATATTCTGATGCTGTCAGTATTAGTATAAAAGGAGATCTTGGACAAAATATTCTATTCTTGAAAGGAAAATTCACGGTGAAACTACATTTTCATAAATGTGAATTATAAAGAATGCATCCTGTGTACCAAGGAGTCGCTCGACAACAAGGTTATGGTTTAGATGTGTTAGAATAATTTTTCGTATGCTAGTACCCATTGTATCGTATCCTTTAAAAGAGACAGCTTTAACACAAGCAATAAAGTTTCTTCAAAAAGTCTTCATTTACTAACAACGTCGCTAAGAAGCCTTCAGAAAAGGGAAAACTTTGGTTGCTTCAAAATGAAGAAAAATGAAAGAAGAAAAAAAATGGATGGCAAAGGCACCCCAATACATTCGCTTCACACTTCTGGCCAAGCCATTGCTTGTTCTTCTGCACTACAACAAAGACAAGGTAGAAAGAAACGTCGACACCCCTTTAGATGTAATAAACACGTTCAGATAAAGAATAAAAAAGAACATGACCAGTCAGTGGACTTGACGTTTATGATTACTAATTGAAAAGGAAAAGAAAATGATGGACCAAGATTCTTGGAAATGTTGGAAGTCAGAACTCGATCTATTTGCTCTGACACTAAAGATGACGATGATACCAAATCCACAATGGATATAATTTCATCAGGTGTTATCTTTGACCATTTCAGCCCCTATCGAATTTGAAATCAAAGGACAAACGATCGATTTTAATAATAATTATTTGTACTTGAAAGTCCAAGTTCTCAAAGTGGACAACATCAATCAGGCACCAATGATCGAGCATCCCCCCCCCCCCCACCATCAACAACTTCATACATTCTTTGTTCAGCGAAGTGGATTATACTGCAAAAATAAAACGAGCTACGAATACTTACCATTACCTGAACAATCTTTTGACGTGCGGGAAATGAAGCCAATAGTACACCTCTGGATGCTTCCGTAATATGGAAACCTGACACTTTCGAAAAGTTCAACGGCACGGCTTTGTTTGTAGGTGATGATCGAGACTATAATGCTGGATTTAACGACCATCAAACTAAAATCATTCATGGACGCAGTTGGAAATGATGAATCGTTTGCATGTGGATACGTGGGTGCAAGACAAGTATTTGTGGATGGAACTGATGTGTGCCCGAGACTGAACTGAAGTAGTACCATGTCCCATTTTATGGCAATTGCTAATGACTAAAAAACCATCATCGAAGAAGCCATACTTTACATGCGACGTATAGAAGTCTTACCTAAAGTAAGAAACGGCATCAGTCAAACTATGAGCAGAACGACAGCCAAGTAAACTCTACGTCAAATGGAAGTGTAAATCTTCACCATTGCCTCTGGACTCAGATCTAAGGTAATGTTTTCCAAGGACAGCATTCGAAATGTTTGCTGACGGCATTGTCAGAAATGCTGTCTTCAACGAAGCCAGTTATCAAAATTCTTTCGAGTTCCAACACTTCAACGTCTCAAAGAAGTAAGTCACTCGAGATCACCAGACATTGTGTACAAGACCTTTTAAATCTAAGTTTGCCCAGAGCAATTACTTGAGATCTTACTTGACACTTTGAAGCCACAGGACATTTAGGTACCAACAGCAATCCCGGCATAACGTCCGACGATTAGGTAGGAGGACATGCTTTATGGGGATTTGATTTCACTCCAAACCAAGGCAACGACGAAGGACATAAAGTCAAGCCAACGTCGTGTGAAACTTCAATTTACAATAGTTCTGGCGAATGCAGTGAACGTCGTTACGTATGCAGAATTTGACAATAATCTGGAAATCAACAGGTTGAGAGAGGTAATTATAGGCTAGTAGAAAAGATGGAGCACAAAAAAATAACATCGAAATTGGCGAAGAGGATGTTTCGATTCAGAGCAAGAAGAAGACAAAATATTGTTATGCACGCGACTTGACTGAAAGAACTACGGTCCGAACCAGTGAATATTGTTATGGATATCAAATCGATCATCTTAGTCAGAAACAAACACAACAAAGTGTTGATGAGTTCAAAGAAAGTGGGAAGAGTATCAGGAAGAGGCACGGACTATCATCTCAGATTTTGAAAAAGTGGTATAAAGTCTTGTGTAAGCATTCATGACCTCCACTGAGTTCTTTGTAAACCAAACGCATCGAAGCAATCATGCAACAGAATATAAGAGAACAAACCGTTTTCATCGACTTAATTTTACAGAACCTTTCAAGGAAAAGGTCAGTTGTGAATTGATGACTTGTAAATACCCGTGAAAACAAAAGAAAATTAATGGATACTTGGGAACTTCATTACCTTCATACGTGCAGTTCGTACACAGCTTCTTGGAATGTTGTGGCGTGGTGCTGATGAACTTTCTATCGATAACATAAAGATGTTCAAGCCTGTTATTAACACAGACAATAGTTATCGTCCAGGAACCTACTTTCCCAACGAGGACTGGTCGAATTTTGTTATTCTTATGGACTACCTTCTCTGGCAAACGAAATCGTTGACTTTATGGGACAAATTATCGTATCTACTCAATTCAATAATGCGAGATTACAATGATAAAATTCCCTTGTTTGTGGATAGTAATGTGTATAATATCTTCATCATTGCATTTTTTATTTCCCTTAGAACATTTAGCGACTTGTGTTGAGCGTAAGTACTCTAGGAACAATGAAAAACCGAAACATGGTTTTGTGAATATTATAGCTTTTTCTTTTGCTCAGAAACGAAGTGTGCATTGTTAGCTAAATGACAGCGTCTTGGAGCACTGAAAGTCAAGTTTGACTCCACAAACTTGGTGTTCAGGTGACATGGATATAATTAAATTTAAAGACTTTTTCTCCGAAGCGCAAGAGATTCCTCGTGGATTTACTGACCTGCTGGTTACCCTGTATGTGTGTCAAACAATCGGGGTTAGGTGGTGTAATTAAATTATTATTATATCAATAATAACTAGCAACTATGAGCTAACTATGGAATCTCATACTGTTTAACTGGATTGACCAGGACTTGAGGCGGTCAAGAAATATCTTCCCGTCCGCGATTCTGTCAAACAACAACTACAACAGCGTCAGGAATCTCGGAGGGTGCAGCAGAATTATTTAAGACAGTTACAAAGGCTACCGAAGGTCTTCTACCCACGTTAGGGATAACCGCTAAAGCTACTGGGAAAATAGCAGAAAGAACTTAAAAAAGATTCTACAATAACTTCCAGCTGAAATAGCTGCTGTTCAACCACAAATACAAGAAGAAATAATCACTCCGGTGGCCTAGTAGTTAGAGCGTCCGCCTCTCCCCGGCCGAGTCATACCAAAGACTTATAAAATGGTACTGGTGTCAGGATAATATGACTTAGGAGGACACCATGCTACATGTCTGCGGCATGATGCCCCGGTGCTAGACGTCACTATAAACTGCCACATTGCATACATCGTAGCGATATAACTGAAATATTGTTAAAGATACTGTGGCGTGTCGGGGTGTTATACCGACACTGCGGTAGGTGTGGGGTGGGGTGCTTCCAATATTTATTTAAATTATTATAGAAGTCCCACCCAGGCTCGATTTTGGTTGGAAGTAGCTCCGAGCCCCCAGTCAGCAATGCCGACGGTTAAATGATTGAATATACAAAAAGTGAAATTCAACTAATAACAATTTATTGACAATTCAATAATCAAATGATTAAAATTTATCAAGTACTCTCCTTTCCGCTCGACCCTATGCTAGCCTATTGCATCATTTGATTTGTAGTGTGATATATTTTTCAACCTGTCCTTGTATTCTATTCATTTGTGTATTCTTCTCTTCTATCCATCAATTCCTTCTCCTCTTCCTCCCGACTTTCTCCAAATTCCTTCCCCTCCTCGACTTCTCTATATTCCTCCTCCTTCTCCACTTTCTCCTCCTCGACTCCTTTTCCTCCTCCTCCTCGACTCTATGCCGACTCCGACTGCTATGCTAGTCTTACTTACGTCTCCCTTCTTAGAGACCCGGGACCTACTGAACCTGAAGTTCTGTCCCCCAAAAGCTTCCTTTACGAAGCTTTGCCTTTCCTTAGAATCTGTTTCTAAGTTTACCCTCCAAATTACGAATGGCATTCTCTGAGTAATCCTATTTGGTCAGCAATCTTCCCAGGAGAACTAAATTTTCGCTTGCTAATTACAAGTTATAATTCGGATCGAAATTGTTATCACACTCTCCGTTTCAATTTCGATTGGATGTCTCTTTGATTCGATCCAATCAAACTTAGCGGACAATGTCCTTTTCGTTGTCTTTCCACGTGGGGACGGATTTAGAACACACCCCTGTCCCTCGCGGTTCCTCTGATCTTGGAACACATAGGTGGGAAGTCGCTTGATCTAGCGCCTGTACCGATTCAAGACACCGGGTCGTCTCTCTGGTCACAGTAACCTTGAGTAAGAGATTAACTTCAGCCCGTGGCAGTGTTTACACAGCAACCATGGCTTATACTATTACCTTAGTTTATACACAACTTACGAACTTGCCTGAACAAACGTGACAGCTACGTTAAAAATCCAAATCACACACACCCACAACCACATACACAAAAAGAAATACAAGTACTTGAGGGTATTAACAAAGTTCATGAGAAGGTCGGCGATGTGAAGGATACTGTTGTATTAAAACAAATACCAAAACCAAAACCACCAGCCCGATTTACCGAAGAAGGTCGTAATTATTTCTAGAGAGAACTATAGTGGTTACAGCAGCAGGAAATTCAGATCGTGATAAATTATTGGATCCAAACACCGCCAGTGTTTCAGAAAAAATTGGGTTCCTTTTATATTTCGAAAGTCCCATGATATATCTATAATCACTGATAAATATAAGAATGAATTTGCAAATTTTGTGAAACAAGTCAAAGACGTTAAAAGAGCGCCATTACCCGGAGTAATATTATATCCCCCCCCCCAAAAAAAAAAATCAACATTCAGACCGCCTCGTATTGAGGAAGAGGAAACAACTGGAAGTGGTCTCGTTGCTCCTGGTACAGGTACCAGGGGAAATGATCTCACTGCCTCATGTCCAAAAACGTCTTTGCCAATGTTAATGGACTAGAAATTCTGATTCGCGGAAGATGAGCCGGCAATAATTTCCCAGAAATCATTAATGAAGCAGCTACTATTTGTTAGAGCTTATTTACAGGCGGTATCATGGATATTAATGTTTATCGGTCTCTCATTCGTGAAATAGTTGATGATTACCGCAGTGATTGATGCAGTTAGATCAGTGACAAGAAAATAAGAGGATATTACATAATGCTCAACGTGGACCTGTAATGGTCAGTGTGAAAAATTCGCGATTAGCAACATATAAAGTCATCTACGAAGATGGACTCGGCGATGTTGTTCAGGGTCTATTCAGAAGGATAGCCCCAACAGTAATACCGATTGCAAAGCAACTGGCAATGAAGGCTATTGACAGTGTTCGTGATAAAGGTATTGATACTGTTGGTGATGTTGCTAGTAAAGCATTCTCAGCAATCAAGAATAGACTAGCACGAGTAATACGTAGACCGCCACCAGTAAAACCGCAGCCAATAAAATGGCCCAGCCCCGAAGTTATGCCTGCAAACGTCAGTAAAATAATAAATCAAGCCACAAATGAACGGTTCAAAGAATTAGCTGAAAAACTCAGAATATAACTGTAAATCTAATATCGAGAAGTGGTCTTCGTGTTAGACGAGAGCAAATATAATAAAATGTTTAAACGTGTATCTGATCCAGCATTGGACATGGACGCACCAGTCCTTCAGGATGAATCGGTGCGTGATTATCAATATTATTCTTATGATGCGCGTGTATCCGACTCGCGTGGAAGAATCGAATTACAAGTCCAGAATACAAGTAGATATTTATTGCCCGCTGAGGCATTCACTAAAATCGAAGGTAGACTTTTGAAAGCAGATAATACAGTAGACGAAATTGGTGATCGAGTTGGTTTTGTTAATAATGGCTTCATGGAGTTATTTAACAGTGCCACATACATGGTTGACGGAAGGAATATTGAATCATGTTCGAAAATGTTGACATTGCTACGACAATACTTGGCCTTGCAAGATACAGCGATGAATACTCGAGGTGAGCTGGTCCGTCAATGATGTTTGCAAAGGATACCACTGATCATCCCGAGAGCAGGAACGTAACACTGAATGACGCTAAAACTGAAGTTGCATGGATGAATGAAAATTTCAACTTGGGATTCGCATAACGTCGATCAGTGTTAAACGGTCTTGAAAAAATTTAATGTGTAATTCCACTATCACATATATTTGGATTCTGCAGACATGTTAGAAAAGTTATAAACACACCGTGGTACTTGTGAGAAAAGCCACGGAGAATGATGCAATATGGCGTGCTGGTGGGGTTGATGCAGGTAAAGTAATACTAACAAAACGTTCGTTGTGGATGCCAACAATGCCTCCATTGCTGAATGAAGAACAACAGCTACTCTCTTTCGTGAACTCGGTTGGTAAATCAACGTTGTTGTGGTTGACGATGACTGCAGACAGTATTCAAAGTAATGGTGCTGGGTTTTTCACGTGGTAGATAGAATCACAGCAGGGGGTGTCATCACCACGACATTTATTCATCGCGTTTCAGGAAAAGGCCAGAGTAGATTCGCAGGAACGAAATCCATTGGTGTTCGACACGCTTTGGGTTAGTGAAGTTTCTCTGAGAATAAGCAGACACCAAGAACCGTTGGAAGAAGTGTTGTTGATTTTTCATAATAATCATGTACGTGCATATCATTGGTTGATGACATTCATGGGGCGTGATCAGAATGTTGATTCTGGTTTGCAGTTATCTCGACGGGATTTCACAACATTATATCCGATCTATTATTTCTCACTGGAACACTTGGATTTGTTCAGACAATCAGTTGTTGATATACACTTCCGAGCTCGTGTAGCACGACTGCCCGCAGGTGGTTATAGAGCAGTCGCTGTTATACTGTCAGACAATAAAATGCTGCTTGAAGGTGTTGATGGACGAATGAGTGTCACTGATGCCCCAGTGGAAAACATGTAACTAGATCACTCGTGATCCAATTCAAAACCCTCCGAGTGTTACTCGAAGGCGGATACTATCAGTAATTAAATCGCTCATGATATTATAATTTCATATCATCACGTTAATGTTAATCTGACTCCTGGTCAGTTTAAAAAGCTACAATTAAGATCGAAAAAGATTTCTGGAATAAGCATATTATTGAAATCAATAGCAATGCATGGCCCAAATAAACTATCACTGACAGACTTTAACTCAGACTCTTCAATGACGTTAAACGATCAAAGACTGGAATTAGACTTGGTCTTTGTGCGGGTGCCATTAAAGACATTGCCAAACCGGGTGGTATATTTCCACTTCTTGCAGCTATACCAGCATTGATAGCCACTGCAGCCCCATCTGTTGCAAAAGCAGCTGCACTTGGTGCTGTTGGAACTGCCGCTGGAATGGCATTAAAGAAAGCAACAGGCCAAGGACTAAAGACTTCCAAAAAGGGCGGGGTCTAAGACTGCCAGGAACCCTCATTCGTGTTACGGTCGAGGTCTGAGACTGCCCGTGACACTTCACTAAACTCAAAACGTTTCGAGCTTCTTATGTCCAATTTTGATTTACTTGTTGCTGCTAAGAAAATAAATATAAGAGGTGAATTTATGCGTGATCAATTACCAAAAACAACCAAACCGTGTCGAAACCGGTATCATTAATCTCGGTCGAAGTTCCCGCCCTGGTACTCACTGGGATGCATACGCGATTGATCCACGTGGAGTTGTTTATTTTGATTCGTATGGATTGGAGCAACCAAAAGAATTTGTAAGGTATGTCGGCGGACTGCAAATCACTCCCATCTGGTATTCAACATTACTAACACAGACAATAACTGATCCGCCAATATGTGGCTGTGAAGTACTCGCTGTGCTTGGCGCTGTGTCGACATCATCAGGGGCACCGCCTCATAAAGTCGTGCGCGAGTATACCATCAGATAAAATCGTCGTCCAACGTTTTAAACAGGTCTTAGTGTAATATACAATGGTAGATATTTATGGAAGATCTGCCAAAGACAAGCCCCAAGGTGACGTATCCAAATATGCAACCCTCGAGGAGGTCAAGAATGAACTCGCTAATTTTTTGCGTCTCACCGATGTTGACCAAAATGAAGTTGTTGTTTTTCAGGATCAACATGAACGATTAAGACAAGAAATATCCCGTTAACATATATTATTCTGAGAGTTCCAGATGCGACCGAAGATAACTTGGGGTTTACTAAAATCGAAAAAATTAAAAACTCGAAGGAATCCCTTCTTACACTCATGAGAGAGAATACTGTACGTATCACAAGAATTGAAGACATTATGTATGGCTATCTCAACATGAGCAAAAATACAATTATCAGTTTGAGAGAACCGAAATCAGACGATGATGTGGCGACGAAAAAATACGTGGACAACAAACACACGACGATCAGAACTGAGATCAATAAATACCTTGCTAAAGCCGGTGATATAAGGACTGACGATCTCAATATGTCTAGAAATACAATTACTAGCCTTAGAGAACCAGAATCAAATGATGAGGCTGCAACGAAGATATACGTGGAAAACAGCGGTATCCCGATGATGAACTCGTTAATGTCAATCAATGATGGATTGACCACGTCTAGATCTGAATATTCTAATCATATAACCGCATTTGCAAATTTTTCGTAGAAACACAAATAGAACCATTAATGAAATTTTTGGGAGTCTAGTAGTCATAGACAATAAGCTCACTGATATCAAAAGGTTACTGATGGTGTAGTATATACAGTAGCGTCTGGATCAGCATTATGGACACCACTCAATAAATCCATCAAACATACCGCAGAGGTTACCGGTATGTACAGGTTTTCAGTACTCGGCGTTACAACATTTATAATATCTACCACAATTTCACGGTGTTATCCAGTTAGTGGGTCTTTTAGATCTATGTTAGTGATATTGGAGCGAAACGACGAGGAAACATTCGTGGTGGAACCCGAAGAAGAAGGTTTATTGGTGTATTGAATTCGTCGTCAGCATGCCACTACTAAACGATTTAGCAATCTACATAATGAACCAATCGCCGGTAACCACAATTGACGTTCAACGTTTTAGATACAAGCAAGTATGCGAGTGGCAGCGCTAACTGAAAAATATTGTTGATGCGCATACAGTAAAACAAACAAAAAAAAAAAAAACAAAAAAAAAATACGGTATACGTATCGTTGTTACTGACATAATTGTATACGCTGCATCCACCGTAGTCGCTGAAACAATAACTATAATCGGTATATTACCATCCACATACATAATATCACCAGTAATAGGAATTGGTGTTGTCGTTATAACCGGTGTTGCTGGTATTCTTAATGTCATCACAAAAAACTATCCACGTATGCGGCTGATAAATTACACGAATATACAACGTTGCTATCAGCCGAAACACGAGCACACGCCAAATTATCATCGATGATATCATCAAGCCTCAACGACGGATTAATATCAGATCAAGAATTCGGAAAAATGATTAAGGTTTACTATGAAGCAATTGGAACGTCTAAGGACAATGATCTTCTGTCGAAGACTTTGTCAAGAACTTTGTCGGTAACTTAATGTCAGGATTTAAATAATAATTTCTCAAGATCAATCACTGTGTGTGTGTGTGTGATTTGGATTTTAACATAGCTTTAACAATTGTTCAGTTATATCGCTACGATGTCTGCAGTGTGGCAATTTATAGTGATGTCTAGCAGTCGAGAATCATGCCGTAGACATGTAGCATGATGTCCCACTCAGTCACATTTTCCTGACACCAGGCTGACCAGTCTTAACACTAACCTCTTAATTTTGAGCGCCAAGCGAGGCAGCTGTTAGTACCATTTTTATAAGTTTTTGATATGACTCGGCCGGGGATCGAACCCACGACCTACCGCATCCGAGGCGGACGCTCTAATCACTAGGTCACCGGAGCGGTAGATCAATCACTGTGATGGCTAGAACAAATAGTTGCTATAACAACACCACCAAAATTCCACGATGATATCAGCGAGCTCAACCAAACCTGAATTTGACGTTAGTCTTCCAACGGTAATTCCATATAAGAAAAGAGCTCTAGCACAATTGCGTGTATATTACAGCTGGCCAAATATCGGATCAATGTCATCTGACGGGTTGCAAGCAAATAATTCACTGGTATAAAAATAAACCCGATGAAACACAAGACTGGAATGTTGTAAGTATACCTACAGACAGTAATCAAATCGAACATATCAACAATTAGTTTACATGTAGAATCAAATCTATCACATGAAAAAAATCCAAGATCGCTCTCACGGTTCATGAGCCAACGTTATCAGCCGCGTTAGAAATATCAACGCCTGACTACAGCATTGATATAAATCAGTTGTCGATCCGAACTTCGCTAGGATGGCCAGATATAGCACCTGCGGCGCGATAGAGCTGCCACCACGTCCTCAACGCGGAAAGCGTATCGGGGAGACATTCCAGATTATCATAAGAATTCTCAGCTGTGGAGAACAATAAAATCTAACCCAGAAGATAGCAGATTTAATATTATTGAAACTGAACTCTCTCAGGACGGTAAAGCTATCCACATAAAATGATCTGGCAATGTATTTCTTCCGGGAAGCTACTGATAAATGACGAAGAAGATATTGAAGATTTATTTGATGAAATTACGCTCGAGCACAAATGATATCGCGACAAATTACTCCAGTCATTTTCTGCCGGCAATTCCACCGTGGAAATCATCAAGCAAATAGAATACTTAAATCACGTTGCATTTGACTTCAAGGTTGTTCATCAAAATATTATGAAGATTGTGATTGAATCCGAAGGTATACTTAATATGACGGATGGCATTAGATACTCACATAAACGGTTATTCCTGAACAAATATTCGATCGCAACAACTCCGTTATCAGAGGCAGAACTGCCAACGTTTAAATTTCCTGGAATGAACGTCGACGAGCTGAATAAAACATCAGTGACATCATTGATGAATATTGTCCTAAAATTATTGAAGAATGGAAAAAATTATTCCCTCCTCCATGTATTCTCAAGCATAACAATGATCCAGACGGTGGTGGTAGGTACGTCTCTCCAGGTGTTGTCAATATCAAATCAACGGCCGCAGTCAGTCTGGTGTATGATGCGATCGATGGCAGCTACCAAGTAGATCATGAAAAATCTAAGCGGCACGGCAGGGATATGTTATATATACATTCACTCCAGAAATTCCACCTGGACATTTAATTGTGTCATTACATGTTAATCGGGTTTATCTGCGATGTCATAATCCGCTGTTGTCACGGATACATTTTAGACTTACTAACCAGCGCGGATACCTTCTTGATTTAAGAGATAAATCCCAAATGATAAGTTTGTATGTGAGATCGTAGTCAAGAAGTTAAAAAAAAATCCCACCCCGGTGCAACCTTACAACGATGATGATTTTTTAAAATTATATTTGTGCGGTATTATAGAATGTACCAGCACACGAGAGTTTTTGTATATAATAAAGCGGAACTCCAAAGTGTCGTCAAAACAATTCTTGACACTTCCCCCTTCATCAATAAGAAGCACAAAAGTTGAGTGTTAATGTATTTAATAATGATTATGGCGATGAGAAATTTTTGTTAACACAGGAACAGTTAAATGAGCTGAAACTAGAACATGTTATTACAGCTGTATGTGATAGGGATCAATTTGTGAATTACGCACATTCCTGCCTTACACGGTCCAAGTTACACGAGTTGAATTCGTCGGCAGTGACAACCAAACTAAGATTTTCCGACAAAACATTGTATATCTCCCCCTGATATCTATTCCTGTCGCAGATCTTTCATTGAGAGATTGATTTATGGATTCGTTATGTTGATAAGTCAATGATGGTCTTAATGTTTTATTATAATTTTATGTGCAATATCATCTTTCATACCGCTGTCGACACAATATTTTTTAAAATTAATTTTCTAAGTGAAGTTAACATTAAAGTGGCAGAACTTGGATTTTTGCAGTAGTTTACAATTATATCGGCGGCAAATGAAGCTTTCGTTGGTGTCGAATTTGCGGTTGTAAAATCTATAATTGATTCACTGTCAAATACATCTTGTGAAATTTTCTTAGTTATTTCTCTTGACATCATTATATATTTATTTTAAAACAGAGTGGTCGGTAACCTATGGAAGCCAACACAATACCTTTTATGCTCATCGTTGAAAAAAATATGAGAAGACAAACTTTCAGATGGTGTATAATTTTGCCCTCATTTATTTCTTTTTCATGTATGTATTTTTGCATCATTATTTTAAAAGCAATGGGGTGCAGTTTTATTAATTCATATTCATCCATTTTTTCGCTATCGTCATCATCTATTTCTTCGTTATTTTTTGTGATGTTATTATATTAATTTTTATTTCTTAAAATGAAAATTTCGAATGATCATAACTAATGTTTATTCCGATCAATGTGGCCACTCCAACAATGAATAGTTATATTTTTTACTCGTTGTTATATAACTTTGAGAGTCGGGCGGAGGTCCGATATATCTTTTTGCATTGCCTTGGAAAACTGTCAGGGATTTGTTTACAATCCGCTACAACTTTCACTTTCACGATCCCCCCTAGTGACGTTGCCACAAGGACAATAGTCAGGGTGTTTACAATCGGACATAATTATTTCCAGATATCTTACACGCACACTCACGATCTTTTTTGTTTCGTATTCCCGTGCCAGCTCTGGAACTAACTGCTTATTTTGTATATCATCAACACAAGCTAGCGATTGGGTCATTGCCTGTTGGAGTAATTTAATAAACCTGTCTTCGGCTGCTAGTGTGTATCTACCTTAGGATTTTTGTTCTTGTAATATTTTAAAATCTTTTGAGTTTTTCAGGGTCAAGTTGATCAGAAAATTTTATATGGTCATGTAAATTTTCAATCGCAGAAATAGTCGCATTAATATTTTCGGAATTCATTATATGATAATATGTCTGTTCGAAAAAAATAATATTTGCATTCCTAATTTTTTAGGAATGCATGGACAGCACAATACAGATATTATTTACAGTATTATATACACATTTAATTCTAACGGACGGCACAATGCATAAATTATTTTCAGTGTTATATACATAATTAATTCCAACAGACGGCACAATACACATATTATTTACAGTATTATATACATACTTAATTCTAACGGACGGCATAAGATATATTATTTACAGTATTATATAATATACATATTTAATTCTAACAGACGGCACAATACAGATATTATTTACAGTATTATATACAAATTTAATTCTAACAGACGGCACAATACACATATTATTTACAGTATTATATACATACTTAATTCTAACAGATGGCACAATACACATATTATTTACAGTATTATATACATACTTAATTCTAACGGACGGAACAATACAGATATTATTTACAGTATTATATAATATACATACTTAATTCTAACGGACGGCACAACAGAGATATTGGGGCCCCGAGTGGCCGAGTGGTCTAAAGCGCTCACCGTTCCGGATCACTGCCATCTCACGTCTGTCTGCGTGGGTTCGAGTCCAAGGCTCGGCTAGCGTGGGTACGTGGGAAAGCCTGCCAGTAGCTTCTCGTGGGTCGGTGGTTCTTCCCTGGGTTTTCCAGGGTTCTTCCTCCACCAGTTATACTGGCCGCTATGTATAGCCTATCTTGTGCTGAAAAATGGCGTTGAACCCTAGAACAACAACAACAACAGAGATATTATTTTCAGTATTATATACATACTTAATTCTAACGGACGACACAATACACATATTATTTACAGTATTATATAAATACTTAATTCTAACGGACGGCACAACATAGATATTATCTTCAGTGTTATCTACATACTTAATTCTAATGGACAGCACAATACAGATATTTTTTACTATATTACATACATACTTTATTCTAACGGACGGCACATTACGCATATTATTTACAGTATTATGTGCATTCTTAATTCTAACGGACGGCACATTACGCATATTATTTACAGTATTATGTGCATTCTTAATTCAAACAACCGGTACAACACACAATCTTAACCCTAGTAGCATAATTACATCATTATGCTATTTACTGCTTTATATACGAATTCAAGCTTTTTACAGCATTAAGCTATTTACAACATTCTATTTACAAATTTAAGATATTTACAGAATTATTTACAAATTCAAGCTATTTACAGAATTATATACAAATTCAAGCTATTTACAGAATTATATACAAATTCAAGCTGTTTTCAGCATCACATACACAATACACCACCACCACCACCACCAGGGGCCCTTCTCTACGATCAACATATTTATGCTGATAACTGCACACCAACACCAAAATCAACCCGGGGAGTGCAAAATAGCACTCACCACGTTACTGATATTGTGGGAATGTGTACATATCACATTTTTCTGTTGAATTTCGAGCTTTGGGCGCAGCCTCCAATTATTAAATGCGATTTATCGCAACCGTCGACAAAATTGTCAGTCACGTGATTGGAACTCCACATATCGAGTATGGAATTCCGCAGCGTTAGCCACTCGTGTACAAACCGTTCTCTACTATCATATGGTTTAAAAATTATTATGAAGTTACCAATACCTGGAAATCCGAAAATGGATCACCAAAGAGGCATGGTTTTTTTATCTTTGTCTTTCTCTTTTCCCTTACAATTGTCCCTGTCAAATTCGGGGGTGGGGGTGGGTCATAAAATCTGATAAAGTCAGAAAAACAATGATAACATTGTTTTAAAAACACAAAAAAAACCCTAAAATAATTTCATCTAGAAGTGGAGGTCGTCATAAAATACAAGCGAGTTTACTGTTTAACCTCTATTCCAGTGGAAGAAGCTTTACCTGACAGAGTTATTTCCCTTCAATGAATTTCAAGAGTATTTTTCTGTTCTACTTTATCGTAAAATTCAGGAGTGAGATACTTAAATATTATGTTTTGTTTGTATTTCTTTGAAAATGTTGATTTGGTTTTATTAGCTGCGACATGTTGTAATGAAGCTGGGAAAATACAGAAATGTTTGGCAACTGCAGATGTCAAATGAAATTCTATTTCTTCGCATGTCTCTATATTAATAGATTTAACTTGTCTTGGAGATTTATCAATTTTGCCAGTATTCCCCAGTTTACAATTCTGACTCTGTGTAATAGCCTGAAGATTATTCAAAGAATTATAGATTTTTTCGCCGTTAATGTGATCAATCACACTATTTTTTTCGATCAAGCCATAAAAACACTCATAAATAAATTTGTGCCAGAGATACCTTTTCTTCCCAACAGTAAATCTGAGATAACCAGCATTATCAACAGAACCGACTGGTGAATTTAGTCGACAGTTTCTAATCACACCAACACGAGATGCCTCATAATTTGCAACGATAGGATGTGTTACAAATTCTCAAAAACGTTAAGGCGGCTTGGGCTGAGGGGAGAAAGGTTAAAGGGCAGGAAGAGAATGAGAGGCAAATCCATCGCCTTAATACCAACTGGATGGAGATTCAGGACATATTTCGTCAGATGGGTAATTCAGACTGGATAACAGAGGAGAAGGAAGACTGGAAGAGGGAAGCCTTGTTTGAGGCCCGTGATCTCGACCAAGACATCGTGGATAAATAGAAAAAAAAGGGGGGGGGCGTAACATCCCTTTTCATGGCCACCCAGTTCTTCAAAGATAATGATCATATTAGACAAATAATTTGTGTTTGTGTACGTGCTTGTGTATGTGTTTGTGTATGCGTATGTCTATATTTACCATTAAAACTTAAAACTCCTTTTCCGTTATTTCCTGTGTTTGATTGTATGTTTCTATATGTGTATAATAGTATGTCTGTAACTACTTCCTACCCTTGTGTGTGATAGTATGTTTGTGTGTATGTAAGTGTAGGCTGTGCGTATAAACATTTATACCTATTTTATTGGAGTGCATGTGTGTTCGTTTTGATTGCAGATGTGTGTTTTGCATAGTAATCAAAAGTGGTTGAAGGATTGTATAGGTGTATGTTAGGATAGTAATTAAACAAATAACAGGTTGCTGGATTGTAGGATATGGGATTGGATTGTAGATCCAGTTTAACATTAGCATAACCGTTTTTAGATCATTGACCCGTTTGAAATGAGGCTATAAACTTTCGACCTTTTGATGCTATCCACAGTCGACCCATTGAGGCTATAATGATATCCTCGTTTTCGACCAATGAAGAATTTAACATATGATTTCCCGTTTGAGACGCATGTGGCATTTCCATACAAACCTATGGTCTAACGTTATCTTTTGGTAGCGGCCCAAACGCTACTTGGACTTTTTCTTTAGCATGCTAGCAAAGGTTCCGCTGTACAATTATTAAGTACTTCTGAAAACATGTCAGGTATAGAGCGAAGTTATGTGCATTTCCCACATGCACAGTGGAGAGAACGTTGGGACACCTCTATACTACTTTCATATACTATGAAATTTCATTATCTGCAGTATTATGGGAACTAACAGACAGCTGGTCGAAATGACTGCTTTCATATGCTGGAGAAATTAACCTAAATAGCCCAAAGGACACAAACTTGAGCTGTTTTTAACATAAATTTTGCCCGAGCAGATAACACCAAGTTCTACAAGAGCAATAAAT
This sequence comes from Sinohyriopsis cumingii, assembly GCA_028554795.2. NCBI lineage: Eukaryota > Metazoa > Mollusca > Bivalvia > Unionida > Unionidae > Sinohyriopsis > Sinohyriopsis cumingii. Next base: position 161,083,670 of record CM068824.1, read on the forward strand.
GAATTATACAATATACACGAAAAATAGAAAATGTTATCTGCTAGCTTTTGTCCATTTTACGTCGACGAATTGAAAATAACCAAGCGGATATAGCAGTCATTTTTGTGGTGACATCTGAAATAAGACCAAGCTGTGTACTAATCTATAACCGAAATTAGACCCATCAATTTTACACCACAATAAATGGAATTAAATGTTATTTTCACGATACCCAGGGTATATAATTTCTTTTTCTTAAATAGCAAAGATAACCAGCTAGTAAATCCTGGGTGATATTTTCCTTTTATAATCAGTGCCAAGTACGAAACTGTAAAGCGGAAACAAACAAGAAAAACAAACACAGAGACAAAACAACCTTGGATGTATTGTGACTATTGTGAACTGCTCATATGCTATTTGTTATTATTTTTGGCAACTGAATAATTTCTTCAATTATTTCTGCTCAAAAGTTACAACATTAAATGGCATCTTATATAATCTGTTGTTATAGGGTTTAACACCGTTTCTCAGCATAAGATAGTGTGAAGTTCTATGTGACCCACTGTTATGCGTTGGGGTGGGATGCTCCCAATATTTATTTGAATTACTGTGGAATTCACACCCTGGCTTGTTTTTGTAGGAAGTGAAATTAGTGATAGAGACAGGTAAAGCTCCGAACCCCCAGTCAGCAATACCGACAATTAAATTATTAAGAACACAAAGGTGAACTTCAAAAGAATAACAATTTAATACAAATTAAACGATATTAATTTCTCAACCAATCTTCTTCCTCTTGACCATGTAACAACCTATTTCATCACGTGATTATAGTGTGAGATGGCTTTCCCCTGTACTTGGTTTGTACTCATCTGTGTTTACTCCGCAAATTCCTTTCCTCCTTCCGGCGTTCTCCGTACTCCGATTCTTCCTATCCTCTTCCTCTTTTGTTTCCTTTTCTCCTCCTCCTTCTCTCTCTCTTTCTCCAGCAACTAGGCTTGTTCTCGGCCTAGTGCCTTGTTCTGTCCTGTCTCTCTGAGACTCGGGACTTGACTACCCGGTAGTTCTGTCCCCAAAAAGCTTCCTTTACGAAGCTTTCTGTCCTTTAGAATGTACTAAGTGTTTTCCCGCCAAATCACGAGTGGCTTCCGGAGTGAGTATATTTCTGCTTTACCAGTACGATGGCTTACAATCACTAATTAGTTCCCAGCCCAAATGACTGTTAAATTCTGGTTCGAATTGATGGCCCCACCCTTTCTCAGTTCTGATTGGATATCAATTCTACCCCAGTCGGTCCAGATAAACAGACGAGCCTCAGACCATCTGTCAACGCGGGGAGATTTACAACAGCAACAAGGGTCCTTTGTTCTAGCACAAAGCTTCCAACGTCTACATGCAAGTTTTGACACCTAACGGAGCGGCTCTTGTACAAACACGAATCGCCACGACAGTGCAGGGTCGACATACTCATGGCGCTAACCTATTCCTTTTTTTGTTCCTGACTTACGTAATTGCGGGCAGGCAAACGTGACAGATAGACTATACATGGCGGACTGTATAAATGGTGGAGGAAGAACCCGGGAAAAGCCAGGAAAGAACCACCGATCCACGACAAGCTACTGGCAAGCTTTCTCACATACCTACATTGGCCGAATTCGAATGTTCAACGTCTTTACTATTTATCTATACATCTATCTTTTTTTCTTTTTTACTTTCTTCTTGTTTTATTATTATTATTATTATTATTATTATTATTATTATTATTATTATTATTATTCGCCGAGCTTTCTTAGGGTAGAGGCTCTGTCCGTAACCACAAATAGTATTATTCAGTACTTGCGCGTCTGGAGACCTACGAGAGAGAGAGAGAGAGAGAGATATTTTGATTTCAACGCAGCTTTTGCAATTTCTCAGTCATATCACTACGATGTCTGCAGTGTAGCAGTTTATAGTGATGTCTAGCACTGGGGCATCATGCCCCAGACAAGTAGTATCATGTCTCACCCAGTCACATTATCCTGACACCAGGCCGACCAGTCCTAACACTAACCTCTCGATGCTGACCGCCAAGCGAGGCAGCTACTTGTACCATTTTTATAAGTCTTTGGTATGACTCTGCCGGGGTTCGAACCCCCGACCTCCCGCTCTAACCACTTAGGCCACCGGAGCGGTCAGGTGACATAAGAACTTAGGATGTCAGTTCATGATTTGATGTATTAGTATTCTTATGGTCCCATCAAAGAGCTGTGGCGCCGGGTGGCTCTTTTTTAAAAATGATAATAATATTACGAAGAAGAAAAATTAGAACTACCAGTCATCTGCTGGCTAGAGAATATTGCGGGGATTACCAAACTTCAGGGTCAACACCTAATGCATTGTACGGGTCGCATCGCATTCTTAGATTTTGTTTAAATATACATGTAACAATAGACATTTTATCTCCTTTCTTTACTGGACAACTGACTATTTCATTTGCATTCGTGATTTTGCTCTGAATACTAATTAATTAATTATCTAGGATTACCATATTTGAATTTGCAACCAACAACAACAACAATAAAAATTACACTCCGGAGAGTGGGTGTATCTGTATCAGTATAAACTCACATTGTATCCATCATGTGCATCACAATGTATCCATTATGAGCATCACATTGTATCCATCACGAGCATCACATTGTATCACTCTCTCAGTACCATGGGTTTATCGAGAAAGCAGTTCCCAGTGCACTTGAGACTGAGGTTGTTGATTATGTACAGGTGAGTATTATGTAAAACTGTGTTGAAAACACATTTGCCCTTTACAAGTTTTATATTTTTGGATGTTGTTCGTTGTTGTCTATAATATGGTGTTTCCTGGAATAATTAGCTACTGAATTTGTTTTGTTGTCACCTGACGAGAATGACCAGACCTTCACTGGTACACGCATGTTTTTACAGATTATGCTGACATGGACTTAGTGCTTATTTAATCTTCACGAGTGTGATTCCTACGTATTCCCCACAAGCAATGTTAGGAAGAAAAATATAGAGTAATACCCTTTCAACATTATTTATACTGCAATAATAAGGTCCTAAAATGAATGACTGTATATAGGATATAGGCCGAGTTGACCTCACCAGGAGGGAGTGATCGCTTCAAAATGCCCGTATGTACAAAGTGTAAATTTCACGCGGCGTTTATTTTCACTAAAGTAATCGCTGTCGCACCTGAATGTTAAATGGTGAATCCCGTACATTGGGAAATCCTGTTTCTGCCAATGTGATTGGTTTCAATGCTTTCGTGACGTCACGAAATCTATATTTATCCGATATATACATGCCTTATTGGTTGCCATTCGTATAGTATAGGACATCGAGAGGAGAACTGATGAGCATGTTGTGGGACGCATAGGACTTATATTTACCGAATTGTGCTTTTGGAGGAGAATGGCTGCGACGGCGGGGGAGGAGGAGGACGTGAAGTTCATAAAATGTGTTGTAGTTGGAGACGGAGCTGTGGGCAAAACGTGCATGCTGATGAGCTACGCTACGGATAGGTTTCCGACTGAATACGTCCCCACAGTATTCGATAACTATGCAGGTCAGTGGTAGTTATGATATGAATTTTCGATAGCTCTGTGTCATATTATACATTGCGCTAACGTTGTAATCATTATTTTTGATTATGTACATTCAAATAATGCTTTGTTCAAAAGGAAGGTTGTGTTCAATTCACTTTACTTCCCTGTTCCCAGCAAATCGTATCCTGAATATACCTATATCAACTTTGGTGACTGTGCTATTTTTTTGTCGTTGTACATTCAAAATGTGCTTTACCACATGAATTAATCAGTGACATAATCACTCAGCGTATATACAGGTTTAGTCATACACTTACACACAGAGACAGCCATTTGCACACCCGTCAACAAAGTGAGATACGCTGATGAATTCGATTCACCGAAACATAAACACGCCGCTAACGTTAAAGGGTATTTTCTGCCCACTCGCCGAGTGACTCGGATGAAGTCATCGCCAGTACTTTTCCTGAACTTGATTCACATGTAGAGATTTATCAGGGCAGAGCAGTCCCATACAATTATTTCAATTCAAAATGTGGTGTGGACGCTCGTGCTTGAAAAGCAGGTAGGATTCCCCGCGGCGGATTTACTGCTTGGCACGTCGTTCATTATTAGACATGGTCAAACAGGCAAACAGTGAACTTTCTTTTTTTGTCTTCATTTTTCTTTTTCCAATAGCAATACCCTAATTTTACCGTACCTATTGATGATACAATCACTTCGCACTGAACCGTTTCAAATTGCATGCTCAATAATGAATTTGCTTTAAACACTAGGCTTGATCATCGCCAATTTTAAGTTCTGCCTGTTTTTAAAAAGCTCACGGAACGCAAGTCTCTCGTCTCATAAGTAAATTATTTCTGATACCCCTCCCCCCCCCATTTTTGTAGGTATATTTGTCCTTGTCCTAAAGAGCTTATGGGATTTTTCATAAAAACTTTCGTGTTGTGATACGTACACGATATAAGGTCTCCCTGGACAGTTTATCTGGTGAATTTTCATCCGACGATGACCAATTACAGAAAAATGAGAATAATTTTACACTGAAGATACAAATAAAAACAAACTAATGATTTTTGTAGAAAGCATACATGTGAGATTTTGACTGCAGTAATCAGGTTAATTCCTGATGCAACTGGTGGTTTTTATACTGAACCAACACTGCCACCAACCCCTAAATGTTACATTCATTTTTGACAAGAAATAGCTATTTTGAATATTTTTCTGTGACAAGGCAGCTAAAAGAATCAGTATGTGCCTTATGCATGAATAAAGTTCACTAGTACTATAACAAATTAGCATACTTTTCATCACCCCTCAACCATCTAGGTTTTTAGATATTTACCTCTGTAGCAGATACACATAAATACGTAAGCCAAGTCGACAGCTCATTTGCAGCCCAAGTTACGCATTTGATCTCCAATGCACATCTAACTGTGACAGGCAGTCACCAACAAGCCAACCTATTTCCAAGCCTATTTCAAAGTAAATCTGAACCACATTATAGATTTAGCTTATGTGTGAATTTATAAATGCTAGGCTTATGATAATTAGGTTCAAGCCTTCTACCTTAAAAATTGGGGGTGGTGGTGTCAAAATACGAAACTATCCAGTGAGACCTAAGCTCAGTCTTCCGTCCGTTAGCACAAGTCTGTTATCGCTCAATCTGATTAAAATCTAATCTCCACTGCCTTACGTGAAGATCTGACAACGACGGATTATGACTTATGTTCTCGCGCCCGAGTGGCCGAGTGGTCTAAAGCGCTCTCCGTTACGGATCACTGCCATCTCACCTCTGTCTGCGGCGGTTCGAGTCTAGGATTCAGCCAATGTGGGTATGTGAGAAAGCTTGCCAGTAGCTTCTCGTGGGTCGGTGGTTCTTTCCGGGGTTTTCCCGGGTTGTTCCTCCACCATTAATACTGGCCGCCATGTATAGCCTATCGTGTGCTGAAAGATGGCGTTAAGCCCCAAAATAACAACAACAAAATGTTCTCGCGACCTTTGAATTAGCCAGTGGAAATGCATCTTTTAAAAATCTGAAATCAAATCGTTCGTCGTACATTGATGCTCTTCTGCCACACTGCTCAGTCCCAAACAAGATGATATAAGACTTCATCTGATTGGGTGAAACAATTTGCGGTTATGGTAATGACATAGGTCATCAAAATATGAACCCTAAGTGGTCTACGTTAGACCTTCACTTAGGACAGTGGAAATCTGATTTTAATCAGATCGATTATCGCTACTCCTCCTAAACTACTTGGACGACTGCCATGAAACTTTACACACACACATTCTTCCCATGTTATTGTTGGTCCTTATGAAAAGGTTGTTACTGTGAAAATCTTGTTACTGCTGCTGATGAAGATGTAATGGTTATATCAACATGGGGTTTTCACTGAGAGACATGATATTTACTTGCTCGTAAATGAAAATGGTGCCGATCTGATGACCAATATAGCAACAAAAAAATGCAATCCGGAAACTATTGTTGTCACTACTACTGAATGGACGGTTGTGTGAACATGAGCTTTTCACTAAAAGACTTCTTATAATATTTAGTTAGCCGTAAACGAAACTGTCAATTTAATGCCTAAAATGACCGCCATAGCGGCCCTCTTGAAAATCTTGTTATCGTTACTCCTGAAAAAAAGTAATATTAAAGTAATATTGATTTGAGGGTTTTCAATAGAAGACTTCTTATGATGTCTGGTTGGTCCAAAATGAAAAGAGTGTCGCATGCACATCTAATATGGCCACCACAGCGGCCAGCTTAAAAATCTTGTTATTGCCAATCCTCCGGCCACCATTGGGTTTTTAATAAAATGATTTGTATGATATCTAATTGGTCCTAAATGAAAATGGTGTTACTCTAATGCCCAATATGTCCGCCACGGTGGTCATCTTGTCTGTCTTATCACTACTTTTGTTTGAATGGTCATAGGAACTTGGGTTTTCACTGAAAAGTTTCTTATGTCTAGTCGGTTGTTAATGAAAATGGTGCCGATCTGATTTCCAAAATGACCGCAGCAGTGGTCATTCGGAAAATCTCGTTAGGGCTTCTTCTGCTAGATGGCTGGTCATGTCGATAATATGCGTTCACCAAGATCTCTTATGATGTCTAGTTGGTCTTTCATGGAGTTGGTTCCAATCTGGTAGCCACAATGTGTCCTCAAAGCAGTCACATCCTGGAAATCTTGTTATTGTTACTTCTGAAAAAAAATGGAAGGCCATATCAAGATGGAATTTCCACCAAAAGACAACAATACAAGATAAAGTTGTTAGTGTTTTTTACTTGCGGCAAAGAAAATGATGATCAAGTCTGGAGTAATGAGCGATATCGAATGACGCACAGTGGACTGAAATATAAATTGCAATCCTTCAAGCACCATTATAGAAAATGCCCTAACTACATTGATGATTTAATATTACAGTATTTCCATCAATAAAGACGCTGCCTTGAATGTTTGGTGTCACCGTGAATCACAAAGTGCAGTATATATTGCGTTAATGGTCTGCTTGGTGTTCGCAAATGTACATTTGTGTGTGATTGAAGTTGGCACATAAATGTGATAATTGTTCAGAATATTCTAAAGGCGCGTTGTCCATATCAATGAAAGTACACTGGATGAAGTTAATTTTATAATTTGGATAATTAATGAGTTTTTGAAACACAATAAGGCCCACAACTTTTGACATTATCCGCGACCTTACCGGCGGCGAACGTATTACACAGCGTAATTTCGAAAATGTGGAAATATCATTGTAAAGGTGCAATATAATTTCAATAATAATTATGAAAATATGTTTTACATGCATACTGATCTTTTTAAGAAATCACGGGAGACTATCATTTGTATTTTAAAAGGAGAAAATATATGAAATGTGAGTTTAAATTGTTGCATACCACAGACGCACTGTGTGGGAATGATTTTAAAAGCACAATTACCACTAGCGACTGACCTTTGAGAGATTCGAGTGACTGTTGTGTTCTGCCAGCTACTACTAAGTATAAGCGTAAAGGATAAAATAATCCAAACTTACTACTAGCAGGCAGTTAGCCGCGTGGAGGGTATTCAATGCGTAATTAGAACGTATTATGCACGTCGTCATTGTATTTCCTACATGTTTGGTTATCCCCGGTGCAGTCAGCTCAGGTAACGCATTTGACAAACAGCGCTTTGGTGTTTTGTCACAATACACGCACACAAGCAGTGAAAACGTAAAAATAGAAAATGTTTATATAAAACAAATCGTGACACCATATATTATGTTGTATAATCGTTCTTATGCGAACGTTGTTTATTTGAGGTTTTTGGTGACTAAACACGAAAGCTTTGTGGGCAGACTCAATTTATGTCACTGATAACGGTGCTATTTGCAGTCTGATGCATATAATGACATGTGCGGCGTTTTAGTTGACATGACCTACAACGTCTGTTTTCTTAATGCATGAATTGGTTACATTTATTTAACCATGCTGGGAATATTTAGCATTGTTGATTCGAAACTGAAATCTTTATACCTTTCGCTGTAGTGTAAGTCCACAACAAGAGCAGAATGATTTCATGGGGAAAAGCGTGGAGGGTTGCCTTTAAGCTAAATATGGCCACTCACAGTAAGCTGATACGGTCAGGTACGCCACACCAGAAAAAAAAAAAAAGACGTGTTGGTACCCAGTTACCCATTAAGCAGACTTTGCACGTGCTTAGGGCAGCAGCCCAACAGGGGCACAAGAAAAGAAATCAAATTAATTATTGATGATTAAATTGATTGAATTATATATGACCATTTCGATCTGCACGTACGAGTATTTTGATTTTGGAATGATGACAACACTGGTATCCCTCCTCCTTTAGCTTTTAATATTGTTTTCTTTTTCAGTTTCACGTTTGTAGGAATTGGTGGGGTGGGGCTATACTAGTTTCAGTGCTTAGGGCCCCGGAAAGCCTTAATCCGGCACTGTCGGTGCCGTACTGGCAACAGTAGCTGCGCACTTTGGACTCGGATCATAATTAGTTTTCTTATATAGTCCAGGCATTTGTTTGTCAGCTTTGAACTTTTCATTGTGTCCAGACCCGAATAAATCAAATATTTATCCAGAGTATTTTTTAAAAATTACCTCAAGGTCTAGTTCTGGCAATAGGTTATCCGGCATTTTTCTCTGACTAGCTCAGAGGTTCACAAACCCCTGTTCGCGACCCAGATATGGTCGCGAGGAAATTCTAGAGGGTCGCAATGATTTCTTTTAGCGGGTGGCAGAACTTATAAAAATGTGGAAACAGGGTCTTGAGGCTCAGAAATTATGTTTATAGGGTCGCTGCCCAAAAAGGGTGGGAACCACTGGGCTAGGTTGTAAACAATCAACGTTCAGTGCGTCACTGATTTTACTTCTGGTCCAACGACAATGCACCAGTACTCATTGTGCATTTTCGCCAAATACACACCAACAACCAAACTGTAACACTCATTCCAAAGAATAATCAATATCGTTTATATCCATAACAAGAAAGCATAAACCTAAATCGTGTATCGCCATTAAAATATGAGAGGAAGCAATGCTATACAGATTACTGGGACTACATTCTTGTGTACGGACCAGGAGCTAATAACTGTGACTGGAATTCATCTGGCGATTTACTCGCCAATTTTTGAATGTTATCCCTACTCCGACGAACTCTGGATGTCACGTCTATATGTTAAGAATTTCAAACTTTTTACCTAATTACTTTATTTGTATGACCTGCTAAGGTGATTTAAATATATATATTTTTTTGTAATTTAAACTAGCATAGTTCTCCAATAAAAATGTATTGATGTGTTTTATCAAAACGTAAAATTGACCAGGCATATTGGAACACTTCCATTGTGAAAACTTTAGTTTCGGAGGTAAGTAAATCTTGATGGTAGTCCGCAATCCCCAGCAGCAGAGAGGGTGAACAGACCATAGAATTCCGACAAAATAAATAAAACAAATAAATAAATCATCTCGTAGAAAGGTCCAGATTTTACAAATGAACTTTCCTTGAGATGTTTATTTTTGCAATGACCGATTGTGCTAATAAAACCTCAGTTTGAAATAGTAGCTGAAAAAATAAAGTACTCTACGTGTTTATTTATTTCTTGTTTATTTTTTTGACGACCAACGTTGGTAGGTACCCTCTCTGCTGCTCCTCTTCTGCTGATATTAATTAAATTATTATGTTATAATAAAATGATACATCCAGAATCTCATACTGCAAGAACAGCACGAGAACGATTAGAAGCAATTAAAAAATTTCTTCCTGTCAAAGACTCATTTAGAAAAAATCTACAAGAGCAGCAAGAAGCAAAAGTTGAGTATGAAGAGGACACTAAAAAACTGTTTAAGCCCGTCACTGCAGCTACTGAACAAGTTACAACTGTCATCAAAGAAGATCTTCTTCCGGTATCAAAAAAAATAGCAAGAAGAACTAAACAGACAAGGGAGATTTTACGAGACCTTCCAACTGGCATAGCTGCGGCTCAGCCTCCACGTATTGATGAGGAAATACGTGAAGGTATTGGAAAACTTCGTGCTGAAGTCGCCGATGTGAGAAAAAAACTTGCATCTGAACCCAAAACAGTAGAAGAGAGCTTAAGATTAATTGCAAGATTTAACGAAGGAGTTGTTGAGGAAATTAGAAACACTGAAAGAGAGAGATTACCTGAGTTGATATCAAAAAATATATCTAATAAATCTAGTATTTTAAAACCCGGTCATGAAAAAACAAATGATGATAATTTCATTAAATGGATATATCGCGTATATTACAATAAAAAACAAGCTAGAGGTCAAGAATTTAAAAGACTTAAAGAAGAAGTAGAAAGATTTAGAGGGGGGCGGGAACAACCAAAACAAGGAGAGTCCTCCCAGTATCAGCTTCCTCCACCTCTGCAACAAATAGAACAACAACAACAATCTTCTTCGCCACAGCAAAGGTTGCTGTCGAAAATTAAAAAGGCTAAAGAGTCACTTAAATCACCCTTCTCGAAGAAAATTTCTGCACCGAAAATGACATTTACACCGACAGGTTCACCACATGGATTTCAAGAAGGTGACTCATCCCCGGACACCACTGAAGTACCTACTCCGGTAATGCAACCACCACCCCAAGATGAACCTAAAACAGGATCTGGTTTATGTCCTGATAATATCATCAATGACGTGTCACGGTTAGAGGTTCTCATAGGAGGAAAACGTGCCGGAAATAATTCACCAGAAATAATTAATGAAGCAGCTGATATTTGTCGGCGACTATTTCAAGGTGGTATCATGGATATTGGCGTTTACCGAGAACTTATTGATGAGCTCGTTGATGACTAGTTGTTAGATAAATGGTAAATAAAATAAGATGATTGTGCATGATAATCATCGTAAACCCACACAGGTTAGAGCGGTAAACTCACGATTACCAATCTATGAAGCAATTTACGGAAATGGACTTGGTGATGTCATTCGAGGATTATTCACGAGGATAGCTCCAAAAGTAGCACCTGTTGCAAAACAATTATCGATGAAGGCTATTGATATTGTTCGTGATAAAGCTCCTGGAGCAATTGTCAATGTTGCTGGTAAGGCGTTCTCGGCGATCAAAGAAAGATTATCACGATTATTGCGACGAAAACAACAACCACCGGTGAAACTGGCAAGTACTGAGGTGATGCCTGCAGACGTAAGTAAAATAATAAATCAGGCTGCAAATCAAAAACTAGCGGCGATATCTGAAGAAGCAGAAAAAAATATAACAGCAAATTTAATAGCAGGAAGCGGTTTTCGTCGACGATGATTATCATTTGGAAAAATGGTAACTATAATAAAATGTTCAGGCGCGAATCAGACCCAGCATTTGATATGGAGGCACCTGTCCTTAAGTACGAGTCAGTACGTGATTATCAATTTTATTCTTATGACGCAAGACTACCAAATCAACGGGGGAGAATCGAATTACAGGTTCATGATACTAGTAGATATTTCTTGCCCGCTGAGGCGTTTATTGAAGTAGAAGGTAGACTTGTAACGAATGTTGTAGCTAATACGCCATATGCTGCTAATTTGCATGTTGGTTTTGTCAACAACGGGATTATGGCGTTGTTTGATAGCGCCACATACATGATTGATGGAAAAAATATTGAATCAGTTCAGAAGGATGTTGATGTTGCTACAACAATAATTGGTCTAGCGAGATATTCTGACGACTTTACAAGATCAGCTGGTCCAACAATGATGTTTGCTAAGGATATTACCAACAACGCTGATCATGTTCAGTATATTAAGTTACGAGCAGAACAAAATACTGCATCTAATCCACAACCGGTTGATTTTGAACACGAAGACAGACCGGGTGCTGCTTTTGATATTATAAAAAGTGTTAGTGCGACTTACAACCTAGGATTTGCAACACGCCGAGCAGCGCTGTCGGGAGGTGATAGAAATTTTTCGTGTGCAATTCCATTATCTCACATCTTTGGATTTTGCAGAAATGTTAGAAAAGTCATCTTTGGAGCTAAACACACAATTGTGCTCGTAAGAAAAGGTGATGATAATGATGCAATCTGGCGAGGTGCTGGTGTTGCTGATGGTAAAGTAAATATATCAAAACTTTCATTGTGGATGCCAGTAATAACTCCATCTATTACTGAGGAACAAAAATTACTATCTTTTATGGATCAAGGCGGTAAATCATTGCTATCATGGTTAACAGTAACCACAGATGCTGCTCAAAGCAATATTAATGGTTTATTTACATGGCATATAGCATCACAACAAGGTGTTTCTGCACCACGACATATTTTTATTGCACTACAAGATAATGCTCGGACGAATAATCAAGAACGTTCACATATGATATTTGACAACCTTGGAGTTAGTGAAGTTTCTTTACGGATAAATGGACATCAAGAACCATCCGAGGATATACAACTAAATTATGCACAAAATCATGTAGCGCGCGCGCATATCATCGTTTAATGTCATTCATGGGACGTGATCAAAATATAGATACCGGGTTGCAAATATCACAACTAGATTTTACAGGTCTATATCCGATTTATTATTTTTCACTAGAACATCTTGATTTATCCAAACAATCTGTTGTTGATATACACTTTCGAGCTCATGTTAATGCCCCGCCAGAAATCGCGGCTGGTCCACCAATTGTTTATGGTCCTTACAGAGCGATCGCGGTCATACTTAGCGACAAGGCCATGTTACTTGAAGGTGGCAGTGGTCGAATGAGGGTCGTTGATGCACCGGTGGAAAATCTTTAATCGTGCTATTTAGAAAAATATATTTTATATAAAAATGTCGTATAGTCATGTTAATGTTACTCTGACCCCGGGTCAGGTAAAAAAGCTTCAATCAAAAACCGCCAACAAATGCGGAACTAAAATATCACTAAAACGAGATCATATTAGTGGTGGTCCAAACAAATTATCGCTGACAAATAATCAGATTAAACATTTCAATAAAGCCCTAGAATCAAAAACTGGAGTTCAATTCCATCTCTCCTCGAGCGCCATCAAAGACATGGTTAAAACGGGTGGTATATTCCCACTATTTGCGGCCATTCCGGCATTACTAGCTGCGGCTGCTCCAGCCATAGCAAAAGCGGCCGCGTTAGGTGCTGTTGGAACAGCCGCTGGAATGGCACTAAAGAAAGCAACAGGGCAGGGGTACAAAAAAAAGGGACGCGGTCTAAGATTACCGGGATCTCGTTGGGGGAGAGGCCTAAGGCTTCCAGGGTCATTTCGTTAGATGCTCCAGCATCAAATTTTGATTTACTTGATGCTGCTAAAAAATTAAAAATATCCGCCTTTAGAGGTGTTTTTATGCGAGATCAATTACCGAAACAACCAAACAAACTAGAAACAGGTATTATTAATCTTGACAAACGTTCCGGACCTGGTACTCATTGGGTATCATACGCGGTTGATCCGCGTGGAATTGTTTATTTTGATTCGTACGGGTTAGCTCCACCTGTTGAATTTATCAAGTATGTCGCACCACTCCACGCAACAACTAGCGGTTATAAAGTTTGGTATTCAACGCTACCCACACAAACAATGACAGATCCGCCAATATGCGGCCGTGAAGTAATTAATGTACTCGACGCTATATCAAAATCATCCAGGCCACCACATAAAGTCGTGCACGATTATACAAGCAACCGATATGTTGCGCGTAAAGCATTTTAAACAACGGATCTTATTATAATGGTTGACATCTACGGAAGATCTTCTACTAGTAAGAAAATAAAATCCGACGTTGATCTGTCAAAGTATGCGACTAAAGATGACCTCGCTGATATTATGAACCTTGCTGGAGTTGACCCAGATGAAGTTGTTATTTTTCAAGATCGATATGGTAAACTAAAAACCAGCAATATCAAATGGAATGATATAGTCCGGCGAGTACTTGGTGCAGTTACAGATAATATTCCCGTGTTTACTGATAGCGGCAAAATCAGAGATTCAAGTATGTCACTTAAAACCATCAGAGATGAAATTGCAAAAAGTGTTGCTAATCGTATGAAAAACACCGGTGACACAATGATGGGTGAACTCAGCATGAACGGAAATAAAATAGTAGTTTTAGCGGATCCAACATCTGACGAAGATGCAGCAACAAAAAAATACGTCGATGTCAACTATGGCACCGTAGACGGTAAATTATCCACGTTACGGGCCGAATATGATGTTCACGTAACCGGTTTTTTAAGGCTTCGAAGAAATTTTCAAAAGACCGATGATGCCATAAGTAAGTTCTTTGGAACTCCTTCCGTCATTGACATGAAACTCGTTGATATCAAAAATAACCTAGACACGATCAAACAAAGACAGCAAAACATCGTAGCGGGAATTCCTGAGATTATCAGTAAAACCAATCTGATTAAAATTCCAGCTGCAATAACTCCCGGGCATATCACAAACATCGTATGCACGGTATCATCGGGATTTGCAACATGGTCGCAGCAAAATAATACTATCAAATATACCGCAACAGTCACTGGCGTGTACAGGCTATCTGTGTTTTCCGCCGCTAAGTTTGAAATATTTACAACGTTTCCATGGCGTCATTCCACAGACAGGTTTTCCGGGGTTGTATCTGTTGTATTAAATAGCGGAACCGAAGAAATATTTATTCTGGAAGCAGATGATAAGGAATTAACCTCAACATCCTTCTGGTGGTGTTTGGAATTTGTAGCTGAAACACCTGAATTGGTTACGGCATAAAAATATATATGGACGGTGCGCAATACAGATACAATCAAGCGCGTGAATGGCAGGCGGCGCTAAAAGATCAAGTTGATCAATATACAGTAAAAGTAAAAAAATATCGACGACGATTGGTTATCGTTGATGTGATTGTTTATTCAGTATCCGCTGTTGTTGCTGGAACCGGTGTAATATTATCAGCGTTAACAACGATGGCACCAGTAGCTGTAACTATCTGTATTTCAGCAGCAACAACTATTGCAGGTGTGCTTGGCATCATCACAAAAAAAATATGTACTTGTACGAACGAAAAGTTATCCGATTACAAAATAAAATTACATACAGCGACGGTAGCATACTCGAAATTATCCTCGTTGTTATCAGCGAGTCTCAGTGATGGAATTATATCTGATTTCGAATTTTCAATGATGACCAAAATATACGATGAAGGTATTAAAGATACAAGTATCAATAATGACAGAATTACTCCAGCAGATCGTGACCAACACAACTCCGCCAAAGATAACGATGATCTCGGTAAGTTCAACCAATCCTGAATTTAGTGTTAATTTTCCTACTGCAATTCCAGTAAAAGAAATAGCACTAGCACAATTACGAGTATATTACAGCTGGCCAAATATCAGATCAAAATCATTTAATGGTACACCAGCAAATAATTCGCTCGTATTTACTAACAACAACAAACCCGATGGAACACCTGACTGGGTTGTTGTTGGAATACCAACCGGCAGTTACCAGATTGAAGAGATCGGTGAGGAATTTGCGCGTAGAATGAAATCAATAACGGGAAAGGAATCAAAAATATCAATAAACGTTCACGAGCCGACGTTGTCCTCGACGGTTGAAATAAACTCGCCTGATTATGCCGTTGATATTTATCAATCTTCAATCAGATCCGTGCTAGGATGGCCTGAAATATCACCACCGATAACACCGATACCACCAGAACCGAAAAAGTCTGATTATGTCACGGATAGACAATCATATCATGAAATTAATCCATCATACGGGGAACACCTACGTATTATAAAAAATAAATCAATGCTTAGCAGTTTTTCCTTCTTCGGTGAAATTGAGGCATGGTTTTTTAAAAATCCGGGAGAAAGAGAAAATCATATGGGTTTTTTTCGAGAAACGATTATTGAATTTTTTCAGGAAATCAATCAAGAGTGTAAAAAACAACTAGATCAACTAAATCAATATTTTAACGAACATATTTTTGACATATCAGCGTCATCGCGTGAAAAAATCATCACGCGTGTGGAAATATTAAATCAGCTTATATCAGATATGGAATATATTAATAACCGAATAGTTCAGGAGATGGTTAGTCTTTTAAAATCACCTGAAAATCCTGAAGTAAAAGCATGGTTAGAAAAATATAAATTAACAGAAGCCGATGTACCAAATTATAAATTTCCCGGGTATAGTGTAACCGAGTTAAGAAAATCTATCAATGATGTCATCGACGAGTTTTTTTCTAAACTACTCGATGCATGGAGAAAATTAATTCCACCTCCAACTGTTCTTAGACATGATAATGATCCACATGGCGGCGGAAGGCACGTATCTCCGCGGATCGTTAATATAACACCGACGGTCGCGGTCAATCTGGTTTGTGACGTAATCGATGGCAGCTATCAAATAGATCTCGGAAGATCAAATCAAGCTCAACAAGGATACATCCTGTACACGTTCACACCACAAGTTCCCCCTGGAAATTTAATCGTGCAAGAACCAACTAATCCCGTGTATTTGCGGTGTCACAATAATATGTTAACACGAATCAATTTTAAACTCACAGACCACCTTAATCGCTTGATTGACATACGTGAAGAAGAGCTTATAATAAATCTGTATGTAAAGTCGTAAAGACTTTTGTCTTAAAGACTTTTGTCTTAAAGACTTTTGTCGTAAAGACTTCCGTCGTAAGACTTTATCGTAGATCTTTATGTGGAGGGTTTTTACACACGAGGATTTCTTAACAGTTAGAAGAACATTTGTAACGGAGATCAGAATCAAATTCAATCAACTTAAAAAAATATTTTATTATTACTGGCACAAATTTGTGTTTGGTACAAATTAATTGGCCTAGGCAACTAAGGCCTAGGCAACTAAGGCCTAGGCAACTAAAAAAGCTAGTCGATGAAAGTAAAATTAAAATTTCTATCACAAAAAAAAATAATATTTATTAAATTTCCTGATTTTACAAATTACTTGATTTTGACTACCAACTACCCCCTCAGAAACATAAAAATGCACGAACTACTTGATTTTGACTACCAACTACCCCGTCAGAAACATAAAAATGCACGAACTACTTGATTTTGACTACCAACTACCCCGTCAAAATCAAGAAAGTTCTAACCTTGTCAAATTGTTCCTAACAAATTTTATTTATTATAAATTAATTTTATTTATTAATAATATTATTTTTACTGAGATTTTTATTTTTTTTTTACTAAAATACAACGAAATTGCTCAATTTTCCTGATTTTGACTACCAACTACCCCGTCAGAAATCAAGTAATTTGTGCATTTTTCTTTGATTTTGACTACCAACTACCCCGTCAGAATCAAGTAATTTGTGCATTTTTCTTGATTTTAGTAAAAAAAAAAAAAATTAATTCCATCAAAATAAAATTTATAATAAATAAAATTTATAATAAATAAAATTTATAATAAATAAAATTTATTAGGAACAAATTTGACAAGGTTAGAACTTTCTTGATTTTGACTACCAATACACGTGGTCAGCGTTGACTTGGACCCCAGTTACCAAAACTTTCATTTTCATTATCACCAGTAACGAGGTTACCTTGGATCGTTTCACCAACGAAGTTACCTTGGATCGTTTCACCAACGAAGTTACCTTGGATCGTTTCATCAGTAACGAGGTTACTCTCTGACATTATTTTTCTTAATTGTCTTATGCGAGTACTAATCGTTTTCTTTGCCTCATACTCGTGGGATAATAACGACTTAATTCTTTCTACGGCGGTAGAAAGAGGAACGAACTCCTTCACATGATCATCTTCTACGGTAGCTAGCGACTGAAACATTGCCGATTGAATCCGTTTCATGAGCCTGTATTCAGATGATAGTGTGTGTGTCCCCATGGTTTTACGTTCTTGTAAAATCTCAAAGTCAGAAACTATTTTTTCAGGATTAAGTTCATCAGATATATTAATTCCATCTTTTTTTAATTTTTTAATAGCGACAATTACATCATTGATATTTTCATGGTTCATTATATAATATATATAAATCTTTAAAATAAAAAAAAAATATCCCAGACCCCCTTCGAGTTCGTCGGGATGTTTCTGGGACAGCACAAACATATAACTTAATTAAGGTACGCTCAGCAAAATCACACCCATAATAATTAATCCAGTGGGTGATACGAAAAATAGGTATCAACAACCAGTCAATATTGTGGTTGTGAATTTGCTGAGCGGAGGGGTTCTTGCGGTTCCCCCCACTATTATAAAAATCGCAATTATGCGCACCACCGACAAATTGTCAGCCATGGGGATTCGATCCTGGACCGCGAGCGTCACAGTCCAATACCATACTGATCGAGCTATCAAACATTGTTACGAACATATGTTTCGGAAGTTAATATATAGCTAAGGAACCAATATTTACAGTAAAGAGCGGTTTCTGAATCATAACAGTTTCTGAATAATAGTTTCTGTATTTGTAGCGGTTTCTGTATTTATAACAGTTTCTGCATTTATAACAGTTTCTGAATAATAGTTTCTGTATTTGTAGCGGTTTCTGTATTTATAACAGTTTCTGTATTTGTAGCTGGTTTCTGTATTTAACAGTTTCTGTATTTGTAGCGGTTTCTGGATAATAACAGTTTCTGAATAATAACAGTTTCTGTATTTATAACAGTTTCTGTATTTATAACAGTTTCTGAATAATAGTTTCTGTATTTGTAGCAGACCGAAAATCAATAATAACAGTGGCATTAATGCACCAGTCAAAGAACTTTCCAGAATTGTAAGTTCAGTGAACACACAACTGCAGGTCAATTACAATGAGTAACGGTTTCTGTTTACACACAGCTTCCTACGGATCAATAATATTATCATGTGTTGTATGATGGGAAAATATTTAAAAACCATAAATAATACTTATGAGTCTGTTCGTCGGCACTATACGATGTAATTAGTTAAACTGACTAATTACAATCATAAAAAAACCAACCATCTACGAAGAAAACTATATATTACAAAGTAATCTCCCCTTAAATCAAAAATTCAGTAGTGTATGGAGGACCTCTGTGACATAAATTAAAAAAATTAATTCAATGTGGTGATGATAGTTAATAATGTGGTGATGATAGTTAATAATGTGGTGATGATAGTTAATAATGTGGTGATGATAGTTATTGATACTTAAAGATAATTTTCTGCTTATATTTTTTCGAGAAAGTAGATCTGGTCATATTATCTGCGACGTATTTTACCACACGCGAGTTAATATCAAAATATGTCGCAGCCGCGTTCATAGACTGAAACATAATTTCTTCACCAGTTTCTATGTTTGTAGAAATTACCGCCCTCTTTCCGATTGTCTTATATCTTCCTGTATTTCCACGTGTATTATTCTCGCTGTAAGAGATAGCTTGTAAATTGGATAAATTATTGTTTTGAGGATTTCCATCAATATGATCAATAACAAGACCATCATTGATCATCCCATTATGACACTCATACACAAATCTATGACAGAAATAATGTTTTTTCCCCCCCTCGCATGTGAACCTTAGATAACCAAAATTATTAATACAACCAACTTGTCTCTTCAACTTGCGGTGTCTGATGATACCATTAATATTTGATTCATAGTTTGTTATGACAGGATGTGGGACAAATATATTTTGCTCCATTATAATAATATTATATGTTTAAATCATTGTTTGTCTGAAATCTTGATATATAATCCTCCACGGATTTTATAGCGTTTTCACCGCTATTATTTTTTTTGTCATAATATCTTTTAAGTTCTCTGAACCGTTTCCCGCCACACTTTCCACATAATTTTGTCTTTCCTCGCACTCCAATACCACACCGTAGACATGGTATTGGTCCTAGACTTCCTCGTCGTATGTTTTGTGAGTGCATCCAACAAAATTCCTTTCTACAGGATTTGTTGCATCGATTTACTGAGCCGATCATCAACCATCTGCATTGGGACATTGTATATATATATATAATTTTCTTTATTTAAATATTTGTTTTAGTTATATGAACGAGTTTGAGAGATTATCCCAAACTAGGCCTGTTAAGTATAAATTCAACCTTGACAGATTATCTTCTGACTTGCCAGTACGAGATCTGGTTGATCCGAAAAATAAAAGTTTGATCTCGAAAATTCATGACGCTAAGAAAGAATTTTACACGGATGGTGCATCTCATACATGGTCAACGTTCAAGATTATACGCGCTGACTCCGTCAAGGACACTGACTTTGTCACGGACGCTACAATGAATGACAAGCGAGCGGCAACTATCATTAACTACATCGCTGAATACGAGGGCAATCAAACATATTTCTTCAGAGTAAAATTTATTGTATTAACAGAAACAGATAGTTGGATTATCCGTGACAAATATGATCCTGTCCTTGGCAATAATAAAACTATCATATTAAGTAAAAATTCCAGACCGGGTCTATTGACTGGTATTGATAAACCGTATTATGAACGAGCATATCCTGTAACAGCGGTTATTTATGGAATTTATGAGATAAATAAAAAACCTAACGTTGATAAACTAGCGCCGATGAAATTATCATCCTTGACCTTGTCAAGGCTAAATTGTGTAGCTGAACGAGTAATAGAACACTTTACAAACGCGATGCGTGGAAATGGATTAACTGATTTAAGGCGTGAAAAAATAAACTCGTGGGCTGATTCAGTTAGGGATACCGGTGCTACAATAAAAGATGTTGCTGAGTTAGGAAAAATATTAAAATTTCCAATAACTGTGGCGACAATAACGGGAGAAGTACTGTACCAGTCGAAATATAAATCGAAAGGAGCTCCAATAAATATTATCGATCATAACGCACACGCATGGACTAACGCAGTAACAATATTTCCACGTGATCGAACTGTTAGATTTTATCCCACAGAATTATCTGTGGCAGATAATTCTGTGGCAGATATGAGTATGTTTGATTTTATCAACGAAATAAGTAAAACCGATCCTGTATCGGTATGGTTATTCAAAAGTAATGAGGAGGGTGAATTTGATCAGTTTGTCAAACCGAACGGTGAAATATATCGCACAGAATCCCTCCATGACGAGATGAAAAATCTTGCGACGTTTTTACAGTGCAAGCACGTGGAAAATACTGACAAATTACTAACTAATTGTTTTACCGTTCCATCTGTTGCGGCTCATTTCGCCAGAGAACGAAATTTATGGAAACCAACACGATTTGATTTACTCGAGGACGTACGCGCAAGTTGCGTCGAATATGGACATGGCGGATTATGGAATACCAAATATAATTACAATGATGTTATTTCGGTTGATATGGTTGCATATTATCCAGGAAGTTTTCTGGGATACGGAGATTGTTCTACGTACTTTGAAAGATTTGGTCACCCTACAAACGAGATGACGCGAGTGGCAATTAATGGACCATTACCTGATTTTGATCTGACTGGATTCGCCTGTATTGAGTCGTTCGAGTTTAACGAAAATCTTCACAAGATTTGTTATGTTTGGTTTGGTAGACATTTTTGTGAAAAACGTTGGACACCTATAGTTCTGTTGCGATATATGCTAGATTGTGCGATACTGACATCGTTGGTGGTCAGTGAGGCAATTATATCATATCATGCACAGACCAAAGTTTGGTTGCCCATGTCAGATTCTGAAGTTATTAGCGAGTTTAAGGACGATATTCCTAATAAACTCAAAACCGCAAAAGATCTCGGTAGAAAAATTATAGGTAAATTTACTCAAGGTGGTGCATATGATTATAAAAGACATCACGCACGATTAATTTTAGATGATGCCGAGTACGATTTTATAATCGCTGATACAACGGCGAAAAATACATTTGTAAATCGAGAGAGTGTTTATTTATCCGACGGAACAAAATTAGGTACGATCGTTAGTTACATAAATGACGTATCCCCGCAATATACTCATCTAAGATCTTCCATGTTGGCTTATGTTTCCATAAATTTATTATCGATGATTAATAGATTTCCCAAGACCGCAGTCAGAGTCGCAACGGACTCGTTTTATATTTCAAGTAAATATTTAGAACCTGTTATGAAATTTACAAGTAATGATGAACGATGGGGTTCGTGGAGAATAAAAAAGGAACTATTACACAATTACACAGAATCAGCAGATGTTCCAGTGAGAGATGTTTATCGTGAGGGTAATAAAATATCAGAAATGTCGAAGGCACCATCGTTGAGTGATCCAATAACCAGATATAAGACAGTATATCTCAATGGACCTGGTGGATGCGGCAAAACGACTCGAGCGATTAATGTTTTTAGAAATTCAGATATAATCGTGCTGACACCCACACATAGACTTGCACGTGAGATGAAACAGCGGCAAGTACAATCGTGTACGTATCATAGTTTCTTTCGATGGCGCGGGGATACATGGACTCCTGAACGAATGGGAGAAAAATATATACCTAAAATAATTATTTGGGACGAGATATGCACGGTGTCATTAGATACATTAAAAATGTTTCTTGATTGGTTGTTGACGAAAAATACCGCTATAATAATGTGTGGCGATCATGGTCAACCGCCGCCCTTTGTTGGACCATCTCCACATGATTGGTTAAAAAATTTCGTTAATTATTACGAAGAAATAGATGATGATCATAGAGCTCTTGATGCAAATTTGAAGGAGTTTAAAAAATTAATCAGATTACAATCAAACAAAATTCAGTGTGAAATAATACGTGGAGTGATCTCAGAGACATCAATGAGTGATTTTTTGAACTCATGGAGACCCACCGATTTGATCGTAGCAAGTAGAAAAATAATCAGAGACGCTTTACAACAACAGTTATTTCAACTACATAAAGAACAATATTCAGAACTACCCGTACCGTTGTGTTATAGACCATCAGATACACGAAAACAGAATATTAATGTTGATATTCCAGGACCCTTGACAGAGTCAAGGAAGCAAAATCTCGTATTAAATGATATTGTCGCCGTTGATATCAGTGTGGTCGAAGATGCATTACGCGCTGACAAATCTCCATGGGTGTTGGGATACGCTATGACGATCCACTCGTCTCAGGGATTAACTATTTCTGATACACGAGTCTGGATTATAGACGATCGCATCGAGTGGTCAAATTTAGTTTATTTAGCGGTATCGAGGGTCAGAAATATATCTCAATTACGTAGAATTATAATTCCTGAAATCGTTGATAAATTTAACATCATCGATGATGATATAATAAGAAAAAAATTAATCGGATACAAACAATCTGACAAAAAAAATAAACGTGACTTTGATCTTGATGTTGAATTTATTATTGAGTTAAAACAGCAGCAGAACAATCATTGCATCAGTTGTAATTGTATAATGTTATGGCGATATTCGAGTAATGATTCAAGACAATTTACCGTAGATAGAAAAGATAATAGTCGCGGTCATACACGAGAAAATACCATGTTAACCTGTCTTGAGTGTAATCGACGTCGGGGTGCAGGCACCCTTGGCGCTAGCGCCTTGGGCGCTAGTTAAGTGATCGAAATCACCGAAGTGATCGCGGCGGTAGTTGTGTATCCGCGGGAATTATTTGTAGTTGTTCACGTGTAAATCCACGTTGAGGAGCAGCAGAATCTAATCTGTAGATTGCAGGTCTGGAAACGCCTACATTTCTTCCAGTGGATCTTGTCACGGTAGATATTTTGTGTGTGGTAACACTCCAAATAGGATCAGTCGCTCTCGCGCTACCACCTTCAAGTTCACCAGGCTCATATAAATATCTGACTGTAACATCACCTAATATTTTTTGTTTTCCAGCATCTTTCCGTTGTGTTGGTATATTTTTTTTTGTGACCGCGCTAATGGGTTTCATGTTGGTTGTTCGTGTGATCTCATTATTTAATGCAGCTATCACGTTTGGTAATCTTGCAACCCATTCACGAGATCTTTTATCCTGAATAAATTCCCTCGCGTATTGATATCCAAATAACCGTTCAGCAAGTGTTCGATTAAATCGCTCAACAATTGCCTGATCACGGTGAATTGCAGTATGACCTCGTCGTATTTTGGTATTATGTTGTTTCATCAGCGATGATACTGGACCAAGAAATTCCTTACCAGGATCAACCTGTAGTAGCTGTGGCCATCGTAGACCACCTTGTGGTCCAAGTCCTCGTTGATAAATTCGTTCAAACGCATCGGCTACTTCAGATGATGTTTTCGCTGATAGCGGCTCTGCTTCTTTATATCTACTTGCAACATCAACTACGGTTAGCGCGTACTTGTACGTTTTTCCACGCACAGTATCATGCGGTAAAAACAGAATATCAGCTTGATGAACTTCATTAGGAACACTGACATCGAAATACGCGTACTGAATTTGTTTAGGACGTGGTAGATAAATTTG
This sequence comes from Sinohyriopsis cumingii, assembly GCA_028554795.2. Taxonomy (NCBI): domain Eukaryota; kingdom Metazoa; phylum Mollusca; class Bivalvia; order Unionida; family Unionidae; genus Sinohyriopsis; species Sinohyriopsis cumingii. Next base: position 161,108,098 of record CM068824.1, read on the forward strand.
CCATATTGCTTGTTTAGATAACCACGTTTTAGCAGTAGAATGTTTAACCGATGCTGCATCAGCAAGTTTATCAATTGCTGCTTTGCCTCTCCAGTATCCTCTCGGTGAATAATAAATTGATTCCATTATTAATTACCAGCCCCAATCGCTAATTTACCTTTCATCGAGGATCTTACTAACCAATTAGCTAATGATTCTCTAATATTTTTATTTTTTATAGAATTTAATGAATGAATTAATTTTACATCTGCAATATGCCTATCTTGTAGATTTTTACTTTTATAAGCTACATCATGAACATGACAAGCTCGATCAATAGCGTTTATTGGTTCCTCGCCTGGTTTTGGTTGATCTTGATTATCGAGCCTGATATCAAGTCGAGTACCAGGACCGCAATAATTATATCCTGGTAGATGTTTTTCTCCGCTGTATTTAGCCCATGGAGCACCTGGAAACTTTGACATCAAATTAGCAATATCACCCCCCCCCCCCGCTTATTAGGTAAAAATGAAAATTTCTTTCTACCGCATATAGAACATTTTCCACCGTACGCTATTTTTTTGTTTTTTGTTATAACTGTAGCTAAATCAATAGTTGGAGTTTTAACTCTACAGCGTAAACAATATAAATTCATGTTATAATATATATGGATATAATTGATTTCTCAGCAACTCGGCAGCGAGAGCCAGTTAAGCATCATCCTGCGCTACCGAACTCCATCAGAATGATTATCATAGGACCATCTGGATCGGGTAAGACGCAATTATTACTTAATCTGATAATGAGATGGTTGAAATGGGATAAGTTGTATTTAGTAGCACCATCCGTTGATGATCAACGATGTTATGATGTACTTAAAGATTTCAATGAAAACGCACGATTACTGGATGAAGATACTGATGTTATAGAGTTTATAACCGATATTGATGAAGCACCATCCGTAGATTCCATAGACGGATTTATTAATAATTTAGTTGTATACGACGATGTGATGCTAGATAAACAATCAAATCCAGCCAGAATATTTTCCCGAGGGAGACATAAAAATACAGACGTGATCTATGTTACTCAACGATATACACAAATACCAAAAGTGATCAGAGACAACTGCAACATTTTAGTTGTGTTTAATGGCGTAGACACACACACGTTGCGAAATATTCATCAAACATGGTGTGGTGGTGACATGGATATAATTAAATTCAAAAATTTCTTCTCACGAGCGCAAGCTACCCCGCATGGATTTATAACAATAAATTTACATGATCCAAGAACAAGATATCGTGTGGGTATTGATAAAATATTTGGGTAACAGGGGGAGCAGCAGAGAGGGTACCTACCAACGTTGGTCGTCAAAAAAATAAACAAGAAATAAATAAACACGTAGAGTACTTTATTTTTTCAGCTACTATTTCAAACTGAGGTTTTATTAGCACAATCGGTCATTGCAAAAATAAACATCTCAAGGAAAGTTCATTTGTAAAATCTGGACCTTTCTACGAGATGATTTATTTGTTTGTTTTATTTATTTTGTCGGAATTCTATGGTCTGTTCACCCTCTCTGCTGCTTCCCCTGATGTCTACATATAACTGACCGGCTTTTAAAAAAAAAAACATCAGAACTTGTGAAGTTTGCTTAATATGGATGATTTTCTTCCGAGTATTTTTTGTTAATGGCGAATTCACGAAGGCGGTGGCAGTTCGGCAGTGTTACGGTGCTTAGCTAAAAGTTTTAAAAGTTACAGATCTTCAACTGCAAATCATATCCTATATATGACTCAGGTTTCTTGATTGATATAATGTGAGTTTCTGTCTTGACGGTCGTCACAAGTGAAACACGGCGTTTCGTGCGAACTATTGAAAATGCGAGTGGGGAGAGAGAGAGTGAAAGAGTTAATCAGCGACTCTCCAGCCCAACTCTGAAAACCACATTAAAAAAATTGAAGAAAGATTAATTACCCATTTTTATCGAATATATTTCAATAGTAGTTCACTGGAAAAAGAACTTGAAATTGAAATAAAATGCATGCGGTTTGTTTAAATTATAATGGATATAAACATCAATGATATCTAAGGAAATAAACTTCCCTGATACCATTCTCGCTATTAATTGTGTTGCACACACACATTTACGTTGTATACTTATATCGGTTGGAACGTGGATGATCGAAGGTTATTGTATATCGCACACCAGTCCAACCTGATTACATGAGTAAAAAAAATCGCTGGTACGGGTATTACAGATTAGCAGATGATCCCGTTTTGAAGTGCCATTGTGTTATGTTAGGTCAAGGACACGCCGATTGCACGTTAGTTTCACACTACCTTACATGAATCATATCCGGAGCGTCGCTTGAAGGCTTGATACGGTAGTTGTTGTTGTTGTTGTCGGGTTTAACGCCATTTTCAGCACACGATGTGCTAGACATTGCGGCCAATATTAATGGTGGAGGAAGAATCCGGGAAAACCTCGGAAAGAACCACCGACCCACGAGAAGCTACTGGCAAGCTTTCTCACATACCCACATAGGCCGAACCCGAGACTCGAACCCACGCAGACAGAGGTGAGATGGCAGTGATCCATAACGGTGAGCGCTTCAGACCACTCGGCCACTCGGGGCCCCTCCAAAATTAGTGGTTTCATTATTGTCATGAAACTGCGTTAACTCATTTAGTAGGGCGTAGGATTTGTAAACCAAAGGTTTAAAGACATTTTTTCCCCATTTATTTTCTTTTAATTCTGGACATTATCGACAAGTTTCCTTCCGTCCGTCTGGTTCCAATTGTTAGTAATTTAATTTATATAATAATTTCTCCTGTTCTTATAAGTGAATCTGAATTAGATTTGGTTCACAATTTTATAAACGGACGGGGGAAGGGTGCGCAAAACAGTACTTGAAATATATGGTTTTAAAAATATCCGAGGTCAAGGGTACATGGGGCAGATGTTTACATTTAGGTCAAGGGAGGTCAGTTGTTAAATGTTTTGAGCAGAATAACGTGTTTCCGTCGATTAATCGTTATCAGAAATTGTGATTTGTTTGTCTGTGTATTTCGGACTTGGAACATCTCGGGGAATTTGGAGGTCAGACGGTCAAAAGTATTTTGTTTATCGGAAAACGGTTTCGATATATATATATATATATATATATATATATATATATATATATATATATATATATATATATATATATATATACATACACACACACACACACACACACACACACACACTCAGCATTGTCGGCTCGCAGTCCTCAGCCGTTCGTATATTCAGTTGCTCGTTTAATTTGCATACATACAGTAAAATCTATTTCGTTCCATACAAAAGACACATACATCCTGTTTTGTACATGTACTGCAAAGAAAAAATACTTTAAGTCGGGAATGTGCCATTGTTATTCGAGGTTATTCGGTTCTGTTTATACAATGCCAGCATTATAGCGATCCGTTAAAAGATGCAGTTGTTGTATACACACGCGACCTAGGGGCAAATAATTGCCTTTAACAAGGAATAACATCATGTAGATCCTATTCAATTTCATCTATTGGTGGGACATGTTTAAATACCTGTCTTTAATTTTTCTTAATTATCAGCACTATTAGTCACTATCAGCGGTATTAGTCATTACTGGTGCTATTAGTCCGTATGTATGTATGTATGCATGCATACATGTATGTATGTATGTATGTATGTATGTTAAAAGGCCTATCAGGACAGTCCTAGCAATTTGGTTTTCATAGTCAGCAAGCCTGATGAAAACAACCGAAAATATTATTTACTCTCGTGATAAAAAAAAAAAAATTAAAAAAACTAAACTCTGTACTCTGAGAGACACCATCGGTTGCTTGAAGTTGTATGCATGTGGGTTCACGACATTTTGGCGGTTTGGAAACTTCGTCAGATTTTAAAGTAAGACAATAAGTCTGATATTAGCGAAAGATAAAAGACTGATTTTTTAAAAATATCTGTATAACCCCGTTTTAGATATTGATAAATTTATGTTTGATGGGAGGTCAGAGCTCGTTCAAACACATCATTAGCGCTTTACATCTTAGAGTTGTCTTCTCGTTATGAAAATGATCTTTGTTTAATACCCACCCAGCACATTGCGGGCTAGAATGTGGCGGTAAAGCTAGATGGCTAATGAAAATTGCCTAATCCCCAAGCAGTCACAAGGTCAATTTGCTGACGTCCAGAAGGGCTTTAATATTATTTGGTATTTTGGTGAAATAGTTTTGTGGGTTTTTGAAAGAGATTCAACGTTTTACTGATAAAACTCTGGCAGAATACGCACCCCGTGGTCCATTTTGTCTTCTTGTCCCCGACAGAACCTAACTCGATAAAGAATATAGCAGAACTGATAAGACAAATATGGAGAATTCATGAAAAGAACCAAAATTTTCAGAATTAGCTTTACCCAGAAGTTACCAAGTTTATTTTCCTTCCAATTAAAATACATTTAGTCGTTTGAAAGCATTCCCTTTATTCTTTTAGGGAGCCTCGGTTTTTGTTTGGTTGGTTGGTTTTGTGGGTTTTAACGCTATTTTTTCAGGACATGATAGGCTATAGATGATGGCCAGTATATTTGATGGAGGAAGACCCCGGGAAGAACCACCGACATACGGGAAGCTACTGGTAAGCTTTCTGACATTCCACGTTAGTCGAGCGGAGACTCAAACTCGGGTCGACAAATGTAAGATGTATGAGTCATCTGTAAAGGCGATTGCCCAGGTCCCCGCTCAGCGTCCTACTCGTGATCCAAGGATCGCAGTCGGCTGCCTCTGTTTGTCTTAGGGAAAGTCTTTTTGTTACCATTTTATATTGGCATGATGTAGTCAGTAATGTGCTTCGCGTGCAGTTAAAACCAACAAAACAAAAACATTTATTGTGTTGGCACGTGCTTCACGAGCAGTTAAACCAACAACCACCACCCCACTTATTGTGTTGCCACCGATGTAAATCTATATCGAGTATGGTCTAGAAAATTAGATACACGTTGCAAGCCCCTAAATAGGTTCTGCTTTGGCGGGTAGTGTTTTTCTGATGATTGACCATCTTTGGTCCAAGCAACAGAATAATACATATTTAAATACCCAAAGAAACAGTAATCCAATTGGTATATATTTCATATCACTGTCCACTGAAAGGGAAATATTTACACATATTTTAGACGCTTGGAAATGAAACGAATCCACGCAAAGGTATCTTTGGTTTTGCAAAACTTCGTGCGATCTAGCCCAGGTCCATACGCAAAGCAGGAGCCTTACTCCAGCATAACTTAAACGAAAGCTCATGTGAAATCTCTCTCTCTCTCTCTCTCTCTCTCTCTCTCTGTGTGTGAAGAAAAGCTTGTACTTGTTGAGATAAATTGGTTTATATACTTAATTTAGTATCATTATATATGTATAAAGAGTTCATTTTATGCCTGGAACCTCGTGTTTGGCTTACAAGTGACCTCCATGAGTTAATTACAAATGACGCGAGTGTATACCATGTTTTAGTAACATTCTTAGCGTATCTAAATGCTAGCCATGCAGAAAACGGCTTTAGCTTGCCATTAAAAGAGAATTCCAGATGCTTCGAGTTTGGTAAATCGAATATATATATATATATATATATATATATATATATATATATATATATATATATATATATATATATGACTAAAAGCTGTGAATCTGATATCCTTTATGGTTACAACAGCGGTCATGTTGAAACTATTTTTTATCACTACTCCTCCTGAATGGATTGTCATATCGACATGGTTTTTTTTACTAAACAACTTCTTAAGATGTCCAGTTGATTCTTATGGTGCCATTCAGGCATGCAGTATGCTTGCCACATTGACCATCTTGAAAATATTTTTATTACTATTTATCTAGATGGCTACGTTGTACTTTCACCAAAAGACTTCTTATGCTGTCTGGTTGCTACTAAATAGAATTGGTGCCAACCTGATATCTAATATGGCCACCAGGACATGATTCTGGAAGATGTTATTATCGTTTTTCATCTAAAAAGTACAATATATTATTCAGGGGTTTCCACCAAGAGACTTCTTACGATGTGTAGTTGGACTGAAATGAAATTGTTGCCATGTTGACATCCATTATGGCCACCACAGCAGCCACTTTGAAAATCTTGTATCGCTCAAAAATGGTTTCATCACTCCGCAGTTAAACGGAGAAATTCAAAGAAATTATTTTCAGCCAATAGAGCATCATTCCCCTTGATGGACTCTTGTTTCTGAAAAGATTCTTCGTTGATTTACAATCGGTTATCATTCCGAATCGATTTAGCTTGGAGTGTTTTTAAAACTATGCAGTCCAAATAAGGCCGCTTTCCAATGATTTAACGATAGATGTTGAATTTGTTCCATGTTGTCAGGCAGTTGTTTGCCGTATTCTGATGGACTATAGGCAAATTACTGATATTGACGCTATGTTTCATGCACATACGCGGTAAATCCTTAATTATTTATTAGCTAAAGTATAAGCCTATTCCGAAGATGCTGGGAGGGGGGTGGGTTCTGGCTGGGAGGAGGTTGGGTTCTGGCAGTTGCGATACTTCTGCTGGATATGCGGTGGCTAAGTGGTTAGCATGCTGGATTTGCCACCAGAACGTTGAGGGTTTGAGTCCTGTCCAGACCAGGTAGCGTCGACCGCAGTGGAGCTTCTCGGGGCAAAACACTTTGCTCCAATTGTCTCAGCACCTTTATGTGTTGCCGTACCGTTAAACGCCAATGAACGAATCAGTACTTTTGTTTTTGTCAGTAAATGAGTGAGTCAGTACTTTAGTTTTTATATCAGCCGAAGTTTAAAATGATTGTTCACATAATTTTTTTAAGTACAGTATTTAATAAAGTTGCTTGTTCAGATCCATTAAAAAGACTTGAGATTAAAGAAGTCGAAAGTCATATCACATATAGCCTTAAAGCAAATGCCAAAAACTAATATCGCACAAACATGTCATATGCTAATACGTATGGGTGATTTAGCAGGCAACGCTATGGGGGAAATACTGATTCATATCTATCCCATCGAAAAACATTTTGGTTGCAAATACAGTATTGATTCATTCTATTTCTGTTCAAGTATAGTCATAGGTGGATGTCCCGTATGTATCTATATAAATATCCTGGTCCGCCATTGCATAATTTGCCTGCAGATCAGCATGTATGCTGCTTGTTCTTTTGATTAATCATAAGACACGTCATAGACTCTGATCTGCCAGTACATTGTATGGCTGCAGATTCGATTCTGCGTAGTTTACGGATGGATCCAATTAGCACGCGAGTATATATGGTAGATTTGTCAGAATAATGATTATTTCTGATTAGGATTATGTAAGCTTCCAACAAAATAATACCTAATTGGCCTTCGTCACGAGTTAGCGTTTTTCAGTCTTTCAATGGCCGAAATTTAATTTCTACATACCAAAGAAAGCGTACAGGGTACGGACTTTGGCGAGAAGGCAGAGCTGTGCTGTGAGTATAATTACAATATATTGGCAAAACTAAATGTAGTTTACGTCTTAAAGGGAATCTTACTATCAGTTTGGTTGGATCTACATAAATGCATAATGAATAATGCATACATTCCAGTTTCATCTGTAAACATAACATAAAACAATAACGATAAAGAATATATAAACAACTTGATGCACGAAATGCAACGAAGAATTTTGTACCAGAAAGCGAAACCGGATTCCTATTTTCATGTGTTTGGGCAAATGTTTGACTGCGATTTATCTTTTCCTTTGGGATTAATAATCATGAGATATATGGATTATTTTAGCTTACTGCTGCGTACAAGCGCAACTGGCTTCAAATGTCACGTGTAAATCCAGCATTGTAAAACAGATTGCATATTTAAATCGCATGCATTTAACCATCTGAAATGAACCTGTTAATGTTTCATCAACGGTTAGGTCACGATTGCTGTATTCATATATCAGGTTGTAGAAGTTAAGTTGGTGTAAGGGGCCGACCATTTAATTTTCGGGGTTGGGGTTGGGTTGTGTGCTGGACTTGGGATTTTCTTTCGAACTAGGTTACTGTGCTTTCTTTCACTTAAAAATAATTTTCTTTTGAACTAATGGATATATTAATTCTTTTTCAAGCTGTTTTGGGGACAGACATTTTGTTTAAAAAATATCACAGCCCCCCCCCCCACCAAAAATAATGTATTAAATGGTCGATCCCGAACGTCTTAAGCCACTAACAATACAATTCTTGCGACTGCGACCCAGGGTGGCCGAATGGTCTAGAGCAGGGGTCTTAAACATGAGGCCCGTTTTATCCTGTGGTCCGCAAAATGATTGGCGTTACAAGGTGTCATGAGAGATAACAAAGGTGGTGCGGCCCTTGGGCCATCGAAAATGCCAATCATGCGGCCCTCGGGTGGTTTAAGTTTGAGACCCCTGGTCAAAAGAACTCTCCTATACAGATCGCTCAAACGTCTCACCTTGGACCGCGCCAGTTAAGTTTCGGCTGGATCATCATGGGGTATGCCAGAAAGGTTTGTAGTAGCCTCCCGTGTGTCGGTGGTCCTTTCTAGGTTCTTCCTGTACGAAATACACTGGCCACGATCACACGCTGAAAAATCTTTCAACTGGACAAAAGAAAACATAAAAAACAATTATTTTGGTTAATAGCAGCAAAACATGCAGATGTAACTAACATATTCGTACGTAATACTAAGCCTTCAGTGAACTAAAAAATTCGATTTCTCCACTGAAACATACGTTCGATTGTACCTTTTTGCGGCGATTCTTTCTTTTCTGTATGATCTCTTCACACATGTAGTCACGATTATGCAAGTTTCTGGAGATGTTTCTCATATTAACGACAAACAAAAAAATCAGATCCCCGTTGTCCTACTTGAAGTAGGACAGTGGGAATATAATTTTAATCAGATTGACTGGTATAGTTTGTCTAGCCAGTAAAGCAGTGGTGTCCACCTGCATCAGTTTGAATATGGACAACTTGTAATATATGGGTAATTTTAAACTTGAGTGTCCAATGAAAGCATACAAATTGTACATGTATTTTCCCCACATTATGTGAATATCTTTGGCTGAATTATTTTAAGTCCATTTTTTAAAATTCTTTCAGTGACATTGCATATAAGGAACTGCCAGTACCAGCTTGGTTTGTTTGATACAGCAGGACAGGTAATTATAACTTAATTCTGTAATAATAGCTTGTTATAAATTGATGAAAAAGAAGAAAAAATAACCCGAATGCTTTCTAAATTGACGAGTCCCATTTTCTACTGATATGTTGATGTTTTTATTTAAAAAAATATTTTTGAGACGTTCTAAGTTGGAAAAATGTGTATGGAATGATACAATACGCTAAGAAGGGACATCACTTATTCAGATATACAAAAATGTACATGATCTTTTTAGTATTCTGTGTTGAAAAAGGATCTTTTATAACTTTTTATAGTTCCAACGTTGTCATTCACACTCATGTTTTGTTTTAAAGTACATTTAAAGGAGCACTACTTATACGAATCCTCATAAATTTTAATTTGAAACTGCTTTTTAATGTTTGATTCAAAAAGTAGAAAAAATTTAAAATTAAGATTGTGTTAAATGTGAATAAGGTTTGAAGAAAAAAAAAGCAATTAAAAACGGTCAGACTCCCACCTATATACTGGTAGGGGTTTCTTCATAAAAAAGATATGGTCACGTGACGAATCAACATGGTAATCCAAGGCTCAAATGATATGTCAGTCTGCGCCTTCGCGCCTCACTCTGCACCGTCGTCGCTAAGGAAGCGCCTATTCTGTCTGGAAATTTACTTCCAGTTATGGACATAATCTCTACGCCAACCAGCTCGGCGAACACGTATGTTTACATAGAGTCTAGCAAAATAGTTCCAAACACTTGTCCCCATTTGTTTTTTGTTGTCATGGTTTCCAAATATAAGTCTAATCATGTCTTGATTGGCATTGTAACCAAGTAAAATTCTTCGTAAAGGTGTTATCATGTGTTTTCAGAAAACGAAATATTGCCCGTGTTCATTGGAACACTTGTATTGTAAAATCTTTATTTTCGGTGTTGTGCAGTTTTTGCAAGTTGTCAAGCTCTTGAATTATGGTTTTTAAAAACTCCTTAAATTATAAAGTTTGCTTGCCGCTATGTGTCGGTTTTGTAAAAGACCGGAACTTGTGAAATTTGATGGCATTTAGGCCTCGTGATAACGCATGCTGCTGCAGATATGTTGCCAGTATTATTTTTACGGGAGTGGGTGGGATGTCCCACACTCACAACCGACCCGCAAGGCGTGTGTGTGTGTGGTGGGATGTCCCACACACACGCCTTGCGGGTCGGTTGTAAATAATGCCGAATGGCAGCTGATTGGTGGCAAAATTATTACAAAATATACGAATACCAAATTTAATACAAGCGATTATTGACTTTGTGTGACTTCTTTGACAATAAATGTAAAAGGTTTCTGCATACCTATTTCAAGTTGCTTAGCTGGTAAATAATCTCTGTTCCATATCTTTTCACTTTACAATGCTTTTTCAAAATGAAGATCATTTATTGGACCCCTTTACATTTGTCTGCACCTAAGTTTATTTACCCTGTCAGATCCTAGAATAAAGGCCTTTGAAACTACACCACTGTAGTGAGAAAATAAGAAGATATATATATATATATATATATATATATATATATATATATATATATATATATATATATATATATATATTCCGTATTGCATATGTATATAGGATGGGTTTTGATGTACTGACATTTTCTTACTACAGTGATATAGTTTCAGTGGCCCCCTTGTCAGACGTCTGTTTAAGTTGGCTTATTTTAAAAAAATTGCTTTGATACCTGAATCCAGTCTCACAATCAGCTTTCTGTTAAGGCAGAACCACTTCAATTGTGAACAGCCTGAATTGATTTAGTTACGGTTTTCACAATATAAATTCCATAAAATGGTTCCACAATTCACGCATGTTGTTTATAGGATGGTTCTATCCATTTATCAAATTTTTGTTTTTTGCAAGGACTAAACAACAAGACGCAAGATGTTTCAGTATCACAGTTTGCGTTGTGTTCGGTTAGCGTAAAAACCGTCCGATCAAACAATAATGTCCACATATATTACTGATTTAGATAATAGATATAAAGTAAGAAAAGAGCGCGATTTGATTAACCTTAGGTTTTAAAGAAATATTAAAAAATCGCGCTTTGGGTACGACAGATCGCGGAGAACGAAGAGGTATATTACGCGATCTTTACCCAGTTAGTTTTAAACAGATGTGACTTGCTCTCGGGAGCTGCGTTGAATAACGAAACCTTGTCAAAACTGTAGAATACTACAGCTATGCTCGTAATATTACAGTGTGCTGTTCAACCGAATAGTACTCACTCTGTTTTCAGTATATGATAACAACCATAAACGACGTTGCCTCGTGTTGTTGACAATATTCCATTTGCCGTTGTAGAATTTATTTTTCTTTTGTGGTTCTTTATACATAACAGTCGGGCTTGTCTGTGCATGCGGTGTGTCCGTCAGCAATATTGGTACAAAAGGATACCGAATTCGACCGATTGACGAAAACTAAATACTACCATACTTAACTTTTGAAAAGCGGCAGTTGTCATCAGAACATTCTGTTGAACGTAGTACTCATTGTGGACCCACGGAATACTACTAATGTGTTTGCATCACTCACTAGGCTTAATCTGCGCATATCGTTGAAAAGATGTAATGTTTATCGCATTTTGTTGTCTTGTTGATAGTCTAAGGATAGTCCGAGCAGCAGTATTTTTAACTTTTTAAAGTTTCTGTAGTATATACGAAGACGAACCAGACAGAAGTGAATTACAATAGTCCAGTCTTGAAAGTACTAAGGAACATACAAGTGTTTTAGTGGCATCGACTGAAAGAAAATTGCGAATGAAGCTGATGAGTGTCAGCTTCATATACGCAACCATGCATATGTTCATGACACGTTGGAGTAATGAGAGTACTGTCGAGAGTGGCAACTAGGTTTCGTACTGATTGTGTGAATTTAATGTTGCTATTGCTGGTACTTATTGTTTGAGGTAAAGGATGTGAATAAGGAAGTCTTTGCATATTGTTCAGGATGGTTTCATTTTTATCATCGTTAATCTGCAGCTTGTTACACGTCGTCCATGATTTCATAAAGAAAATACACCTTTCTACATGGTAGCCAAAACTTAAATTGGGCAATTAGATTTTTATATTTGAGTGTCATCAGCGTACGATTGGTGGACACCAATTGTCATAGAGGCTGAGTGAATAGAATGAAGAGATCGGGGCCGAGAACAGAGCCTTGTGGAACACAAAACATAGATCAACTGGTCGGGAATGTTTTCCATTTACGGACACAGTTTGCGTTCTGTTAATGAATAAATAGGACATGAACTATAGTGAATACCAAATAATAAGTAGGACATGAACTATTGTGAATACCAAATAATAAGTAGGACATGAACCATGGTGAATACCAAATAATAAGTAGAACATGAACTATTGTGAATACCAAATAATAAGTAGGACATGAACTATGGTGAATACCAAATAATAAGTAGAACATGAACTATTGTGAATACCAAATAATAAGTAGGACATGAACTATGGTGAATACCAAATAATAAGTAGGACATGAACTATGGTGAATACCAAATAATAAGTAGAACATGAACTATAGCGAATACCAAATACATAAATACATGCTGGCGATGGTGAAGTGATACATCAGTGTGGGTGTTTAGGATTTTTAACGTAGCTTTAACAATTTTTCGTTCATATCGCTACGATGTCTGCAGTGTTACAGTTTATAGTGATGCCTAGCACTGGGGCATCATGCCGCAGACATGAAGCATCATGTCCCACCCAGTCACATTATCCTGACAACAGGTCGACCAGTCCTAACACTAACCTCTTAATGCTGAGCGCCAAGCGAGGCAGGTGCTAGTATAAGTCTTTGGTATGACTCGGCGGGGGTTCGAACCCGTGATCTCCCGCATCCGAGGCGGACTACATCGTGGTCTGTTGTGTCAAATGCCGTAGACAAGTCAAGGAGGCTGATGTAATCTGTCCACTATACAAAAACAGAGATCGGGTTCTTAACTACACTCAGAAGGGCAGTTTCAGTTCTGTTGCGAGGGTGATTTGCAGACTGTATATTGCTATATGCAGACTGGACATTTCTATATGCGGACTGTACATTGCTGAAAAGATTATTTGAATTTAGACGATATACAAGTTGGGATAACACAAATTTTTCCTTGATTTTTTTTACATGACTTGGAAGTTAGAAACAGGACGGTAATTCTGTAGATTGTTATAGGCAAGCGGCGGTTTCTTAAACAGACTTTACATTGGCAGTTTTGACAAATGATGAGAAGCCCCGAGTGGCCGAGTGGTCTGAAGCGCTCACCGTTACGGATCACAGCCATCACACCTCTCTCTGCGTGGGTTCGAGTCTCGGGTTCGGCCAATGTGGGTATGTGAAAAAGCTTGCCAGTAGCTGACAAATGCTGTTAAAGGTTGCCGTTGATATTCTATATCGTAACTGTTTGGTGTGTGTGTGTGTGTGTGTGTGTGTGATTTAGATTTTTAACGTAGCTTTAACAATTTTTCAGTCATATCGCTACGATGTCTGCAGTGTAACAGTTTATAGTGATATCTAGCACTGGGGCATCATGCCGCAGACATGTAGCATGTCCCACCCAGTCACATTATCCTGACACCAGGCCGACCAGTCCTAACACTAACCTCTTAATGCTGAGCGCCAAGCGAGGCAGCTGTTAGTACCATTTTTGGAAGTCTTTGGTATGACTCGGCCGGGGATCGAACCCACGACCTTCCGCATCCGAGACGGACGCTCAAACCACTAGGCCACCGGAGCGGTTATTGGTGGACTAGTGGTCTAGGACGCTCGCCTTTGCAGATCACTCAAACATATCTGCTCTGTCCGCGTGAGTTCGAGTCTCAACTCAACCAACGTGGGTATGAGAAAGCCTGTCAGCGTCTTCCCATCGGTCAGTGGATCTTCCATTTTTCCTCCACCCAATACTGACTGCCATGTATATTAAATCATGTGCTGAAAATATGGCGTTTAACCCCGCAAACCAAACCACCCTATGATGCATAAAAAGGGTATATTATGACCTCGACAAACCGAACCATCCCAAGATACAGCAAAAAGAATACTACATCATTAGAAGTAGTGGTCAAAAAATACAGTTCAGGCGGGAAGAAGGGACATATTTTTATTGCAATTTTGAAACAGATCTTGAAAATATCTTTGAGTGCCCAGTTTTGTTTGAAACATGCCAGTCCTAAGCTGCACCATTAGTAAAAGTTAGCTTATAATAGGTCAAGTGTTTTATAGCACGGATAAAATTAAATTCTAAGCAGTTGTCAAATAAATTATGAAAACTAGGGTACAATTATCCAGTTTTTATATGTAACATTTAATAAATATTCATCCCATCATATACAAACAGTGCAAGTTTTATGTAGATATGTTTTGATAAATAGAAATTACAGTTCAGACAGAGATGTTGAACGCAGTTTTTAAACAAGTTTAATTCGACCTGGAAATAGGTCACATCAATCTAGCACTAGTAAGCCGCACACATCCATCCTTTTGTCCCAGTTTGATGGTAGTAGGTGAAAAGGTACGTAATGAGAGCCCAGATACAACTTTTATGCATTGTTTTGGTTTTCAGTAAATCACGGAGAATAGGCAGTGTCCCAGTTTTGGTGCACAACACAGGTTCATCCGTTGCGCAGGTTTAATGTTAATAAGTGAAGTAGTATGGGAGTCATAACATGGACAACGAAGAGACAGATGGACACATTATATCCCGTATATCGTCTGCTTGTTGCCATGAAAGTATAAAAGCAATTATTATAAACACGATGCAACTTTTGAATAATAGCTGTTATTCAAGAGTTGTCTCTTTTCCAGTAATGAAGTGATTTGTCTTAGGGTTAACGAAACATACTTAAAAAAAGGTATGAGAAGCCCACGTGATTATGAAATCGCTTACTTGGCTCACATGCATCTAAAATAAAAATAAAATAAAAACCAATGTGCAGACTAAAATAGGTTTAGTAGGGATTTTTTGTACCCGGGTTGCATTAAATTTGAGGACTGCCCATTTCAATGTCGTGGAATCGGATTTTTAAAAAATAAATTTCAGGGCTTTGATTTAAAGACGAAAAGAACTTATTATACAAATTATATTAGTTGAAAAATATTTTGAGTTGAAAGAAAAGAAACATTCTGGTTCGAAAGCAAATCCAAGTCCTCCCAGCCCCCTCCCCCAACCTTCTGTTAATATTATTTTTTATTAAAAATTCTTCTGTTGATGAAGTCTGACTTAAAATGCCATTGTAGTTTTAACAATACTGAAATAAGTTTTCACATGGTTGATGTATATTGACCAGAACATTCAAATGGAACATTTCCTAAAAGTTTCCCTGCATTAAATACTGTGGTTTTTGAGATGTCATAATTATGTTTCTTGCCTGGTTTTATTGAGATAACAGACACACATTTGTATATCATATCATAACAAATATTTCCTGAAGTTTTTAGATCTTTTTATATAATTGTATGTTTGGGAGATGTGCAAAGATTTGTCTCTGCCTGGTTAATATAGAAGGCTGAATGGTACTATGGAAACATTGAAAAACAAAATTTGCCTGAAAGTATTCCTAGCTGTTTTCTTACATGTCAAAATTTGTTGTTGATCTGGTTGTTATGGGAACTAAGTTTCTCTCACTCCCCAAGTTTATGCGGGACACGTGATAGATATATAAAGTGTGATATTGTATGTGTCATATCACTATGGAAACCCTAGTAGCTTGAATACTCCTTATATTCTTAGCCCATGTCGCGCATATCTTCATATTCGGAGTTCTTTGGTCTCTGTTATATTGAACTTAATGAAAGCTATTTTAAATTATAAATTTTACAAAACAGCATATGTGCACGCGCTTTCCTTTTAATGCAAATTGCACAACAGAGGCAGCTACGATATACGTGCTCAAAACACTAGCAAATCCAAATCCCTCGTCATTATCACATGGGTTGAGGTTAAAAGGTCAAATTCTACAGTATGAGGGTCTATGTGACACCAAAATATTCAAATGTGAAACAACCAAGAGGTTTTAAGTAAGAAGAAAAACACACTGCACATCATATGCCCATCAGGTAACATTGTGCCTGCTAGAGACCTTGACCTATGAGCTAGAAACTTATCACTTGATTGATAAGGTGTGAAGCTGGGTAAAATTTCTTCAAATTATCTGAAGTGGTTAAAATGTGAAAGCCTGGATAAATAAACATGCAAATGACTTCCCTTTGTATTGACCTTGACCTTGGGATCGGAGGTTATGACCGAATATGCGAGAGATTGTCAAGTTCAGATTTATAACAGGCTGAAATTTCATGAGAATATCTGTACTGGTTCAAATGTTATACTTGTGCATGGATAAATATCATTATTTTATATTTTCCATGGCAGTAAACTTAATTTGTAAGACTGAAGCTATACTTATGGTATATGGCATACCCTAGTTATGATGTATAACTGGTTAAAGTTTAATTCAGATATATATAGTAGTACCGAAGTTATCTTTACAATTTACTAATCACATAATTATATTTTCCCTTACCTTGCTATGAACTGAACCTTGTGGCAAGTGACCTGCCTATGGCATGTGTCATGAAATATACATGTTTCAGAGTATTGGTTGGACAAACAAATATTAACAGAAGGATGGATGGATAATGCATTAATATAATATGACCAATTTAAGATGGGTTTAATAAACTGCACATATATTCATAATTTAACTTGATATATTAGTGTTCATGCCTTGACCTTGAGAAATGACCTAGAACATGGTATGTAACACATTCTGTAATCTTTTTATATATAGATACATTCTTCCCAATATTTTAAAGAGCTTCAGAGCTACAATCTGGATACAAGAATTGAGTAACTTGACCTTCCTGTCCTTCAAACCTATTTATAGTTATTGGGCGGGGATCTAAACAGTTTCCAGGTTGTGACCCTGGAACAAGATCCCCACAGACCTTAACTTCCGGTGCAAGAGCCGAGAGTCTAACCCAAAAGTCCACTACATATATTATAGCCCTGGCTTCACGATGACACAAACCAACTTTCAGGTCTCCATCTACATTTGTTAAAATACTAAGATTTAAAAAACAGCTATCCACAGTCCTTTGTCCAACCCCAAGGCTCGTATTAAAATTTTAATATTGTTTGCATCTAAACTCCCCACCCCCAGTCGTAACCCAGAGTTTCAAGTTTGTATCTTTTGTGTGTATGAGATGCAATACGTTACTAATGATGGACCGACATACAGAAAGTCATAATTGCCCACCTGTTTTTAAAATGTTTTGTGGTTTAAAGTTTTTGTTAATTCTTTGGGATTTATTGACTGGTAATAATACAATTATGTAAAGATTTCAACTACTATCAATACTTGGAGAAAAATCTTTGATTGGTTGACAAAATACACATTCCATGAAACAGCTTATTTATGACATGAGAAACAAATTTGCATATACTTCAACCTAAGATGTAACTAATAAATACATACATTAATTATACTGACAAGACTTGTATTTTTATTTTCAGTACTAATTTTTTTCACAATTATAAACAGCATAAAATGTAGCTGAATTATTATATCCCGTCTCCTGTTATTTGATAGTCAAGTGGTATTCACATTTTTCATAATGTATAAATGGATTCTGATCTTACATCCAATGTATGTCGACATCTGTCATTCGAATCACTTCTGAGATATATGAAATAACGATTGATCGAGAAATTACAAATGATCTTGCTATGGCTTTTTGTTCTTCAAATTGTTCGTACTTTCTTGGTCAATCCTACAGTCAGTCCAGTCGCAGAAATAGCATAGGTGATCTGAATAGAGTGGATTTCTTTTTTCCGGAGACATTTCTCGCAAAACAAATGTCTTTTGTTTTTTTTTGGTTTCTTTTGTGTTGTAAATTACTACACCGACATACACTCGAGGCAGGTTTTTATCTCGCAGAAATAGCCGGGGTAGTTCCAAATAGACCGTACAAGGGATGGTTGTAAGGCACACGCATATTGAACGGAAAAAGAAAAAACCCGCAAATAACAACAACTGCAACATTGCAGATTATTATTATTATTATTATTATTATTATTATTATTATTATTAACTCAAGTTTAGTAATTAAAAACAAATCTTATAAAGCTATTGTGTGGAGCTGTGTTGATCGCGTGGTATTTGTAATAAGTTTTTCAGAGTAATAGGTATTCAGCTTCTTTTAAAGGTGGGAAGAAGAAAATTTGATAGTTACGTTTACACTCACGTTCACAAAAATTAGTTTATTATCGCGATTAGCCAGTCTTTTGTCCAGTGGTTTTACCATTTAATATCTAGTAATGACTGACTACCTATCAATGGTTTCTGTAACCATGAAATAATTCCTAAACTTCTAAACTCAGTGTTCCATAATCTATTTAGTTATTTTATAAATTTTTTTTTTTTTTTTTTTTTTTTTTTTTTTTTTTTTTTTTTTTTTTTGTAATAAATCAGCCTCGTCCATTCTCATTCAGTATTTTCTCAATCTCGGCTAGCTGTGTAACTGTGTTGCATACATTACACGCGGAATCTTGCAGTGTACTGTCATGGGACGTGCGCATGAGTTCATTATGTTGGAAACTTTTAAAGTAAATAGCGGCTGTCAGTACGACCGTAAAACCCATCATCGTTCTGTCGTGGTATGAAAAGTTGACCCTTAACTGACCTAATAGCTTTGATCATGGCAAAGAAAAGAAAACAAACATGTTATATTCTTAACTTTTATTTGTATTGTCTGGTGATACCAGCTGAATCAAAGCCAAATGCCGTGTGTACTCGCTTATAAAACGAGTCCAACTGCAAACTTTTCAGACCTAGGTATGCTTTTGCATAACGCGCCTGCAGATCTGGTTCAGTGCAGTTTGTTAGGAGTAATCGGTAGAACAAACAGCATAAACCTGAACTGCAGGCAGATTATGCTACGGCAGATCAGGATATTTGTTGTTTGCATGATCACTCGATGTATAAGCGAGTACAGACGGCATTTGTATCAGATTCATGATTCTACTAAAGCTGCAATACCTCACTTAAGGGCTATTAGGTTATCTTTTGTACATCTAAATATTTGATGTGTTCGCCATAAATTACATTTCATCGATACATATTTTGATGATTTTGACATTATTGTTTTAAAAGAGACTCATCTAGATGATAACATCATTTAATAGATTCATCTTGAAGATATCATTACCGGCAATGATCTTAAGTTAGACTGTTATCATAATCCAGTTATGTGGGATCGAACAAATCGTGGGGTGTGTGTAATGGTCTGGATTTAAGAAAATTTGAGTTTCAAGCCATTTTGTTGTTACGTAACCTTAATGGGATAGGGATAGAAATATGTGTTAGAAGGTATGAAATATCTTTTACTTATAATTTACCATCTCGATCCTCCGTTTGTGTTATCAAACTTCAGGGATTCGTTGATTATCACCATTGAGCCTGGCTTCTGTGCTAGTGATAATATTCTAGTTATGGGTGATTTAAACGAGGACTTACTCAATACTGAATTTAAGGGTCTCAGGTGTGATGATAAACAAGGACTTCCTCAGTACTGAATTTAAGGGTCTCAGGTGTGATGATGAACGAGGACTTACTCAATACTGAATTTAAGGGTCTCCGGTGTAATGATGCTTAATGACATTAAAAATGTACTAACTTATCCGACCAGCGTAACATATAGCTGGGCAAATCTTTTAGATCCCATTATTATATCTCCAACCATATATGCTCTTCAATGTCTCTGTTGATGCAAATGTAAGTGATCACAAGGCCTTCTATTTAATTACTCTGCTGCGGTAAGAATATTCCACCTGTTATAAGAGAGTAGTATGGCTTTATAATTAAACAGATTTTGAAAAATGTAAATATCTTATAACATGTATAGATTGTAAAACCACGTGAAGGACGTGTGGTGATGTCAAAGATGCCGCAGCAACTTTTACTTTGCCATACATTCAGCTTGCTTAAGATTGTATACCGATTCGCACAGTAACCGTTCGGCTTAGATAAATTTGGCATCATGGTATATTACGCAGAAAAAGCAGGAAGCGCATGAAAACAAGTAGCTTTAATAGTAAATATCCGAATCCTTGGGAAAAATAGAAAAAGGTACGTAACAAAGTCAATAATCCGAAAAAAAGAGCAAATGAAAGTTGTGTTTCATAACTTGGAGAATATTGATTCTATTGGTGTAAACTTGAAGACATGGAAAATTATGCGCCATTTTCTCAGAAAGAACGTTTTCAAACTCGGTGTATTAATGCGTAAGGTTCCTTACATGTATCATTTTGCGATGTCGATAAAGCAGAGTGTCTCAGGTTGAGCAATGTAATTAAACACTTGAAAACTGATAGAAAACTTACTAATGAATTATTAACAGTACACAATGTTTTTGATATAATGAAAACCACATCTACTCACAAAGCACGGGGAGTGGATAAAACAAGTCACCATATCCTCAAGAGAACTATCGCACCCATAGTTAAACCACTCTGCATTCTATTCAACAAGTCTCTTGGATTTTTTTTCCATCTTTGTAGAAAACCGCAAAAGTAATGCCCGGATATAAAAGCTTCATGCCAGTGATCCATCAAATTATAAGCCAGTTGAGTTTTGCTGGGAAAGTTCTAGAATTATTTATTTTGAAACATCTCTATAGTCACATGCACTCAAATGATTTTATATTTAAAAGTAAATCCAGTTTTATTCCCAACAGCTATACAGTATTTCAGCTCATAGATATGTGCTATAGTATATGTACTGTACTTGATAACAAGGATGACATGTATGGGGTCTTTTGCATTGTCTCTTAAGATCGGGTTTGGTATAAGGGTCTAATACATAAATTAATTATATTGATAAATCTCTCATTGATTGTTTTTTGACTACCCATCTAATGAATCCAAACAGTTTTTGTAAATATTGCCAATCAAGTGGCCAGTATGTTAATACAGGACTCTGTTTTAGGTCCGTTATTATTTATTTTGTCAAATAATGATATAGGCGGCGACACTCTTTGCCGATCATAAGCTCACTGGTGTATTCGTCTAATGATACGAACAAAATAAAAATACGTACTGAACACAGATTTACAAACGATTGACGATTGGTCAGGGCAGTAGTTGGTTGATTTCAATCCAACCCAAACGGAGGTAATGCTATTCTCACGTACGCCAAAGCCCGTTTTTCTTGAACTAAAATTCAAAAATTAAATTCTATCTTTTGTTGTTTTCCATAAACATCTTTGCGTAACTTTTCAGAAGTCTAGGCTGCTGGACCAAACATACTATCAACATATTTTGGTCGACCTCAATCAAATACCATGAAAATACTTGAGTATAAATGTATCCGAAAAATGTTGTAATGTAAAATATATCCTTTCCATCTACTCTTATTAGAAAACGCTGATGTTGTATTGAATGGCTTTTCGCACGAAGACTATCTTAAATTAGAAAAACTACAATTAGAAGCAGAAGAATAGTAACTGGTCTTACTTGAAGTGTTTCGTGTCGTAAGTTTTATGAAGAAACTGGTTGGTCAATATTAGTAGATAAATGAAAATTTCATCAACTGTTACTTTCATAAAATTGTATAATGTGTCTCCCCTTCTTATTTAGGAGGATAAATCAGTTCCTCACCCTTGATGATATTGATTGGCGGTTTAGCGGCTGATATCACCTATTCATTAAAACATGCAAAGATCTGCAGTCAATTTTGGCTGCACACGTCGGTGTATATTTGATACATTTACCGATATTTTTTGGCTGAAGGGTTCTTTTGGTGGCGTATAAATTATATTTCCGGAGGAAATCCTATGTTTGGTGACTTGTAAATCGACGTGGAATAGCACAATCCTCCGTCTTGTGGCCATTTTGAATTTTGCGCTTGATATGGCTGTTACCAGTTACCGGTATGTGTCTAAAGTGGACTCAGGTTTGTTCGTAAAAGATGTGCATATATCAGATTGCACATTTTAATGAACGGGTGTTATCGGATCTACATATCGCCCATCAGTATCAACATATATTTGGAGTTGGACAATTTATCATTGGTGGATGGTAGGACAAATGGGTATAATCTCAGGAATCATTTTATTGGAATGAATTCCAGACTCGAAATAAGTAGAAACTCATTCCAGCACTCTTATATTCATGTTTGGAATTCTCTCCTAGATTCAGTAAAAGGTGAATATAACTATTCTATCTTTGTAAGTAATGACAAGGCCAAGGGAACGTAACTGCTGGCCCATTTTATTTAAGTTTGATACCAGAAAATTATCTGTTCTGCATACTAGAATCACCAATAATTGTAGTGATTTACATAAACATTTATATTCTTATCATTTGGCAGATCACCCATTGCATGTTTGTGGTGATGATGTAGGAAATACATATAGTTACATATCTACTTCTATATACGATATTGAACTGTGTAGGAATTTGACTCAAACTCTGATTCGTCTCTATAGCATTGACTACAAATAATTTGTTATACGGATCATCTGATGTTACAGCAAATGTTAATTATCGCTTAATTGACTTGTCCCAGCGGTATTTAAAAAACAAAATGCTTTACATAATTGAGTATTCAAAACTTGATTTAGCTACTTAATTGGTACTAATTCGACAAAGAAAGGTGTTAATTTTGGTCCGGTTTCTGCCACGACCATTAATCTCTCTCTCTCTCTCTCTCTCTCTCTCTTTGATTATAGGGGAAGTGCTGCTTATTCTGAATTGAGAACTTGTAGCCCTACCCCACTACCCTATTTGTTAACATTTATGACAATTAAATATGCTTAAACAAATGAACAACACAAAAGAGCCTTTGATTCCTTCCCTTAAGATGATAATTTTTAAAGATAATGAAATTACTACGTATATTATGATAAATGGACAGCAACACTTTTACATGCAAATATTCTTCAAAACATCATGTTCTATTCCAAGAACACAAATTTAAATGTATTTTGTAAATAGTCTAAATTCATTTATTGGATGTACTGTATGTAAAGTACAGCTCAGGTAAAGGTAAAACATAAAATCCAGTTGCACGTCTGAACTATAAGTTGACGAGGAGTCTAAACATATACAAAGGGTTTTGGATTCAAAGATATCTGAGATATCGCCAAGCCTCTGCGTGTCGGCTTGACAGGATCTATTGAAGAAGGATTTTAAAGGTCTTTATGTGTCATACTTGAAAAAAGGAAACGCTAATCAAAGTGGAATGAACTGTAAAAGAAATTCATTGAAGTCACTTAACTTACGACCATCCTTATATCCTGAATCACAGAGCCCATTGTCTGTGACAAATGGGGAGCTGCAGTGAAGACTCTATGTTTCTATGAGAATGATGATGGTGATGAAGCAGCTGGATTTTGTTTTATATTCTTAATTTACTACTGAAAATGTTGGAGCAAGCTATCTCTTCGATTGTGATTAAATTATTATTATACTGTATCAAATACTTGAACATTACTGTGCGCTATTTAAGATTATAGTCTCTCTCTCTCTCTCTCTCTCTCTCTCTCTCTCTCTCTCTCTCTCTCTCGTTACTTACGGTAGCTGCCATCTCACCTGTCTGCGTGGGTTCGAGTCTCGGGTTCGGCCAATGTGGGTATGTGAGAAAGCTTGCTAGTAAGCTTCTCGTGGATCGGTGGTTCTTTCTGTTTTATTTTTTTTTCCCGGTTTCTTCCTCCACCAATAATACTGGACGCCATGTATAGCCTTTCTTGTGCTGCAAATGGCGTTAAACCCTACAACAACTCTCTCTCTCTCTCTCTCTCTCTCTCTCTCTCTCTCTCCGACACACAAACACACGCCAAATTACTGATGCAAAAATAAAAAAATAATTGTCAAGTATTAAATCAATATTTTTATTTTATTTATAGTGTCAAGTATTAAGTCTACGACATTAAAATGTCAATATTTGAATTTTGTTATAGTGTCAGGTATTAAGCCTACGACATTAAAATATAAATTTTTGTAATTTTAAAGTGCCGCTATTGATACAGCTAGAACTCATTTACTTGCATCCATAATTAAACAATATAAATGACATAAGAAGCGGTTTCTGCTTACGTAGATAGCACGCAGTCAGGCGCACAATTAAAGATCAGAATGAAGAGAGTTATATAGCTCTTATTAAACTCGTGACGTACGTTCCTAATAAGGATGACCTAATCAATTATATTGAATGCATATTCATTCCACAGTCACTAATGTATGTAAAACAATTAATTGCGATTTAAAGCCACTACAAACAAGTACCAGCAATCATAGTTCATCCCACAAGTACATCCGGGTTTCCCACAAGACACATTGTTTCAGGGATGCAGGTCTTCGTCACACTCATGTTTACCGGGGCCGGTGTGACAAGTGGTTCTTGGCACTTGTCTTTATACATCACTCACACATCTCACCTCTGACCGCGTGAGTTCTAGTCTTAGCTCGATCCATGTAGGTTTTTGAGAAAGTTTGCCAGTAGGCCGATGGTACTTCTAACGATCTTCTGGGGTTTTTGCTCAATCAGATATCACAGGCGCCCGCACATAGGGGGCAATGGAGAAAGGTACCCCCCCCCTCCCATTCCACCTCTAGCCATACTTAGGCCTACATCCGTAAACCGCAGTTGCTGACCATTACAGGTTTGTACCCCACCCATCCCCAAAATATTTGCGGGCGCACCAGCCAAATATACTGGCCGCCATGCATATCCCATTATGTGCGTAAGATTTGCGTTATACCCGACACAACCAAACCAATCATGTTTTCTTACGGTAACAGCCGCAGTTACTCGAATACGAGTACAGGCTCCCAATGCTCTATTCATAAAACTCCAAAACGACGTCGCCACTAATCAGAGAAAGAATTTCTACTTTATTATCTGTTTTTTTTTGTACTTTATGGGTCAGAAAGTTGTTTTATTGCTCTCGTAAGGACAGTACTTCCCTTGTTTTGTTGTTTTTCATGATATAGAATAGTGATCCTTTAAACATATGTCTGCTATCTACGTTGGTTTATCTTATATTTACTTCACTCAGAGCTGAACACACACACACACACACACACACACACACACATATATATATATATATATATATATATATATATATATATATATATATATATATATATATATATATATATATATATATATATATATATATATATATTGTATCGATTGTTTCTTTGCAGGAGGAGTATGAAGGTCTCAGGTTACTATCATATCCCGGTACACATGTTTTTCTTCTAACCTTCGCAGTCATAATGCCAGAATCACTAAAGAATCTGGAGTTAAAGTGGCTCCCTGAGATACGCCAGCAGTGCCCAACTTCTGCCTATTTAATTGTTGGGACGCAGATTGACCTGCGAGATGATGAAAAAGTGAAATTTAAGTTACAGAAACGCAAAATGAAACCCACGACATTCGAGGATGGAGTAAAATTTGCAAAGAAAGTGAATGCAGACTGTTATGCTGAGTGCTCAGCAATGACCCGACAGGGCCTAAAAAATGTTTTCGACGAAGCCATAATAGCTGCATTAGAGCCCAAAATCAAAAGGACAGATTCACGGCGGAAAGGGCACAAGTGTATTATATTGTGACATTCTTTGAAATTCTTTGGATGCAACTTCGTTAGTGAAATGTCCCGAATAGTCGGGAATCAGACATACTCAAGAATTCAGATTGCACTAGGCACTAAGTGCAATATTGTGACATCGTTATTGCTTTCAAAGTAATCATGAGTGAATGTTCAGTGCTAAACATTATATCTCACGTTTGGGTTCTTTTATGTCAGGAAAACAGTCGCAGCATTTAATTTATCAAGCCAAACGTCGGCCTTCCTACTAGGTAATTATAGTAGGTCTTCATTTAGTGCTTCTGTAGATATCATCATATTGTCTGGAATATCAGTACTGTAACGAGCAGGAGCTCTATTAATTCGCAGTGTATTCAAAGTCACGTCACTTGTACTGGCGTGTTCATTTGAAGTTCATTTCCCCATGTGTATATTCGGGCTTTGAATTAATTCCGTGAGGGCTTATTAATCTAAAACCGTAGAATTGAATAATGCATAATGCAAGAACATGTAGTATACTATACTATGCAAAAAAGTTTGGCAGCGTTAGCTTGGACTGTGAAACTTTCTATGAATGAAAGGTAAAATAGTTTACAAATAAATCCGTCTTTGTTATATTGAATACCAGAGGTATGATTAAACATTTTAAGTTTGTTCGTTAGCATGTCTACTGTGTAAGTTTGTTTTGTATTTTTGTTGTCTTGTGTTTTATTCATGCAGAGCATTGAGTTTCCAAGCAGTAATGTTTTATGATTTACTGAAGTGTTTATCCATTTTTTGTGCATAGTATAGACTACCGCATGAAAATATATTGCCAGGTGGTAACTTAGTAGCCATCTCAGTCAGAAAAGTTGACGTCATTTAAAGAAGCACGATTTCACATGCCCACGTCATGGATAAGAATTACTCAAGCTTGATTTTATGTGTGCACAAATTAACATCTAGATTCTAGTCTGAAATTGTAAATTTGTAGCGAGTACCATTTTAGGACTTCCTTGGTGATGCAAACATAACATTGCGCCCAACGGTGAAGAGTTGACAGCTGATCAGGAAAAGACGATAATTAGGTTAGTTGAGGAAGAATTTAGTGATAGAAAAAAAGACCTCAAATAACTGGAAAATCACATTATACAATTCAGAAACTCTTGAAAAGGTTTCATAAAAGGAGATCCGTCGAAATCGAGAAACAAGCGCAAGATCAAAAATCATAAGCTGAAGCTGTCGTATATTTTCTCGTGTTCATCGGAAATTTGGACAATCATAGACGTTCTTTGCAGGACGTGACCGTAGCTTGTATTAAGTCTATCAGTGTTCATATTTCTGAGAATAACTTCAGCAGAAAATTAATAACAGAGTTTGGGATTCAGAAGATGATCTGTAAGGAATCAGACTACTTTTGCTCATCAGAATCGTGCATCTTGTAATTTATGGTTTAAAGATCGACCCAACTGGACCGTTGAAAACCAGTAGTCAAGAGTTACCTTAAGTGATAGAGCTATAGCTGTTTTGGGCAAAGATCGAAAGCTTATGTTTGGACACAGTCTAAAGAAGAAGGTCAAGGGCACTATTTGGACCCTTTCAGTGATATTCAGTGATATTTCAGTGATATTCCACCGGTTTTCTTTTGGGGGAGGTGGGGGGGGGGTGCGTGTTTTGCATTTCCTGCAACGGTGTTGGAAATCTGACCACAATAAAGAGAAAAAATGACTCTGACAAGTGATAGTATCCAAACGAAGACTGGACATTCCAGAAGGATACTTCTCAGGTGTATATTCCAAGGAGGACAAAGCGGTGGACAAAGATACAACAATAATAATAATAATTATAATAATAATGAGGACTTTGTATAGCGCCCAATCTTTAGAAGCTCTAAGCGCTTTACAACATTAGACAACACCTATAACATAAAAAAAAATATATATATAATGATATGATTACAAAACCAAACACCATGATATTAGAAAACATAGAAACATGCTGAGAATATTTAAGGTAGGAAACATTATTAGGTCTCTAAGTCTGTTCTTGCAGTCGGAATAAGTGAGTTTTGAGAGCACTCCTGAATGGGATCACTGTGTAGTTGTGTCTAAGTTCATTGGGCAACTCATTCCACGTTTCCGGGCCCTGGTATGCAAAAGAACGCTGTCCATATGAATTCGTCTTCACAGTGGGAACAATGAGTATACGATTGTCGGAAGAGGAGCAGCTGTGTTTTAAACTTTTTGAAGATTCTGGAGTAGATACTGAGATGAACCAGACAGAATTGAACACAATACAGAATCCTTAGCATGGCCTGAACAGACGATGGACGCCATACCTAATAAATTTGTATGGCAAACGATTAAATCCACGCTTGATAAAGACCGCATGGAATCAATCTTGGCTTGATCACATTCGAGTTTTTCTTGACGTTTTGTATGCTTTTAATGAATCAAGACCAGAGAACTGCATGCTTTTAGCGATTATAGCTATTAAAAGAGCCAATAGGTCGTATGCCAACTATTAAATGTACAGATTCTATTTTCTCCTAATTTTTTTAGGGAATTCTTTAGAAATAGCAATGACATTAGTTTAACTCCCATGATGTCAACGTAAGCCAGTCTGAACTCACTTTTGACTCATTACTATAGCACTGACCAGCCTTTTTCATAAATACATACAGAAATTATGTTATAGAAAAAGTGACAAACTTCTTAACTCTTCCTCACTTCAGCAGAAAGTAATACATGCTTTGTTGTTGTTCTTTCAGTCAATGGGAACATCATCTACGTTTTCCATCGCATGCACGAAAAGCCATCAGATGTGATAATGGCCATTTTGAACTGCCCTCGTGCCCGTGTCTGATATTACGGCATAATTACTTTATACTCATCACTGGCAGCAAACAGCAGTAGCAGACAAATAATTTCTTTAATTGTTTCATTAAAAAGGCACAGAACAACATTAAAAATTGAATGTACAGATATTTCATTGGTTGGTTCTATCAAGACCTATTACGTTATAAGACTCGTTTCTTCGCACTTCTATAGTACAAGTCATCTAGGCGTTGGGTACCGACTGTTTTAGTAATGGGTATCATTTTTCAGAATTTGATTACATATACCAGTTTAAATGGTGATTATTTGCATTATATCGATCTTCATAGATGAATATTCACGTGGAGATTTATTGTATACACGCCCTGGGAAATACATAGGGCAAAATCAGTGTTAATGTACTTGGTCACTTGGACATATTTAGGAGGAGGTCAACGTAAAGATGTAATCCGGTACAAACTGGATTGAATTTCGATCGCTGTGATGTCACCATGAAAGCTACGCATCTTGAAAAAAATGTATAACTACCCTATATTGTTGCAGTTAGACCCGACGTGCTCTCTTCTTGACCCAGCTTAGTACCTGACCACGACTGTAAAAGTCCATAACGATCAACAATTTTTGTCTGGAAGTTTCTCGATGATATTTAAGGCACAGAGCATTCAATAATCAGGATTTTGGTAAAACTCAATTAGTATTAAATTTTGAAAAAATTAATATTTTATTTAAGATGATTAAATACACCTTCATGACTCCAACTATATGCTCTTTAGTCGGATGCTAGCCAAAATCTTACCTATATGATTGTATCACGACGATAACCTGCGAGTCTCTTTTAGAGAATCGAAATTATTTCACTCGCATTGGAAAAGACAATGGCGTTCAAAGTGCCCCGATAATATTGGTAGGCTTTAATTTCATTGGTTGTATCTGACCTAAATTAGCAAACAAATATCACAGCTTGGTATTTAGTCTGTGACGTCATTCACACGACAGTTAATTTATTCCCATCTCATCTAGTTTGGGAAATTTCCACACCCAAATTCTGCAGTGATTAGGTGGTAGCTTGACATTGGGAAGGTGCACAATGCGTTAAAGTACGAAATTTCTGCACTTTCTTTACGGATAGAGGTTAGTACTTATCTACCGACTCACCAGTACCGGATGTTTGGCAGTAACTTTGCCCCAGAAGGTTTTGATCATCAGAAATACCTCTAACTTACAAGTTGAATAATGATTTTGAGTTTTGGCCCTTTTTCCTTCTCTCCGTTAGTACAAGTTTATTATCGCTAAGCATTCGAAACTACTTGGAGGATTGCCATAAAACTGTACCCATACATTCTTTCCAAGGTCCTCAATCAAAATGGTGCGCCCGGACATCAGGTATGACCACTACAGCGGCCATCTTCAAAATCTTATCGCTATTCCTCCGAAACAGCAAAATTGATATGAAGTTTTCATCATTGGACCGCTGGTGTTTAGTTGGTCTTGAGTAAAAACGGCTGGTCATGTCGATATTATGCTTTCACCAATATTTCTTATGATAATTGGTTGGTCCTGGATGGAAATGGTGTCAATCTGATGGTCAGTATGGTCATCAAAACTTCTTATCATAACTCCTCCTAAAAGACGGGTCATATCGCCATTGTACTGCTTGTGGCAGACTTGGAAACTTCCTCCAGGCGCGTGTAAATGATTTTTTAAACCTACACCCAATGATATAAATTAACAGTTAAACCGGGGGTCCGTATTTTGCCCACCTCTGGCTTTTGGTGTCTAGTTGGTCCTAAACGGAAATGGTGACAATCTGAGATCTACTATGGCGACCACGGCAGCCATCTTGAAAATATTGTTATTGTTACCCCTCTAAAACAGAAAGTCATAGCAACACGGATGTTTCAGAAGATCTATTGGTTTTGAATGAAAATGGTCCCAATATGACATTTAATATATCCACTGCATCTGCTATTTTGAAAATCGTATAATTGTTGAAGAATATCAGAGATGGTTTCAACCGTCAGCAGTTAAGGGAAGAAATGGTCTTATCTTAAATTCCAGTAAATTCATTTTGACAGTAGAGAGTCAGTTCTTTCGAATCACTTTTGTTTTTAATATCTTGTGCAGTGTATGCTTATGCAATCCGCACTGGAGGAATTGTCATTTCAAGAATATTGCAACTCATGACGATGTTGTAATGGTTAAATTGATCACTGCGTTGCTATATATCAAAATGAGAAAAAGTACTATTTGGTCACGATCAAAAGACGAGGTCAAAAGTTCGGTGAATGGTTGGTTGGTTAGTTTGTTTTAAGGGCATTTTAAGTTTTTGGCTATATGAACTCGAGGAAATAGGAGATAAGCGTCTTTCCCAAGTAAACACGGTGTATGATTCAACTGTGTACATTCACGTGTGTACAACATAGATTATTCTTGAGGTTCGCGTGAAAAACTTGTTTACATTCACAATTTCTTGTTTTGTTTTTAGACAGGTAACTAAATATGAATCCTGACATAATATATCTCGAAATCTTCACATGCACAGATATTCAAAACAGAATGTAAGGTCGTAATGTTCTCCTCTCCGTCAAATCACAGCCGCAAAGGATGCATGATTCTGTCATATAATATGAAAGTTTATGTAAATCTTGTCAGGTCCCTTGTTAATGTTGGAAGTTTGGAGGAATTGTTATAAACACTATCGATTGTTTACAAGAAGTGTTATATTTGAATATTTTACTGATATCTCTAATTAAATGCTTTACTGATATCACTTATTTTACTGATATCAATCATCGAATACTTTACTGATATCCATCAGAGAATAATTTTGCTAAATATCACTCGTTGAATGCTTTACCAATATCATTAATTGACATAATCATAATTTACTATCTGTCGTTCACAAAATGAGTAATCATTGAGAAAAGTTTCGTATTTACAAGTTTAGTGCTACAATGGTTCTGAAAGATCAGATGTCTAGACATACATATTATTTGCGCGCTGTCGATAAAAGCGCATCGTGCTGTGTTCCGTTCGCAATAATTTCAATCGTAAAACTATTACCTTCGACTGTATTATTACTGAATATTACTTTTAGTTCATTTAGTGTAGTAAGCAAACAGTGCTTGAAGTGAGACATTACTCGACAATACCATCTGGTTATGGACCAGAAGAGCTTCTGGAATGGCATGTTGTCTGTCCGTCCGTTAGCACAGATTTTGTTATTGCTACTCCACCGAAGCTAATTGCACGATTGTCATGAAACTTGACACACATTCATCACAAGGACTAGTTGGTCCAAAATGAAATGGACACTTCTGAGGCATCCAATACGGCCGCCGTAGCGACCATCTTGAATCTGATTTAAAATCGTTATTTCTCTTCAACGGATGGTCAGATCAATATGCGGTTGTCACTAAAAGACTTCATATCATATCTAATTGACGTCCAGTGTAGACGAGCGGCCGCGGCAGTAGTCTTGAAAATGTTGTTACGGCTACTTGTCCTAAACCGTAAGCCTTATTGGCATGGGGTTTTCACCAGAAGACATCCTATGATGTCTGGCTGGTATTCAATGAGATTAGTGCCACTTGAACACCAAATATAGCCGACACAGCTGCCAACTTGAAAATTGTGTTGAAGCTGCATTTCATATGTGAATGGTTGTATCAACATGGATTTTCACTAAAAGACTCCATTTGATGCATGGCTGGACTAAAATGAAAATGGTGCCAATCTGATATTCTTTATGGCCATCACTGCAGCCATCCTGAAAATCTTGTTATTGCATCTCCTTCTGAATTGAAAGTCATATCTACATGGGCTCTTGACCCTTTGACCTGAATATTCGTTATAACGTCTAGTAGGTCTGAATGAAAATGGTTTCCATTATGACTGACATTTTAAAATTATTGCTGTCTGCACTCGTCCTGGGTGAAATGTCATATCAGAATGATTTTTTTTGTTTCTATTTTTACCAAAAGTCTTCTTGTTATGTCCAGTTAGCCATGTATGAAAATGGTGCTGATATGACAGAACTGTTGCCACTGGCTGGATGGTCATATAGACATTGTTGAAATTCTTATTCATACTCTTTTTGGTGCATGGTGATATCAACATTGGGTGTTTAAACGATTTCGTTTATTGTTTATTTGGTCCAGAATGAAAATAGTGCTGATCTGACATCCATTATGGCTACCTTGTCACTCTTTCTGAAGGACCAGTATATTCATACTGGGGTTTCAACAAAATACATGGAATCTTGTGTAGTTGGTCCTATATGAAAATGCTGCCGGTCTTTTATCCAGTATGGCTTCCACAGCGGTTGCCCTGAAACTTTTGTTATTATTTAGTTGTGGTTACACTCTAAATGTATTACGTGCTTCTGAAAGAGTGACATGTGTAAGGGAAAGTTTGCATCTGCAGCATGCACAATTGAGCAAATGTTGGTAGGTGTTGATGTGCTGTAAGGCCAATCAGTATACTCTGTAAGCCAAATTACACCTATCAAACACCAAGTAAAAGGAATTAAAATTTCTTTAACAATCCCTAAGATATATACGGTCTTTTTTTAAAAAATAGACATGATAACCAGTGGTGAAAACATTGGAAGTTCTTTCTCTTTACAAAGAAATAAAAATTAAGAAATTATAGAGAGCAACCCATACAGAAGAAATAATCTATTTTGACTTGATGGAATTCTTTTTTTTATTATAATGTTGAGTGTTAGTCCTTTCAAATGATTATTGTTTTCTTACACGCTATGTTTTGTGTAAAATTCATTCTTATTATACTATCAATGTTTACGGTAATTAGCTTAAGAGAGTCTCACTAAATAAAAATTACCGTAATTCGGACTCGATTATGATATCAAGGTGACGAACGGTCTTTAAACGTCTCCCTGGACTCTATTACTACTGCTCGTTTTGATGTCGAAATTTCTTGTAATATTATTTTAGATACGCGGATTAATGAAAGTGTATAATCTCATATCCATTATCGTCACGAGTTGATAAATATCTCCCTTTTGCAAGAATGCTTTCAACTTTTGTTTGTTACGTGTTGACTACATTGTGGATTTGTTTACTATTGACATAAAAGTTTGTACCGGTCGGGATACCACTTCATTCCATTTGATTTGCCATTTCAATACAACAAAGAAGTTAGACAGTAATTAATTTAATATATGTCAATCGTTTTTGTAATTTGCTTTGTTAAATTGATACATACATTTAAATGGTTCCTTTTTTATGATACACTATATTATCCCACATATGTTTTATACTGAATGTTTATTGTTGCGTTAATTTTTTTTAATGAATTTATTATATTGTCTTTTGTAATAAATATATAAAAGATAGCATTCAGTCTTGTGTTTGCTCCCTTTTCCATTGATTTTTCCGTTGATTTTCTTTAACGTTTCCCATTCAAATGTCTATCACCCAAGAATCTATTATTATTATTATTATTATTATTATCATTACATAAAAATGCACAGATAATGTTGTTTTTAAGAGGTGTATCATTGTGGTCGGATCCGTGTATCAATATCTGTTTTACGCATCAGTGATGCCTTGGTGCGTTGTGGTACATTTTTTCCTGGCCGCACCCAAAACAAATGGACTATATTCCACACCATGTTTATATTGACTGAAAACATGTAATTCTGTTAAATTGCAGCCGTACAGAAGAGAGAAGTAAAATTTTCAGAGCAGATCAATAAGACGCGTTCTCTTGCCCCAACACATCTTTTTATTCAGAGTGTTAGAAATCACGATGAACGCATGGTTGATTTTTCAACTCGGATATACTGTGCTCTGTAGTAACTGATTTGTATTCTCATTTGTGTATAAATCTAAATACGGTTCGCAGTCTTAATTTAACGCAATTTCCTGCCAAACATCTGGTAGCTGCTTTATTCTACATAACCGACGGTATGCAGAACGATTCGCTGAAATGGCTATTTCTTAATAGATCTTAGAAGTTAGTTCTTGTGTGAGACGCTCATACATTTTCTATCAGCTGATCGGGAGTAGGCACCCATCCCCGTCTCTACCCCGAAAAAGATAAAATAAAGTCAACATACGGTTCCAGTATCACTACGGAAACTTGAAATTGCGTTTGAAATTTTAATTTTGTCTGCATAAGAATAGCGATCATAAAAAGTTTGACTTGTATCATCTTTCCCAGAATCATTCAAGTGTGCTGAAACCCTAGACATTCAGGCTCAGGCTTCCATGACCCGGCTGGAATCCAGCGAACGTTGTTACTATAGAAAACAACTATGGCCGTTATATTTGCTCACCCATAAGAAGTTTAGACAAGCTATTGTACTCCCTACCGATCGGAGTCGGCGTCATAACAGATAAAATCAGATAAAAATAAACAGCCTCAACGAATCTCAGCCCTTGTTTCTTCCTAGCTCCAGGGTAACAGTTTGGAATGCATTTCATAGCACATAACCCTGTACATGTACACTGTCTATTATGTTCATTTTTTCCCCACACTGTTTCAATTATGTTATACCTGGAATACAAATTTGGCGGCGAGAGGATGGATCTTGACGAGTGACTACCCCCTCATCGTATGGAACTCATGGTACTAATTCAGTTCCCATAGTAAACCTATGCAAACACCATGATATTAAAAATTCAATAACTTAAAATTACAGAGTGCTCAATGTCAAACCCATATTTACTAAGGTTTGATACTAATTGTATGGAAAAAGAGAAATCAGTCTGGAATGGATGAACATAAAATAGAGTATATATGGGTTTGGCTGGCCAGTATTGGTTAATAATTTAAGTTATTTTTGAGGAAAACGAATCTTTTGAGAGTTTATCCTAGTTGTAAGTGAAGGAATAGAAATATTGTTTTATTGATGGAATTTCAGTCCTCTAACAGTCTTAATTTTGGAACACTCGTTACTGAAATTGGAACCTGACTCTTTGATGCGGAATTGAAAGCACATATTTCAAATATATGCAGATCCAGAAAATGCCGCAGCTCATATCCTTTTCTCTACACAGGAGCTGACATCTAGGTTTCATCTATACTGATAAATATAGGTTTGACCTTGAGCACTCAGAAATTTAAAGTTATTGAATTTTTAATATCATGGTGTTTCCATAGGTTTACTAGGGGATCTGAATTAGTACCGTGAGTCCTGAAACTTGGTGAGGAGATGCCCTGGAAATGGGATCCATTTTGATGAGTACTGCCCACAAATCTGAAAAATAGGTCAACATCACCCGTACTTCACGCTTCACTGACTTAGTCACAATTTTAAGCACTGTTAAAATTGTAGGTTTTGGTTGTTCAAGCGTGAATCTGTAAGCTAAATGATAGCATACATCTCTCGAAGTTTTTTTTATTTAGTTCATGACCACATGTTAGGAATTATGCATACTATTTGCATACAATCCTAGACAGAGTCGTGAAACTTGACGAGAGGATGCATCTTGATGAACAACACTACGTATTCATCTCAGTAGTATTTCATATTTTATGCTTCTCCGATTTGGGTTAAATTTTGAAAGTCATTGTGACCTATATATCATATTTTCCTCCTTAAATACATGGTGAGTGGTTACATCTAGATATATTCAACATCTTTTTACAAAAAGAGATCGTTGTGACCTATATTTCATACCTGAGTAAGTCTGATGAAATTTTGTTTAAATTAATTTTTTATATGCTGTTTATGTTCCAATCATGAAATGTGATAATTGGATACATATCTGTTGGAACTACACTCTTACAACCAAAATAAGTTCATTGTGACCTTCATTTTATGCCATACTAACAGTGATAATAACTTCTTAAGCAGGTTTTAAAACAATGGTTGAAAAAGAAATAATACAAAAACAAAATTAATCTGGTTCTAATCAACTCCCTATAGTATCTCTAATTTGATATAATAGAAAAGAATGTTGTTTATTATTGTGTTTTTTCATGCCGTCACAGTAGGTAGTCGCATTGGTTGATCGGTTTCATGGTATATTAGCACAATACTGGCCATATAGTGTTGATTATACTGGGCCTCGAGTTCTGTAGTGGCGGGGGTGTATAGATATCTTTTTGTAAGTTCTTTCTTCCGTCCATCCGTCTAATCATGTTTAAATACAGTTTCTGATGGATTGCCATGAAACTGGATAAATATTATGAGCACATTCTGAATATACGAATATCGACAAATGACTGTTTTGTAGTTCTATTAGAGTTATTGCTCTTTTTGAATTTGCAGCTGGATGTAGTGTATTACAGAATCTTGTGAACGCGACTAACCAAACATATTTTAATTTGCCGCCATGAAACTTAATAAATATTAAGATCATGACCTGAAGATTTACATATCACTATGCTTCTACCATGTTTTGACTCGAGTCTGATATAGTGCATGACAGAATCTTGTATCCTCTGGTAATGAATGTTAAGAGTTATTGCCCTTTTTCGTCTTGCAGCTGAATGCGGTGCATGGATTAATCATGTGAACGCCACCACTCTCATAGCTTATTACAAAGCAGTTCCACATCTTCAATTCCACATGGACCAAAATATGGAAACTTTGTGGGACGTACAGATAGATATTATTTCAATTATGCTATAATTATAGAAATGACTATGTACGATCGCAGGCCACAGAAAAAGAAAAAAAAAAAGAAAATTACCCGCCGGACTATAGTTGGACCATTGTGATTTATTATCGTAATCGTCTGAATATCTACAGATCGCCGGCTCATATGAAGTTGATATGTCCACCATTATGTTACGTTATCTGTCCATCTGTTACCAATATTGTCTTGCAAAATAGCTGTTCACTATCTACCAATACAAAACTTTGTGGATGGCTTGCATTTCGGGTGAGGAGAAAAGCCTTCAGTTGTGAGAGCCAAGGGTTAAAGTCCCAATGCCTGAAAGAAAAATGGTTTCCACACACTGACCCAAGCTCACCATCATCTACAGTTAACAAAGTTTTATACATGATTTACAGTTGGGTAAGGAAGAAAACTATCGATTCTGAGGTCAAAATGTCAAGGCCATTAGGAAAGTATGACGATGGTTACCGCTCACAAATAACTAGCTCTACGTCACACACCTTGGCCGATCTTTATGGACGGAACACAGCTTGCCTTGCAGGATTTTGTAAAAAGATCGGCGTAGTGTTTGGTACATATCGAACCACGAGCTTATGTGAGAAATTTTGTATTCCAGTTATTTTTTGTAAAGGGTTATTGTTCATGTTGACTAATAGCTGGATGCAGTGTATGACATAGTTGTGCAAATGCATCTACTCATTTTCATTGAATTGATGTGAAACATAGTTCGTACATATTATGACATCATCAGAACATATCCATGGTTAATAATTGTAGTCACCCTATCTTCACTAGAGTTGTGCACTTTTTATACACCCGCTATAAGGCTGAGCGTATTATGTTCTGATGAAATCTGTCCGTCCATCCGTCTGTCTTTCATCAATTTCGTTTCAGCACAAAAACTCAGGTTGTCCACCATCTACATTTACCAAATTTAGAGGATTGCTCGCACGTTGGGTAAAAATGGAATCTCTTGAGTTCAGGGACAGATGCTAAGGTCACTGTAACTGAAAGAAAAATGGTTTCTAAATGATAATTCAAGTTTTCCACAATAATCGCTCATGTTTCCACATTTTGTAGAAGTCTTCCACGTCGGATGAGGACGAAGCCAGACGATAAAGGGATCAAACGGTTCAATGTCTAGGCAGCTGTCATTGAAAGAATAGAAATGGTTTCCTCACATTAACATCAGTTCTGCTTTACATACCTGGACCAAACCTTGTAAACTCTTGTATTTAACTTAAAAAAAGACCGTTGATTTAGGCATCAAAGAATCTAAAAGTCAAGTTGATGTGACTGAAAGAAGAAAACTGTTTCCGAACAAAACCTCCAGTTCTTCACCACAGACGTAGGCCATAATTTTGTGGATGGCTTGCACTTGAAGTCAGTAAGGATTCTGTTAATGTGTGGCTTAAAATGTAAAATGTCAAAATGTCAATGACTGAAAGAAGAACAATTGTTTCAGCGGTCAAAAACATCAAATCCCAGGATCTTTGTGTCTCAAAGAATGATGAGTTTTGCGGAATAAATTTTGTTCAGGTGTAAATTCCTTGAGCAAGCTCTGTGGATGATTTGCATTTATCGTAATAAAAAAGCGTAATAATTCGGATAGGACTCTGTTCAACAAGGAGTAACTATTACTGATCACACTCAGTAATAAATAACATAAACAAAGAAACAACATTTTAAGCAATACAAATGTACACCCGACCATTTGTTATGATTATGCAGATATTGACATCACAAAAAAGTTCGCACTCTGAACAGACGGCGTCAATGAAATTAACCGTTATCTTGTGGTGTATGGTCAGAATGCGTACGTTTATGTCCATTATTCTATGCATATATTTCTCTTCCTCATAGATACTACTCTGTTGATTAATATAAAACAAAACTAAATAATTTGGTAATTTTCGAACACGTCCAATAACTTCAGGGTTATTTTTCCTAGACCAATATGCACAATATAATGGCAGACATTGAGTCGATGTACATTAGGCTCAGATTCGTCAACATCATAACTCAAAACGTCTTTCGGTCAGAAGTTTCAAAACTTGTCAGATAGAAAATTTTGCACAACAAATGTAGTAGGGACATCACGTCGATGACAAGCTTTCGTCTGTATTAGTAAAAGATTCTAGAAATAACGTGAATAACGTGTGCTTCAATAATACAGTATATATATCTCAATGGAGCCTTTAACTTGAATCATTAATCTTCTGTATATATAAGGAAAAGTAACAATGCATTCCAATTCCTTCTGAAACACTCCTTTTAAGGAGAATTCGGCACAACAATACGAGAAGGTCATTTAGTGCAGAGGCAGTTAGAGTAAAGTGTTGCCAAAGATCACACCACAGTAGGATTTAAGGAGAATGGGACAGCATTCTATTCCGATTGTGTTCTGATCAGCAAGATCTTATACATTACCGTAAAGAGTGTAAATCACAGTGTAAATTACTGAATACTTTTTTTGGTTACCTCCCTTAAAGAAGGTAATCACTCTTCTTTCGAAGTCCTTGTCTGGCATGCACTGTTACTCCAGAAATGCATTCAAGAGAGACACCAACACATGTCTGATTATTGCCCCCCACCAGGGGCGTATTAACCATTAAGCAGACTAAGCACGTGCTTAGGGCACCAGGGCCAAAGGGGGCACCACAAAGTTGAGAAAAGGGTGAAAAGAAAAAAAACGAATGAAGATTTGTAAAAAAAAAATTGATAAAACTAGTGCAAATTGATCATAATGTTCTGTTTCTTCATCATGGTGCACCCTAGGGTTATCTTCCCAGGTGTACGTGGAAGGAGGGGGGCACCAAGATTTGTCAGTGCTTAGGGCACCAGTGAGCCTTAATCCGCCCCTGGCCCCCACCCACCCCAACACAAACACGTTTTAAGTACTTGTGCTGATAGTCTAATTTTTCACATATCCATCATTTCCTATTTTCAACTTTGAAGAGTTCCAGAGAGGCTTTTTCTACTGTAACTGGGTTTACTAACTCGTTACTTTTATGAGAGTTCCATTGGTCAAATACATGTTTATATATCAGTATAAAATGTTTAATGTTTTTCATCATTATGTGAGAAGGAATACAATGTATCAGAGGAATTACCCCGTTGTTCTAAAACATACGCAGGATCTATATAAGTAATTTTATTAATATTGTAATAAATTTAGAGTATGCGCATTTGGTTTTAAGAAATTCTTAGATTTGTGTGATTACTTGTGTGATTATTGGAATTCGGCGCCATGGAAATATTCCTAGCCCGAAATAACACTGGACAACAAATTTTTACAAAAGTCATGTTACTGAAATAAAATTAGTCAATTCTTATCAATTTTTATGTGCTGAACACGAATATGACAGTCAAATTGCAAAATTGGCTCTAGTTTTTTTGTAATCTGCAAGAAATTAATGTTTACATAACGAAATGCATTCCAATAGTAAAAGGTCAACTGTAATAGCCTACCTATAAAAAATCAAGTCATTGACTACATCTTAGATTTCTTCGCCTGTCTCTTGTACAGCTGTTCGGGAGCATCTCTGAGGAGTGTCCAGCAGTAGTCAGCCAGCATTGTAGTGGACCATTTTCCCTGGTATCTTTGTTCCATTGTTGCGATATCTTGATGAAAACGTTCGCCGTGTTCATCACTAACAATACCACAGTTGCTAGGAAAGAAATCCAAATGGGAATGAAGGAAGTGAATCTTTAGAGACATATTGCAGCCAAGTTTCTTATACTTCATCAACATGTCTTCTACTAGTTCCTTATAGTTTTCTGCCCTAACATTTCCGAGGAAGTTTGTAGAAACTAGGCGAAAAGCATTCCATGCTTGTTTCGCGTCACCTTCCAGCAAGTTGTTGAACCGGTCATCTTTGAAAAGCTCTCGAATCTGAGGACCCACAAAAACTCCCTCTTTAATCTTTGCTTCGCTGAGTCGAGGGAATTTTTCATGCAGGTATCGGAATGCTGGCAAAGTCCGGTCAATGGCTTTCACGAAGTTCTTCATCAAACCTAGTTTGATGTGAAGGGGTGGTAGCAAGATTTTCTGAGCCTCAACCAGAGCTGGGTGTTGGATATTCTTCTCTCCAATGGCTACATTCTGCCTGTGAGTCCATTCCTTCCTCATGTAGTGCATTTCCCTTGCTCGGCTATCCCACTCGCATAAGAAACACATGTATTTTGTATATCCTTGCTGCAGTCCCATTAAAAGGGCAACTACCTTCAAATCACCACAGAGGTGCCAGCTGTACTTGTTATACTCAATGGAATTCAGTAGCTGCCTTAAGTTATCGTATGTCTCTTTCATGTGGACAGCATACGCTACTGGAATAGATGGAAGAATGTTTCCATTGTGCAAAAGCACAGCCTTGAGACTCAGTTTCGAAGAGTCCACAAATAGTCTCCATTCTTGTGGGTCATGATTGATTTTTAAAGCATTCATGAGGCCCTCAATATCGGAACAGAATATCAGATTACTTTCCTTTCTGAAGAAAGGCTCCAATTGCTGGTGGCGCTTTCGATATGCAGTAATTGTGACATCTTCTTCTAGAAGATTCCATTGTTGGAGTCTTGATCCTAGCAATTCTGCCTTGTTCTTTGATAAGTCCAAATCACGAATCAGGTCATTTAGTTCTTCCTGTGTTATTCTGTGTGGGGTTGATGATGCACCACAGTGAAAATCTGGATCACTGCATGCTGATGGACCAGGAGAAGAACAGGTCGACTCACCTTTGTCTTCGTCAGATGAATCAAGAGAATATTCTGCTGGAGGTTCTGGAATAGGAAGTCCCTCACCATGTGGAACTGGTCTCAATGCAGACGGAATGTTT
This sequence comes from Sinohyriopsis cumingii, assembly GCA_028554795.2. Lineage (NCBI taxonomy): Eukaryota > Metazoa > Mollusca > Bivalvia > Unionida > Unionidae > Sinohyriopsis > Sinohyriopsis cumingii. Next base: position 161,150,116 of record CM068824.1, read on the forward strand.
GGGTAGACTATTCTCGACTTCTTTCGCTTCGTTATTCCGCCGGAAAGAGGAGGAACCAAGCAGAAGTAACAGCCATTTAGGTGGTTGCTTGGCTCTCTCCACACCATTGGGACTGCAAACGGCATTGATGACCTTTTGCAATTCAACCACTGTGAAAGCTGTGTTGTAGATGTAGCACAGCATATATGCGGAGCCCAAGGCTTGTCTTGGTCACCAACCTTGCATCCGAAGTAAAGATGATATGCCTTCTTCACTTGAGAATTGATACTTTTCTTCTGGTTGGCAAATGTCAATTCCCCACAAATATAGCAAAAATTGTCCGCGGTATTAACACACTTTCGACGCATTACTGTTCTTTATTGTACGTAAATGGATAAAATAATAAGTTTTATGTAACAGTAGCTTGAACTGTCTCGCACAACGTCTAAAATATTTTAAATGCTGAACCTATCTGATTGGGCTTTATATAGTACACTGCTTACGTCAGCTTCAGCAGCCGCCTGGCATTAGTATAATAGGCCTACACATGTATAGTACACTGCTGACGTCAACTTACTTCAGCAGCCGCATGGCATTAGTATTGCATTGCATCAGAAAATGATGCAATCAACCGTGGATGATGTGAGCATGATGGTATTATGCAATGTTACATCATTATTCCGGATGTTGCTGCAGTCCTACTGGAGAAATTTACACAGTGAAACATAGAAAATGAGGTATATGAATATCTTCAAAACGAGAGCCAATACAAATTTTTCACGGTTATATTCGTGTTCGGCACACCAAAATACTACAGATTAGGGCCTTTTCAAGCCAGTAATGATTTCACTGTTGACCAGTGTAATGAGCAAATTTTTAGGAGCAAACGTCACGGAGTAAAGTGTTAGTGTGTTTCCATGATGCCATGGTTCACTAGTAGTGAATTCCCGCCAAAACCGAATGAATGTTCCTGAGTAAGATATTCCATATTAAAATCTAGTGGTGTACATTGGTGGTGTGACTGCAAGGGCAGTATTTACGGTATTAAAACGGTAAATTACACAAGGGAATAAATAAGAAGGGACTTGGCAGATACCGTTTATGTCGCCATGTGGGCGAATATGGTGCAGTTATATTAGCGAAATGTACCTGGAAAGCATACATTGACTGGCCTAAGGTGGCGGAGTTAAAATAGATCCCGGTGTTAGGGGATACTCATATATTTTCTAAGGCGTGAACGGTTGGCGGTACGAAAACATGATGAAGATTAAACATGCAGCTGTGTGGTTGATATATATTTGGCAGTTTGCTTTAGCTGTGGTCTTGCATTAATTAGAGGAAAATTTAGGTATAGAATGGACACGTCGGGCTTTCTAATTTACAAGTTGCATGGAAGTCTTTGGAAAGTCGGGGTAAACTTATGACTTCTAGCGAGAATCGCGCCAGGGTTTGACAACGGCTCGGTCAAGTAAATACCCGTGTGCGTGTAGCAATATAAATGTGTTGAGGTCGTCTGCTTCTAGGCCGTCACATTTCCAGAGGGAAATTTGGTCAATCTCAGCATATTTAAAAATGGCTTTTATATTCATGGCATGATATATACTCCTGAATAATGGGAACGAATAGCACTTCAAGTGAGGAATATACCTATCGATTGTGAGGTCAAAGCTTCAATGTCAAGGCCATTGTGACTTAAAGAATAAAAATGCTATCCGCACAATAAGGTCAGTTTTTATTTTACATATCTGAACCAAACGTTGTGAACTGCTTGCACTTGGCATAAAGACGATTGGGTCAAAAATTAAAAGTTTAAGGTCACTGTGACTTATGGTAGAAAAAATGGTATCCGCACAATAACATTAGTTCAGTCTCAAAGACTTGGGTTAAAATTTGTGGATGCTTGCATTTTGGGCCAGGAAGAAACCTGTCGATTTTGGGGCAAAAAGTCAAAGGTGAAAGTCTATGACTGAAATAAGCAAAAATCCCTTCTGTACAATATTTTGAGTTATGGACAAAATATTTTCACCAAAGTTAATAGATGACTTACGCGTTCGATAAAAAAGAAACACTTTTGATTTTGGAATCAGGTGGTGAAAGGTCAAGGTTACTGACTGAAGGAACATAAACTATTTTTACACAATAATTCTAGATCTTAACAATGAACCTTGACCAGTATTTATGGAAGGCTTTCACTGGCAGTATGGAATAGGCGAATTGATTTTGCGTTCAAAATATGAAAGGTTACGTTAATTGTGGCTCAAAGAAAAGCTGGCTTTGCAGAAAAACCCTTGTTTCAAAGCAAGCACTTTGACCAACTTTTATTGACAACTTGCATTTACGGTAATAAAGAAACCTGTCGATTGTGGGGTCTAAATGTCAGAGGTAACGGTCAATGTAAGTCTAATGAGACAAAAACGGTTTCTGCGCATTATATATAAACTATTAAATGTGTGTGTTGTTGTTGTTGTTGTTGTGGGGTTTAACGCCATTTTTCAGCACGATAGGCTATACATGGCGGCCAGTATTAATGGTGGAGGAAGAACCCGGAAAACCCCGGAAAGAACCACCGACCCACGAGAAGCTACTGGCAAGCTTTCTCACATGCCCACATTGGCTGAATCTTAGACTCGAACCGCCGCAGACAGAAGTGAGATGGCAGTGATCCGTAACGAAGAGCGCTTTAGACCACTCGGCCACTCGGGGCCCCCTTAAATGTGTGTGTGTGTGTGTGTGTGATTTTGATTTTTAACGTAGCTTTAACAATTTTTCAGTCATATCGCTACGATGTCTACATTGTGGCAGTTTATAGTTATGTCTAGCACTGGGACATCATGAGTAGTATATAGGGATACCCTACGGACAATGGGAATTAGCATTACAGAACCCCTTGGGACAATCTACGGACAATGGAAATTTAACATGGCGAAAAATCGTGGGACAATCTACGGACAAGGGGAATTTAACATGGGAATAAATCGTGGGACAATCTACGGACAAGGGGAATTTAACATGGGAATAAATCGTGGGACAATCTACGGACAAGGGGAATTTAACATGGGATTTTTTTGAAAAATTTTTTTAAAAAAGGGGTAGGCAATTCAAAGACTATCTCTTTTCGAGAAATATGGCTGGCCCTGAAAAGGGCCTTTGGGTTTATGTTAATGTATTCATAAACATAAACATAAATGGCACCGCATTGGTCTTCTTCTTCTCCTTAGGCTGCGTCTTACTGTTGGTCCGTACATCAGCACTCTTTTCAGGCATCCTTGTCTTTCGACGTAGATCCTACGTATCCACAGGCTGGTGTTGGTCCTGTGGACAACGGTCCACTTCGATCGGACATACATAAGCAAGTCTGTCCGAAACATCATGGAAGACACAAGGGTGGATGACTCAACTGTAGTCCACATCTTGAAGCGACGAGAATAGGTGAATCAATGCAGTGAACGGCGCTTATTTATAGGGACAGGAGGGATTGAAACGGATTGAGTTCATTCACCAATCCGAACACGCGTTACAGAATTCAGTCAGCCCGCATCCAATCCGAAGAGAGCAGTCTGTGACGTCACGTAGTCAATATAGATTCGCTAACGCTTGTGTGCAGTCAATCTATGCGACAGTGATTCAACATGACGGAAACTCAGAAAACGATCCATTGGGCTGCACCAGCAGGGGAGACTGCCCAAGGGAACTCGGACTTACTTTCAGAAGAAGTGAATTGGGATTTTGTGGATTTTCTCTCCTCGCAAGAATTTGTTCCGGAACCTTCGTTAGCTTCTTCATTACCGCAAGTGGAGAATTTTAGACAGAGACAGAAAGAAGAATTGGAGAAATTTATGCAACGACAAAAGGAAGCGGAACAAGCTTTTCTCCTACAGCAACAAGAAGAAGAAGAGGTAAGAAAAAAACAACAGCAGCAACAGCAAGAAGAAGTAGCAGCAAAGAAACAAGAGGGTGAAAATCAAACGGCCACGGTACTGTTGGATATTTTAGCGGAGTTAAGAAGTCTGAAACAAATGTATCAGACTTCTTTATCACGACCGAAGAGAATACGACCTTCCCGAGCTAAACACGTCAACCCTGTGACTAAGCCTACCGTACCACCCTTAGTGATTTCAACCCAATCATTATCATCATCATCAACATTACGCAGTCCAGAAGTAGGCCTTGGCCGTGGCAAAGGCTTAAGGCAGTTAAAATTGATTGCTTAAACTCACCCCTGCACCATAAAGAAAAAAAGGCCCTTTTCAGGGCCACCCACATATCTCGAAAAGAAATACAATTTCAATTTGCCAATAACTCAAAAAAAAAAAAATAACCCACCCATGTTACCCTTATAGTACGTGTCTGTCTATGAGTGCGTGAGTGTAGCTTCTTATTTTAAAATCAAAACTCAAAGACTCTTACCTTATATCATTCATTTATTCTTTTCTCCATTTTTTACAATCCAATTCACAATTCACAACACAACACTTTAATAAAAAGTTCATTCAATTCTCCTTGTTTAGTCTCTCTGTTTTTTGAATTTCTTCACCGTCACACTCTTTTCCTCTTCTTCTTTCTCCTCGCTTTCTTCCCTTCTTCTTTTCTTCTCGTGTTTCTTTGCCTCATTTAAATAGAATTGTCTTTTTTCTTCCTCTTCTTCCTCTGAAGAATCCCTCTCTTCTTCTGAAGAATTCCTCTTTTCTTCTGACTCCTCTTGTTTCTTTTTGGGGCAATCTGGAGACCAATGTCCTTTTTCTTTACAATAATAACAGGTATCTTGACTTTTGTCTTTTTTATCCCCTGTTTTTTTTCTTTTTTGACGGTCTGGACACTCTGAAGACCAATGCCCTTTCTTCTGACAGATATAGCAAGTATCTTGACTTTTATCTCTAAAGGAAGGAGAGTAGTCCGTAGGCTGGTCTGAAGAGAATTTTCTAATGACCCCTCGCAAAGCTCTGACGAAACGTTCCATCTGGTCAGTCTCTTCCATCGTTGTGTTCGGCTTGAGAGTGAAATGAATAGTGAAAGGACAAGACACACACCCTTTTATATACGCTGGTCTGCTATGACTATAAAGTAGTTTATGGTGTTTGAACTTGAGTCATTTGACTTTTTGCTTTCAAGATGAAACGATCCCATTCATTCGAGAAGAAAGAAGAAGAAAGAAGTAAGAGGCAGAAACGTGATCTATCGCCTCGTACCAGGGCTGAAATCTTGGCACAAATTCATGCCAGTGATTTTGAAGAGGACATGAGTGAACCAGAATCCGAACCCTCTAAACCAAGTTCACCACCCTTTGTCAACCCTGAAAAGTACTATTCCATTCGAGAGACGGAAAAGCGCTCCTCTAGAAAATTTAGAACCACGGCTTACAAATACACGGTGAAGTTTAAAGATTTCAAGTCCGAAGTACCGTTAGAGAAAGCAGAAGTGTTCATCACCGAGGTGTGGGATTCTTTGCTCACTTCACTCAAGCAGCAATGTCAACCCAAAGAAGACGATCGCTTGAGACTTTCCATACAACACGACGGTTTGAAATCCCCTGTTTGGATCGAGTTTAGCACCCCTGCAGAATTGACTGCTTCCAAAGTCATGGACAAGATTCAACACGTGCAACAATCTAATGACCAGTTTGACATCACCGATGGAAAAGCCACACTGGACATGACCCACGTTTCTCCTCCTCAAGGGACTGGACGCAAAAAGATGTTATTGGTAGACGACCTTCGCAACACCAAAACAAGTCTCGTCCAAATTAACAACCCTCAAGACCAGATGTGTTTAGCCCGTGCCATCGTGGTGGGACGAACCTATGCCAACAAGAACGACACGGTAGAATGGAAAAGAACCTGGGACACTATTCAACGTTCCGACCGAGCCAAACAACGAAACGAAGCAGAACTCCTGTTACAACAAGCCGGACTGCCCAAAGACACACCCTGCGGCATTCCTGAGATGCAAAAATTGCAAGATGTCCTAGCTCCACGATACACCTTGAAAGTGCACCCTCAAGAAATGCGCGGACCTCTATTGTTTCGAGGCCAAGATTTTAAGGACGGAAAATACATTCACGTTTATCATCACGATGACCATTTCGATACCATTACCAGTATCACCGGATTTCTGGGATACGGTTATTACTGTGAGAAATGTGACCATGGTTATAATAATCGAGAGCAACACAAGCATTGTGGATCGAAATGCTCAGGATGTTTGGCCTCTTCACCCTGTCTGAGCGAAGAACCAGTGCCTTGTTTCACTTGTCTGCGCACGTTTGTCAGCCCTACCTGTTACCAACAACATCTGAAAACGCAAGGTTCACAGAAGAAATGTGCTTGTCAACTCCTGAGATTGTGCCCTACGTGTGAACAAGTCATATGTACCAATGCTGCCAAGGCACACGTATGTCGAGGAAAGAAAAAATGTCACATTTGTCACCACATCGTGGACTTGGAACACCAATGCTACGTGCAAAAATACCAACCCCCACCAGAGAAAGAGGACGGTCACAAGAAGAAAGGCAATTTCATCTTTTTCGATTTCGAATGCATGCAAGAGACCGGCATTCACATTCCTAATTTCTGCGTGGCTCATCGAGCGTGCGAGAAGTGCATTCAAGAACCTATCTTCAGTCATTGCCCTCACTGTAGCAAGATACCCGGAGGGCGTGAAAAAATCTTTCGGGGACCAAACACGTTAGCCGATTTTTGCCCAATGGGTCTTAGACCCCGTCGACAAGACGTGGAGCCAAGAGGACATCGAACGTTACCGAGATTGTCATCGCCATGCCACGGTGATGGCTCACAATTTCTCCGGATACGATGGACAGTTTCTTTTGAGGTACTATACGGAACAAGGCACCGAGCGTCCTAAAGTCACTTTGAACGGAGCCAAAATCATTTTCATGCAAGTGGGACAAGTACAGTTTAAAGATTCGATGAGCTATTTGGCCATGCCTTTGAGTCGAATGCCTAAAACGTTTGGAATGACAGAAATGGCTAAAGGGTACTTTCCACACTTTTTCAATACGGAAGCCAATCAACATACCGTTCTACCCCATTTGCCTGAGGTTCACTATTACGACCCCGACAACATGCGTACCGAACAACGAGAAGCTTTCTACGCTTGGTACCAGATTCACGCCTCGGACCCTTTCGACTTTCAGGAAGAAATGCTAAAGTATTGTCGTTCCGACGTGGACATTTTACGGCGTTGCTGTGGAAAATTTCGAGAACTGTTCATGGAACACGGAGGGGTCGATCCTTTGAAAGAAGCTTGCACCATTGCCAAAGCGTGTTCCTTAGTGTACCGCCAACGATTCATGCCTGAAAATACCGTGGCTGTCATCAGTCCTCAAACGACCCACTATGTCAAGCGTCAATACTCGGTCAAAGCCCTACGTTGGTTACATTACTTGTGCGACAAGGAAGACAAATGGATTCAGCATGCCCGCAACGGAGGAGGCGAAAAGACCATCGGAACGTATTCGGTCGATGGCTGGGACTTAGAAAACCCCAAGATCGTGTACGAGTTTAACGGTTGCTTATTTCACGGATGTCCCGTCTGTTACCCTGACCGTGACACTAAAAATCAGTTTTTGCAACGAACCATGGAAGACTTGTACCAGGACACTTGTCAGCGACGCCTAAAGTTAGAACAGCAAGGATACCAAGTGGTGGAAATGTGGGAACACGAGTACGATCACCGTATGAAAACCGATCCCGAGTTTAAACGCCTCGTGGAAAGTTACCAGTTCATGGACCCGCTGAACCCGAGGGATAGTTTGTACGGAGGAAGGACCAATGCCACCTGTTTGCTGTACCAAGCCGACGAAAAGAAAGGAGAAGAAATCAAATACTTGGACGTGTGTTCGCTGTATCCCTACGTGTGTAAATATTGTCGCTTTCCTGTAGGGCACCCGCAATTGCTGACGGAACACATCGACCTGAAAAACATTCGACAATACGAAGGCTTGATCAAGTGTAAAGTTTTGCCTCCCACGAACCTATACCATCCCGTCTTACCTCACCATTGTCAAGGCAAACTGATGTTTCCCTTGTGCCGTACTTGTGCCGAAACGTGCAACCAAGACCAGCCTTGTCAGCACAGCCAGGAAGAACGGGCCTTGACGGGAACCTGGGTCAGCGTAGAATTGTTCAAAGCTCTGGACATGGGATACGAACTGTTAGAAGTGTACGAGATTTGCCACTTTCCCAAGACACAACAGTACCGCAAGGGTGATCCCAGTCAGAAAGGCATTTTCGCCGACTACGTGGATGCCTTTTTGAAACTGAAGCAAGAAGCCAGCGGCTATCCTTCCTGGTGTCACACTCCCGAAGACCAAATACAATTCAAAGAGAAATATTACGAACAAGAAGGCATCACTTTAGACCACATCGAGAAAAACGAAGGCAGGCGATCGTTTGCCAAAGTGATGTTAAATTGCTTGTGGGGTAAAATGGCACAACGACCGTGTTTACCCAAGACGGAATATTTGACAGAACCTTCCCGCTACTTCCAGATGATTCACGACAAAACCAAATACATGAAACACGTGGACGTCGTTCGAGAGAATTTGATCTTGGTCAATTACGAAGAAGATCTGGACTTTGTACAAGACGATCCTTTTGGAAATGTCATCATTGCGGCTTACGTGACAGCCCATGCTCGCTTAAAATTGTACGAAGCTTTAGAACTGTTAGAAGAACGCGTCCTGTACTTTGACACGGACAGTTGCATCTACATCCATCACCCGATTCAACATCACCCTAACATCGAAGGAGACCGTTTAGGAGCCTGGACAGACGAGCATCCCGACGACAAGATTCTAAGTTTCGTCAGTGGCGGTCCCAAAAATTACGGCTACGAATACCGGGACAAACAAGGAGAAGTGCACACGACGTGCAAAGTGAAAGGACTGGCTCTGAATTATCGTACCAGTCGAGTGGTCAACTTTGGGGTATTGAAAGAAGCCTTGCAATCGGGAGAGGATGGAAACTTTAAAGTGACCACTCACCAACCGAACAAGATTGTACGTTTACCCACTCACCACATCGTCAGTCGACCTTTGGAAAAAGTTTATCAAATCGTGTACCAGAAGCGAGTTCGACTTCCCAATCATTTCACCTTACCGTATGGACACGTTGGTATAAAACATTGGTTGTAAGAGGATAGCCACCCACCAGAAAGATGACTTCGCCACAGCAAGAATCGAGTGAGAAACCCGATGAGAACTCCAAGTTCAAACCCTACCATTTTCCAGTCTTCTTACCTGACTATTGTGATTGTGCCCGTCGATTGGACACGTTTCAGAAATGGCCTACGGATAGGGAAGGATTACCTTCTTCGCATGTTTTAGCTAGAACAGGATTTGTCTACTTGGGACCTGAGTCAGGATTGGGATACGAGGTACAGTGTTTCGCTTGCGGAATGAAGTTACGAATGGATCTATGTATCTATAAAGATTCAGCTATTCTGGAACATACTCGATGGTCTCCGCACTGCCCTTACCTTTCTATGGCCTTTCCACCCATTACACTACGGTACAATGTTGACGGTACCTTAGAGACGGTACCTTCCGAAACAAGACATAAAAAACGTAAAAAAGGAAAGATGTACAAACTGGAGACTGCATTGCGACTAGTATAAAAAGGGGGCTATGGTCAAGATCGATAGTTCATTGTGACTACCAAGACCGAGCGAACAAGATGAATACTTTGAAAAAGACATCGTTCCAGTTTGGGGATTGTAAAAAAGTTGTATCTTCCTCTAGTGTGACTAATACTGGATGGATAAGACCCAGGCATTGCGACGGAAAATGTCCGGAAGGAAACTGCGATTGTCCATGTGGTTACCATTGTAATTGCGTAACGGAGTTTGCAGACGAGTGCGATTGTGAGCCTTGCGATGGATACGATGCTGTACCTTGTGACCTGAGCGATGCCGTAAAGCATCATGGGAACTTTGTTCTCACTGCCCCTATCATGGAAAGTGATGCTGTGCGTGTCAAACCTGAGGGATGCGAAAGCGATGCCGCTCGTCCTCTTAGACATTTTACCGGGTTTAAAGGGGAATGTCGACCTTCACGTCTACCCCCCTACGGATGTCATCCAGCCCTGAGCAAACTCCTGTTCATGTCACCCAACCCTTATCGAAACGAACCTGTGAAAGACGAATATTCGTTTCCTGTGCGTTTGTCGGAATACTGCGACTTTGAAAATCGTCTTCAATCGTTCAAAGGAAAATGGCCAAAGTATCTGGGAGGACCGACCCCCGAAGAATTAGCCAGAGCCGGATTTTTCTACTTGGGCGAAGGAGATAAAGTCAGGTGCTTCAGTTGCGATGTGACACTTCACCACTGGGAACCGCAAGATTCGGCCTACGTAGAACATGCTCGATGGTCACCGAATTGTCATTACTTAACCTTAGTGGGACCGAGACATTGAAGTAACTTCTTACCATAATCATCTGTTCATGGATACTTTACAAGAGAACATTCGTGCTTTGCCTGTGGAGTTGAGAGAACGCATTTACCGAGAGCTGGTCAAAATACAAGTGAAACGTAAAGAACAATTGCATCCGTTACGTCACCGGTGTTTGAACCACTGGTACCTGAAGGCTATACAAGGACTGATTGAGTTGAAAGTGTTCCATTGGACAGACATTGATCAACGACCTCCTGGTTATAAAAAGGAATGGTTTGGTATTGACGATTCTATCTACTACATTGTAAACGTACTGCATCGAATTCCAGAGGAAGAGTTAACGAATTACCAACATCTTGAACACAATGTCAACTTGGTGAAAGAGGAAACTTCTGAACGAATTGTAATGTGTAGATTAGTGACTCAACGATTTAAATTCGACACTGAAGTGAAACCATGTTTGTGCAAAGAGTACATTTCTTGTGTCAGACCAAAGAGGATTTAGTATGACCTATTCATGGATACTTTACAAGAGAACATTCGTGCTTTGCCTGTGGAGTTGAGAGAAAGGATTTACCGAGAGCTGGTGAAAATACAAGTGAAACGTAAAGAACAATTGCATCCGATACGTCACCAGATCTTTAACCACTGGTACTTGAATGGTATAAGAGAACTGATTCGTCAGAAATTCTTTCAATGGTCAGACATTGTTCAAAACTTTGAGGTCGCTAATGATCGACATGTTCATGATTATGGTTACTTCGAGATTCACCTAGTGCAATGCATTGAGGAAGACAAGTTAAAGGATTACCAACATATTTTACGTGGAATCTACTTAGAGGAAGAGGAAACACCTAAACGAACTCTGACGTTTCGGTTACAGTATGCAAGATTTAGATTCCCTACTGGAGAACGAAGATCTCTGGCTAGAAAGTACGTCTATTGCATCCGAAAAAAAGAGAATATAAAAAGAGGCTGCCATGCCACGGTTTATGTCACATGTCATCCAGCAGATTCCGTGGAAGGAACTCAATGACCTATTCATGGATACTTTACAAGAGAACATTCGTGCTTTGCCTGTGGAGTTGAGAGAAAGGATTTACCGAGAGCTGGTGAAAATACAAGTGAAACGTAAAGAACAATTGCATCCGTTACGTCACCAGATCTTTAACCACTGGTACCTGAATGGTATAAGAGAACTGATTCGTCAGAAATTGTTTCAGTGGTCAGACCTTGTTCAACACTTTGAGTTAGTGAATGATCGAAATGTTCATTATTTTGGTTACTTCGAGATTCACCTACAGCAATACATTGAGGAAGACAAGTTAAAGGATTACCAACATATTTTACGTGGAATCTACTTAGAGGAAGAGGAAACACCTGAACGAACTCTGAAGTTTCGGTTACAGTATGCAAGATTTAGATTCCCTACTGGAGAACGAAGATCTCTGGCTAGAAAGTACGTGTATTGTTTCCGAAACAAAGAGACTATAAAAACAGGCTGCCATGCCACGACTTATGTCACATGTCATCCAACAGATTCCGTGGAAGGAACTCAATGACCATATTCAAACCGTGGATCATTACCATCGATTATTACAAGAACTGTATCCATTCAATTTGGGACGACAAGTGGTGTGTGTCTTAGTGACTTGTTTTTTGGGATTTCGTTTACCAGCCGATTCTTTGTGGACTCTTTACGATCAGTACTTACCACCTCCATGGCCTTAAATGGTCACGAAAAACTCCTTTTGCTCAAAGCCTTGCGTTTTCATCTGGATACTTCTCGACCTCAACAGGAAAAAAAGATTCGTCAACTTTTAGCAACCCAAGACGTGTATGACGATGTGTGTGTAGCTTGTGACTTACACCCTCATTGGACAGATGTTCGTGATTGGAAAAAGGGGGGTTTTGAGGCTTGGACCCAAGAAGTGGCCCAGTATGCACGAGAGTTGTTCAAGGAAAAAAGTTACTTTTCAACCCGTGTTAGTGACGGTGCCAGAAGAACCCGTCACCGAGAACAACCACTCGCTTCAGGACAGGACTGTCATGGACATTCCTGAAAGACCCTTTCGGGAGGACACTTGTGTGACAATACCTCATGTAGAGACTGTAAGAACATTACACACTGTCCCTAGGACATCTTGGTTACCCAAAACATGTTGTACAGACACTTGTTTATATTCCACTTTGATCGCTTTGCTGTGTTTTATATTCCTGTACATCACTATTTGGGTTGTATGTATTTTTGTCTTTCGTGTTCATATTTGAAACATTCAATAAACGTGTTCTGAAAAAGTATATAAACTCTTGTCTTGTTTGTTTTTGTGTCACAAGTGACATTTCTGACACCATGGCTACCTCTACTGTCTCTACTCCCTCTTCCTCTACTGTCAAAGTCATCGACGAACACTTAGATCGTGCCAGTTGGGAGGCTTTGTATCTTCGCCATCCCTTTAACATGCTCATTGCTGGACCTAGCGGTTCAGGCAAAACCGAATTCGTCAAACGTTTGATCGAACATAAACATCATTTGATCGATCGGCCCCCTCAACGGATCGTGTGGTGTTACAAAGAGTGGCAATCGGCGTACAGCCTTTTGCGAGAAAGTCAAGGCGATTCCATCGTGTTTGTGGAAGGCATTCCTAAAGAAGACGACGGCATCGTCTCTGACTCCCGTCAAACCCATTTGGTCATTTTCGACGACATGTTAGGAGAAGACGAAGAAGAAATTAAATTGTGGTTCACGCGCAAAGGGCATCACCGTAATGCCAGTGTCATTTACATCACCCAAAATTTGTTTCAACAAAGTAAAGCCCATCGCACCATCAGTCTCAATGCGCATTACGTGGTCTTGTTTAAAAGCCCTCGAGATAAATCGCAAGTGCAAGTCTTAGCCAAACAGTTAGGAACGCCTTGGCTGACTCAGGCGTACGACGATGCCACTCAAACGCCACACGCCTATTTACTCGTCGATTTGAAACCTACGACCCCCGAGGATTTGCGATTTCGTACCCACTTGTTTCACCACTGGTGCCAAGACGGAGGGCCTGTCCTGTACACGTCTCCGTCCTCGACTTCATTTCACTCCCCATCAAAAAATCTATAAAAACCTCAGACCCTTTTTCGTCTGTCTCACACAGTGTGAACATGACGTCCCTTCAGTCGCATCTTCCCGTCAAATTGATTCGTGCCTTGTATGGCATCAGTCGAGAAAAAGATCCCCAAACACGAGCTCGTGTCTTAGAAGCTAGTCTCAAAGAAGTCTTACGATGGTTCACGGTGACGGCACGTCAATTACTCCAAGGAATCATTCAGATTCCTCATCAAACCCAACGCTTTTTCGATCGAAACAAAGTCGCTTTGGTCCAACTGGCCGATCCCCGGATCGACACTCAAACCAAAAAACAAATCATTTTGAAACCTGGAGGGAGCGGTACTCTAGGAGGGGTCATCATTCGCTCACTCTTAAGATGGGATCCTAATGCCCCCAAAGTTATCCCCAAGACAAAAGTCCAACGAAGCCCCAAGAAGAAAAAGAAAAAGACCAGGTCCCCAAGAAGAATAACTTCTCCAGTGGCAGGACCCTCCTCTTACCAGACACCACCCCGGAAAAAGAAAAGAAGCCCCCAGAAAAAGAAACAGAGAAAAAGTCCCCAGAAAAAGAAAAGTCCACAGAAGAAAACTAGTCGCAAGAGAGGCACTTCGGCCAGGACGCAACCTTACACTCGCAAACCACGACCTGCCACGGCCGTGACTGCGTCTCCGGCATCCTCACGTTCATCCACTTCTCCGTTGATGACACCCAGAACTGAAGAGTACTTGGAGACGTTGATCACACCAAGAACATCTCCGTTGATGACCCCCAAAAGAACTTCCCCAGTGGCAGGACCCTCCAATTTAGTGGCAGTGGCTGCTGCTCACAAAGTACCTTCTCCCAAAATCAAAGTCCAAGAAAGATCGGGCATGTTACAAAGTTTACTGGATTTGTCCAAGCAAGAACTGGCTCGATTTAGTCCGTTGCGTACCCCTGCACGACGTGTCATGCCTGTCCTCAAACTGATAAAACGTAAAGACAATCAGTGGCGACGCGTTCCAGTATAAAAAGAGCCTGTGACCAAGTCGGGGTATCAGTGAACTTGTAAAAGATGTCACCTCCAAGAAGCCACAAAAGAAAGAGACAAAGGCAGACGCGTCATCCGACAAAGCGCTTAGCCAAGCATCGACATTACCCTAAGAAAAGACACAGTCGTTCCAAGAAAAAGAGGCGTCAACAAAGGGGAGGATTCCTTGGCGATTTTGGGAAAAACATTGTCACCTTTATGACAAAGCGATAGCCCCAAAAAAAGATAAAAGGGTGTGCGTTAAGTCATCGACGTTAGTGTCTGTTCGGTGAATGTCCCGGAACCCACAAGCAAAAATGTCACCCTCCAGAAAACCCCAAGGAAAGAAAAGGAAAGGACTGCCACCACGTTTAGCTAAACATGGGGACCTGTTATCTGTCCTGTCCAAAGCTTCTCCACCCCTACGAAAAAAACTCATTCAAACGGCCTCCAAAGAGGTCATCGATACCGTCTGCGAATGTTGTTTGAACGTTTTGAAAGGCACGATCCCTTTGTCCAAACACCAGAAACAATGCTTAGGCAAACATCGTCACGTTCTTCGCCAAATGGTTCGAAAAAAAATTCCCATTCGTCAAAAAAAGAAGATGTTGGTTCAACGTGGAGGCATTTTGCCTCTCTTGTTAGGCCCCATACTGAAAGGAGTCTTGGGAACCATGTTGGGAGGACTGATGGGAGCAAGATAAAAAGGCCTTCGAAAGTCCCAAGATCTCAGAATCGACCCCTGACAACCCCATGGAAGGACGAAAACTAGCTTTAGTGCCTTACAAACGATGGATGGAATACCATCGGTGGCAAGAACAACGCACCCCGCATTTACCTCCCAATCCCAATTTGAGCGAAATGTCCCAGTTACAACACGAATTGCAGTCCTTGATGGATCGCCAAGATTTGTCCGAAACAGAAAAATCGCAAAAGTACGGTCAACTCTTGCAACGATTGCAACTCTTTCACCAGAAAGCTTTAGACGAAACAGCTCTACCCACTCTGAAAGATTTTAAGACCTTGATGAAAAGTCCAGCACCATCACCAGTACCAGTACCAGTACCAGTGGTCAAGACAGAAAAAGGAGAAGAAGAAGAGGAAGGGTTTCTAACTCCACCAGAAAAAGTACGCAAGTTAACAACACCACCTACCTCCAGAATTGGATGGATTAAAAAGATGATGGCCACCCCTTCTTCATCACAAGAGAAAAAGAAAGTGAAGACAGAAGTGAAACAAGAACAGATATCCCCTGCACAGACATCCTCCTCCTCTTCGACACCTATTGCTGGTCGCACACGCAAAGCCTTGCAATCCAAGAAAATACCCCAAGAGAAAAAGAGTAGCCTCTTCCAAGAGTGGGTGCCTTATTAACACAAAAAATGGAAAAAGTCTTAGCCAGCATTTACTACGATCCCTCGCATCCTGCAGGTTACGCAGGAGTTCAAAAATTGTATCGTGCTGCCAAAACGCGACTGAAAAGTCTCCGTTTACCTCAAGTGCAACGATGGTTACAAGAACAAGCTACCTACACTTTACACAAACCCATTCGACGCAAGTTTGCCAGAAGTCGCACCCGAGTGGAAGGCATCGATCATCAATGGCAAGCCGATTTAGCCGATGTCTCTCATTTGGCCAGCTACAATCGCGGCTACAAATATTTGTTTTGTGTCATCGACGTCTTTTCCAAATTTGCCTGGGTCGTGCCCTTGACTTCCAAATCGAGCAGCGAGTTAGTGCGAGCCCTGCAACGGGTGTTGAAACAAAGCGGTCGTCGCCCTCTTCGATGGCAAACGGACAAAGGCACCGAATTTCTGAACCAAGCTTTCCAAAAAGAATTAAAGAAACGTGACATTCATTTTTTTACCACCGAGAATCCCGAAACCAAAGCCAGCATCGTGGAACGTTTTCAACGCACTTTGAAAGAACGCATGTGGAAATATTTTACGCATCACCACACTCTGAAGTACATCGACATCTTACCGCACCTGGTGCAAGCGTACAACCAATCTTACCATCGAAGCATCGGACGTGCCCCGCAGGACGTGACTCCCGACAACGAAGTGCTGGTGTTTGAACGCCTGTTCGGTACGTCCCCGACGAGGGCTGTCCCCAAGAAAAGTGGAGAGTTGGCCGTAGGAGATTGGGTGCGCATTGGCAAAACCAAACGCACTTTCGACAAAGGTTACTTACCTAACTGGACGACCGAATTGTTTCGCGTCACTGGACGAGTGCATGGCCGTCATCCTGCCGTCTATAAATTGGAAGACATGAACGGAGAAGTACTCAAAGGAACGTTTTATTTGCCCGAGTTACAACGTGTCACCAAAAAAGAAGACGACGTGTACGACATCGAAAGCATTCTCGAACGCAGAACCCGTAAAGTGGGCAAACGACGTGTCAAAGAAGTCAAAGTACGTTGGAAAGGATATCCACCCAGTTTCGATTCTTGGATCGACGCTTCGCAAGTCATCGACTATAAAAAGAAGAAGTGACCATCATGCCCTTTCACACAGCAGCAGACGCAGCTACGTCGACCAGTCCTTCTTCTTCCCCTAGTTCTTCTGTGCAAGATTTACAAAAACAACCCTTGTGGGTGTGGTGTGGAGAACGTGTGCCTAAAACGCAAATCGTCTTTTTCTGCCAAATCTTCGTGGTGTATTGTGTCATCGGGGCAGCCATCGCCAATTTGAGTTTGCAACAAGGAGACAAACAATTGTGGACCATTTTATTGAGCAGTTGCATCGGTTACCTGCTTCCCAATCCCTCCCTGAAATTCTCCTCGAACGGGAACGTTGTGTCCAGTGCCAGTGCCAGTCACCACTCCAACAACCACAACCAGAACCCCATTTTGGGCGGAGACACACCTCTGACATCCACTAATATTCCCTCGGACAGCCACAGAACTCTGGAATTATGAGTCACCAAAACCAATTTTACTTAACCTTACCCAGTGACAGTTCCATGGAGGTGTTTCCCCACAACACGTTGTGCTGTTACACGGCCAAATTACCTCAGGCCATCCCCTTAGATCACGAAGCCCATTGGGAAGTGGCTTTAGTGGAAATCATTCACCCGACCCAAGTCCTCAATGTCATTCCCAATCAAAATTTTTTTCATGTGGAAGTTCATGACGAGTCATTGCAACAGGAGTTGAATAAGAAAGTCACGTATGACAATAAAATCTATAATGAGAAAACTCAAAAATGGACCTACCACTTTTTAATTCCCCCAGGTTATTATTTCAGTGGTCAACATTTGGTCAACGTCATAGCTGCCAAGTTTAATGGCGTGTTTGGGAAAGCTTTGGAGCATGCCAAAATAAGTGTCACCATGGAGTACCACAAAGTAGCTCGTCGCTTCTTGATGAAATTTGAACGGAGTAAAATCATGTCCATTTTATTTTGTCCTGAATTGTTTGACATGTTGGGCGGAGACATGAACCTGAGAATGAGCATACTCAAGAACAACGAATTACCCATCGTTTACGACAACGAGTCTTTTAGCAAATTATTTCGTACCCCAGTAGAACTGAACCAAGGACTGAATTTGATGTTCGTGTACTCCGATGTGGTGGAATACAACGTGGTGGGACACACCTCCGTACCGTTACTGCGTGTCATTCCTTTCAAAGTGGATTCTGCCGCGAACGCTGACGAGGAAGGTGGAAACACTTACCACGTCCACCGCGAATTTGTCCATCCTCACTATTTGCCAGTCAGCAAGTCGTATTTGGACACGGTCAACATTACTATAAAAGGAGATCTGGGACAAAATATTCCATTTACCAAAGGAAAAGTCACGGTGAAACTCCATTTTCGAAAACGGTTCTCTCACGATTCGTAAGTAAGTCATG
The DNA here is from genome assembly GCA_028554795.2 of Sinohyriopsis cumingii. Taxonomy (NCBI): domain Eukaryota; kingdom Metazoa; phylum Mollusca; class Bivalvia; order Unionida; family Unionidae; genus Sinohyriopsis; species Sinohyriopsis cumingii. The sequence continues at coordinate 161,168,463 of CM068824.1, forward strand.
TATCCAGTGTACCAAGGGGTTGCACGACAGCGAGGACACGGTTTAGGAGACATGTTAAAATCGGCCTTTCGTTCGGTGGCCCCGGTGTTGAAACCGATGGTGACACGCGGATTGCACGCCTTGAAAGATGCGGCACTGACGCAAGGCAAAGAATTTCTCCAAAATGTCATCATCGACAAACAAAACCCTAAAGAAGCCTTCATGAGGGCAGGCAAAAATGTCCTGCTGCAAACGGGTAAAGACATTTTAGGCCGACGAGACACACCTATAAATGCCCTGCACGCTACCGAGTCAGGCATTCAGCAAGGACAAGGCAGAAAGAGACGACGAAGAAAACACCCTTTCACCAGACTTCAAGCTAGAAAAGCCAAGAAAAGAAGAACCGTTCGAGACTTAGACGTTTTCGATTATTGAGACACAGAAAAAAATGATGCACCGAGAGTCATGTGCTTGTTCCAAGACGGAACTGGATATGTTTGCCATGCCCCCCACCATGATGACGATGCAAGAATCCCAGTGGGTGGAATTTCATCCCGTCTCCTCTTTGACGGATTCCGCTCCCATCGAGTTCGAAATCAAAGGACAACCCGAAGATTACATCGATCTGAATAGCAGTTACCTGTATTTGAAAGTCAAAGTGATCAAAACTGACAACACCAATCCTGGAGCCAATGATAGGGTAGCGCCCGTCAACAATTTCATGCATTCCTTGTTCAGCGAAGTGGACTTGTACTTGAATAACAAACTGGTCAGCAGCAGCATGGATACTTACCCATATCGTGCCTACTTGGAAAATCTCTTGACGTACGGAAAAGAAGCCAAGAATACTCATCTGGATGCTTGCGTGGTATGGAAACCTGACACGGCAGGTGCAGGCACGTTTAGCGACACAGCCCTGACAGCAGATGACGATCTTCACAATGTGGGGTTTAACACACGTAGAACTAAAATTCTGCAAGGACGTAGTTTAGAACTGATGGATCGTTTGCATTTGGACATGTGGTTACAAGAAAAGTATTTACTGAACGGAGTTGATATTCGCCTGAGACTGAATCGTAGCACTGCCGCTTTCCATTTGATGGCCCATGCCAACGAATACAAAACTGTTATCCAAGAAGCCAGACTTTACGTACGCCGTGTGGAAGTGTTACCTAAAGTGGGAAACGACATCAGTCAGACGTTGAGCAGAACGACCGCCAAGTATCCCATACGACGTGTGGAAGTGAAAACGTTCACCATTCCTGTTGGACAGCGATCCATGATCGAAGATCATCTGTTCCAAGGACAGTTACCCAAGCGTTTGATCGTTGGTATCGTCAGGAATTCAGCTTTCAATGGACTTCACAACGAAAATCCTTTTGAGTTTCGACACTCTAGCGTGTCCAAAATCGAAGTCAGTCGCGACGGCAAGACCTTGTGTACACGACCCTTTGAGCCTAACTTTGCCCAGAACAATTACTTGAGATCGTACTTGTCCCTGTACGAAGCCACCGGACAGTTAGGAACCAATACCAGTCACGGTATTACGTACGAGGATTATGCAGGAGGCTACGCTTTGTGGGCTTTCGATTTCACTCCAGACCAAGGCAGCGACGAGGGACATTTCCACCCTATAAAATCTGGCCAGATTCGTGTGGAAATTCAGTTTGCAAATCGAGACCCTGCTGATCCAACGTTGAACGTCATCCTGTATGCAGAATTCGATAATACCATAGAAATCAACAGTTTGAGAGAAGTCATTCTAGATTATTAGAAAGCCATGGAAGACTGTTATCCCTCTTTACCTAGTGGAGAAACTTTGGAGATGGAATGTAAGGAGACTGTGGAAGGAGAAGAATCTCAAGACAAAGACGAAGAAATTGTCATGATGAAGTCGAGATGGCCAGAACAAGAAGCCCATTTAGTCTCCTGTTTTGCCAAACACTTGGTCGAAAAAATGACGGAATTGATCAAGAAAAATTGTTATGGATGTCAAAACGATCATCCCAGTCAAATTCAACACGATAAATGCCTGATGTTGAGTCAAGAAGAAAAATTGGACGAGTATCTGGACGAAGCTTGGAGTCTCATCTCGAACAAAGACGTGTTGCACCAGTGGTATAAAGACTTGCGTGAACATTCTTGTCCACCATTAACCACTCAAGAGATCCATCGCATCGAAGCTCTCCTGAATCAGAGTGAGGAAACAGAACGAATAACCGTTTATTCGTCAGACATTTTCAAGCAAAAAGTCAGGATCGAATTGACGACTTATTATTACCTGTGAAGAAGAAAAAAACATGGATACCTGGGAACTTCATTACCTTTTGAACCACAGTTCGTATACGGCTTCTTGGAATCCTGTCGTCTGTGCTAAAGATGAACTCCCTCATCGCAAACCTAAAAACCATCAAGCTTACGTGATCAACACGGACGAGAGTCATCTCCCAGGAACCCACTGGGTAGCCGTCTACTTTCCTCAAGAAGGATGTGTGGAATATTTCGATTCGTATGGATTACCCCCTTTGGAAGACGATATCATCGACTTTATGAAAAGAAATGCTCAAACCACCCGATTCAATAATGTGAAATTACAAGGCACAGATTCCTTGGTGTGCGGACAGTACTGTGTGTATTTTCTGCATCATCGCAGCCTGGGCTATTCCTTAGAACATTTAGTGACTCATTTCGATCCTCGTTCTTCTGCTAGAAACGATGTGAAAGTAGATCGATGGTTTTGTGACCATTATGCTTATCTTTTGTCTCAAGCTAGGAAACGTAGTGTCCATCAATGGCCTAATGATTTCCAACAGTGGAAATCACGATTTCATTCACAACGTTGTCAGCCTTGCTTAAAGTAGACTGTCAATTGAGAAAAAAAGTTGTGTTTTGAAAAAAATTGTTTGATGTTATAGTGTTGGGTTATTGTTAAAAATGTTAGAGTTGTTGTTTAGTGTTAAGTGATTTTTGAATAAAAAATGTTGTGTTTTGAAAAAATGTCTTTGTCTTTTGTTTAGCTAGAAGAATGTTGGATTGATGCTCTTTCATTTCTTACTATCCCTCTCATGAACGTTGCGGCTCGAAAACCGTGTGGGGGATGTTTTCCTTCACGTCCGCGCTTTCACTTTAAGAACCAGGTTGTTCCCAGTCTAGCCATCCATTGTCGACTCATCCTCCTAAGAAGATGTGCTCCAAACTAGCTAAGCTCAACGAAGCCTACGTGAATCTGCATAGGGTCAGACACAGTCTGATACCGAAACCAGAAGAAATAGAGAATGTGAGAATGTTAAAAATCACTGAAGACCTGATAGAAGAGCTCTTCAGAGAAGAAATGAACAAGGAGAAAGAAGAATGGACAGAGAAGTACAGACTTCAGAGACAGCAGCAACAGCAGCAACAACAGCAACAGCAGCAACAACCTGAAGCTGACAGGGGCTTTGTCGATTGTCGTATCGACACCAAAGAATTCTTCTTCTCTTTCCGAAGAAGCAGACCTATCGCCAGAAAGTCTATCCTCAGAGGACATCGCATTCTTAGAAACTAAAAAAGAATGCCATAGCAAAACGAAAAACAGCCCTTTTCAGGGCTACCCAATACTCTAGAAAAGAAATAACGATCCATTTGCCAATGTGTGTAGGTAGAGTAGTGTGTAAATAAACACTAACTCTTTCTTAAGATATTGTGAGGGTATGTGTTGGTGTGTTAGTGTTTGTAAGTGATAAAGTAGGTTGGTGTGGATAGTAGATTAAAATGATGTTTGTTTGTTTTTTTTGGGGGGTGCTTGAGGTGTATATTTGGGGTTAGATTGGATTGCTTTGAGTATGTGGATAGTCTATTGAAGTGATGGGTAGCATAAAAAAGTGAGCGAGTGTTTCTTTTAGGTCCGCGCGTTGTTGTTGTTTCTTGGTCATGATCTAGGTAAGATGGATTTTATGTTATTAGGGGATGTTTTCCATCACGTCCGCGCTTTCACTATAAATTGAAACTCGTTCGGCAGTCCAGCTACCCTTGTTGATTGATCAACACAGCCAGAAGAATGACTAGCAGAATAGTGAAACTGTTAGAACTCCAGATGCACCTGGAATATGCCAGGCGGATAGTAAACGAACTATCAGCGGAGGCTATAGTAGAAGAAGCAAGAATAAAGAAGGAAGAAGAGGAGAGAAGACAGAGGGAAGAGGAGGAAAAGAAAAGAGAAGAGATGATGTCGTTTAATATTCCTGAAACAGAGGATTGGGGTGCTGAAGCGAATCATCCTCCCTCTGCGCTCCCCAGAAGAAAGGTGAAAGAAGACTGGGGAAGAAGATGCGTGTGCGGCGCCAGGCCAGGAAGGTGCAACCATTAGATAGGTGCATCTGGAGTTTAAAAAAACAGCCCTTTTCAGGGCTACCCAATACTCTAGAAAAGAAATAACTATTAATTTGCCAATGTGTGTAGGTAGAGTAGTGTGAAAATAAACACTAACTCTTTCTTAAGATATTGTGAGGGTATGTGTTTGTGTGTTTGTGTTTGTAAGAACTCAGGTATGTTTGTGTGAATAGTAGATTATGGGTTTTTTAGCAAATGTGGAGAGTATAGTTAGGGTTATAGTTAGGGTTATATTATATGAAATGAGAAAGTAGGGGGATGTTTTCCTTCACGTTCGCGCGATGTTTGGTCATCATCTAGGTAAGATCCATTTTATGTTTTAGGGGGATGTTTTCCTTCACGTTCGCGCTTTTCGTATAAGAACCCACAGTGTTCGTTGTTCAAACCATTCTGCAAAGAATACAAAGAAGATGGCGTCAAACCACCTTAACAAAATGGAAAAATTGCAAAACGTCATGGACAATTTAGGAATGTTAGAGCAAATGTTGGTTAACCTAAACGAGGATCACTACTCATATAGTCCCCATAGAGTGAAGATGGAGATAAATAATTTAAGAAAAATGAAGGTAATCATCAGTGATCTGTTGAAAGAAATCAAGGAGGAAAAGGAGGATGAAGAGGAAAGGATAAGGATGAGAGAATGGAATGAAAAAATTGAAAAAGAAGAAGAAAATGAAAAGAGGAAGAAAGAAGAGGAGGAAGAGAAGAAGAAAGAAGAGGAGAAGAAAAAAAAGAAAGAGAAGAAGAGTGTAGGAGATAAAATAAGAACTTGGTGGAGGAAAAGAAGAAATTAGAAGAAGAAGAAGAAAACCCAAAGGCCCTTTTCAGGGCCAGCCATATTTCTCGAAAAGAGATAGTCTTTGAATTGCCTACCCCTTTTTTAAAAAAATTTTTCAAAAAAATCCCATGTTAAATTCCCCTTGTCCGTAGATTGTCCCACGATTTATTCCCATGTTAAATTCCCCTTGTCCGTAGATTGTCCCACGATTTATTCCCATGTTAAATTCCCCTTGTCCGTAGATTGTCCCACGATTTTTCGCCATGTTAAATTTCCATTGTCCGTAGATTGTCCCAAGGGGTTCTGTAATGCTAATTCCCATTGTCCGTAGGGTATCCCTATATACTACTATCATGCCGCAGACATGTAGCATGATGTCCCACCCAGTCACATTATCCTGACACCAGGCAGACCAGTCCTGACAATAACCTCTTAATGCTGAGCGCCAAGCGAGGCAGCTGTTGGTACCATTTTTGTAAGCCTTTGGTATGACTCGGCCGGGGCGGACGCGCTAACCACTAGGCCAAAGGAGCAGTCGAACTATTAAATGTGAAGCATGCATATAATGTTCCCTTCACGGTACTCTTTCTTGACAATAGACTAATCACAGCCATGGAAGTAACGGTGGGATGCGAGAGTGGCGGAGATATATTGCTAACTATCCCTCTGGTTTTATTATTATTATTATTATTATGTTCTTGTTATGCATGAGATTGTTCTCATTAACAATCGACATGATAAAAGATTTTATCATGCATCTGAGATATTGCTCAAATTGTTGTTTTCAATCAATATTCCTGAACACAAACCTTCGGTATTTTGTATTGTTAGTTAGGTGTTTAAGTTGTGTTTTTTTTGCATATGCGTTTACCACTGCTTGCAAAGGGGCATCTTGATTTGGTACTGCTCTTTAGTTTGTGTCCTTGTCCCGAGAAGCTTACAATGGAGACTGCACAAAAAAACCCACTGTTTTGACAAATGAAATTTAAGTAGCATATTTGTATATATATATAAATAACCGTGTTAAATTTTCAGACCATTATGTCAATTTGTTTTTTAAAATATTGTTTTCTTTCACATTTAACAACTTTTTGGACTTGCACATGTTTAAACAACTTCTTTTTATTTTATTCAGGTTATTACTACAATTTTTCAAAATGGCCTTCCAAAGTTAGCAGGATTAGCAAAAGATACTTCAGGTGGACGAGTGAAATTTGGCATCCAAATGTAGATGACCTGATTAGACTTTCATGACATTTTTGGAGAAATGTTTCTAAAATGTGCATAAATATGGAACCTTTTCTACTAGACTTGATGGTCTGTTATGGGGGTGGGGGGTGGATACGTGTTTTGCAAAACATAAATCTAATTCCTTCTGTATCTTAACCACTCCTTAGGTCTATTTGATTTGTGTTTTAAAAAAATATGTTTAAAGAATCAAAGGTTTTTGAGTACATCGTTTCGCTTCACAGAAAAGGAAGCAATTTTTGTCCTCCTTTGAATCGTTTATATCGAAGGCAGTGGAGTACAAATACACGCCATTACTATTCTTGCAGACTTTTCCAATGGATGAAATCAACTGGACAAGCTAGCAATACCCCTTCATGTTCAGGTAACTATAGGTAAACTAAAATATCCAGGTACGGATTGTCAAGCATCGAGTATAATTGGCAATGTCTGACATACCCTATCTAAAATCTTGTCGGATGGGTCAGTCCAAAGTTATTATTGGAATACATCACAAACACAGAACAATATTTAGGTTAGTTTTACGAAGACCGCATTAAGTTGTTTTCCTAAGAAGGAAGTCTAGGCTCTAATAGTAACTAGGGGCATAGTCTAACATTTGTTTCATGTCAAACGCATCCAACCAAAACGATCAGTTTGAGAGGGAATGAATATGTAGACGATCTTAAATGTGGGAACATCGCAGCATTTTGCTTGATATGAAAACACGCAGCATTTTGTTTGATATGAAAACACCAGGGCAATTAGATTGATATTAGATAAAGAGAATGAACTTCTGAACTTGTCTCCTGCACGATGAATTTATTCAAACCTATAAACAGCATAGTCTACGCTAAGTGTAACCGTGGATTGACTCGGAATGGCCGTTTATGTTATTAACTTAGGGGGTCCTCAAGACAAAAAGTGTTCAAACAAATGTTCTTATTTTAAACTTTCCTTTTTTACGAAAAAGTAATTATGTTCGTGAAAAAATATTTGTAACGAAGATTTGTCTAATTTATACCGTATATATATCTTCATAACTTTTCCACGTCAAATATGTGCAGCCATGTGAAAAATTGAGTAGAATTTTCATGAAAATAAACTTGTTCTGATAAGTCATTTTTTTAACGAAGTGTGTGTGTGTGTGTGTGGTTTAGATTTGTAACGTAGCTTAAAAAAATTCAGTCATATCGCTTCGATGTTTGCAGTGTGACGGTTTATAGTGATGTCTAGCACTCGGGCATCATGCCCCAGACAAGTAGTATCATGTCTCACCCAGTTACATTATCCTGACACCAGGCCGACCAATAATAAGACTAACCTATTAATGCTGTCCACCTAGTGAGGCAAATGTAAGTACCATTTTAAAAAGTCCTTGGTTTGACTTGGTCGGGCTTCGAATCCGCGACCTCTGGCATCTGAGGCGGTGGCTCTAACTACCAAGCCACCGGAGCGGTTTTTCACGAAGAAAGTAACCGGCGGCGTACATTTTTCACGACGATTGTACATTTAATTAACTTAACTTTTAAGTTTTCGTGAACTGTCTGCATCGACTACTAAGGGCACATTATTTTGGTGAGAAAAATTAAATATTTCCCAAAGATGATACAGTGTTCGTGAAACTGTGGTCTTCTTCGTAAAGATCATACTTTTAAAGAAATGCTACTTTTTTCGAGAAAGGTTTTAATCTTTCCGGCAAGGATGGAAAAAGTCGGTACAGGACAGACTTTTACCGATACAAATGTTAATCAACAATCTCACCAATGCATGGTTTATCACTTGCATAGAGTGGAGAAAACTATGTTGTAAACAATAGTTTAAGACAATGAAATGAATTAGTTTCTGACCTTTACAAGGAGTTGCCATATTAAATACTAATATGAAATTATTCCTTCCTACATTGAAATAAGAACATAAAATATATGCAAATTTTAATTAAATTAGGGTGTTAATTTAATTTTGTTTAAATTAACGGGCAATCAGATTTTCAGCCGAAGGGACTGTATCGTGCATGAACTTACGCTCGGCCAGGCCCTGATTCACCATTCTTCATTCATAATGATCACGAATTAAAATTCTTCAGTATGTAATACAGAACTTATACATGCAATAATGGATATCATTCTCAGAAGTATGAGTATACCATTACACTTTCACATTTTCACAGGAATCCCCCGCCCCCCATATGATAAGCAATATATCCTGAGTTTCCACATTTAAATAACTATACTTCCTTTTTACTCAGAATTGTTGCTGCTGATATTTTAGTCTTTCCTTTTCTTTCTATGGTCATATTCATCATTGATGTCTGCCATTCAATTTTAACTTTATTAAAATGATAAATTAGTGCCAACCATTCATAAAAACCATCATAAAAACCATCTCCTGTTTCAAGTGAAATATAGGGTCAAGTATAAATATTACGAGCATCAAATATGTTTACTTTGTGTACGGTTACCAGCCGGTATCTTAAATCTTAAGTCAACAACGAAACCACTTCCCGGGAAGTTGTATGGATTTAAGGAACCGTTTCCTGATTTAGATGAAAATAACGGAAACTACTAAATCAATTTCTTCATCCAGTAAAGATTTAATCAACTGGGTCATACGGTAACGGCAATATGTCTAACTAAAAAAAAACCAGTAAGGTTTGTATCTGGTCAAGATGACATTTAGTAAGTTTCAACACACACACACACACACACACACACACACACACGCGCGCGCGCACACACACACACACACACGACCTTTGCGCTGATAGTACAATGAAAATATATTGAAACAGAGGACGATTACTTTATTGCAATATTTGTATACATCATAATGAAATATTTATTGTGTTAAAACAGGTAATTTAGGAGCTAGGAAGCAGTTATTTAATAAGAATAACACTCCACGCTTTTGCATTACAGGTGCATAACTTTAAAATGATAAACAGCTGATAAGCCTTTTTGATGGCGGTGCTGCCGTCTGTAAAAACAACATCAAAGTTAGAACAAAATAATCATGATGTTGTCCTTTCATACTCACTCTCATAGGTTTCACATTTCCCCCAGTTAATCATCGTCGCTATTTTTGTCTTCTTCTTCTTCTTCGCTGTTGTTATTAACGGCGGAGGCGCCATTGTTGTTGTCTTCTCCCTTATAGATAATTTGTAAGGGAGGCAATCAATACAATTTTCGCAACAGAAGAAAATGCATTCGTGTTAAAAGTATTGTCCCTTAAGGAACATTGTTTTATAGGTTGAGAAGAGAATTTTCAACATGCTAAATTTTTAATAATTATGAAGGAATATATATATTAATATATATATATATATATATATATATATATATATATATATATATATATATATATATATATATATATATATATATATATATATATATATATATATATATATATATATATATATATATATATATATATATATGTTAGTTTTGACCTTTACAAGATGCTGCCATATTAAATACTAATATGAAATTATTCCTTGTTACATTGAATTGAATTCATTATGCTTCCACATTTTCACAGGAATCCCCCGCCCCAGATATGATAAGCAATATATCCTAAGTTTCCACATTTAAATAACTATACTTCCTTTTTACTCAGAATTGTTGCTGCTGATATTTTAGCCTTTTCTTTTCTTTCTATGGTCATATTCGTCATTGATGTCTGCCATTCAATTTTAACTTTATTAAAATGATAAATTAATGCCAAACATTCATAAAAACCATCTCCTGTTTCAAGTGAAATATAGGGTCGAGTATAAATATTACGAGCATCATATACGTTTACTTTGTGTACGGTTACCAACCGGTATCTTAAATCTTAAGTCAACAACGAAACCACTTCCCGGGAAGTCGTATGGATTTAAGGAACCGTTTCCTGATTTAGATGAAAATAACGGAAACTACTAAATCAATTTCTTCATCCAGTAAAGATTTAATCAACTGGGTCATACGGTAACGGCAATATGTCTAACTAAAAAAAAAAAAACAGCAAGGTTTGTATCTGGTCAAGATGACATTTAGTAAATCTCAACACACACACACACACACACACACACACACACACACACACACACACACGACCTTTGCGCTGATAGTACAATGAAAATATATTGAAACAAAGGACGATTACTTTATTGCAATGGTTTTTCTGTTTTATTGGCTTGTCTTGTCTAAGTTTTGTGTTTTGTATTTGCTTTTGAAAAAGATTCATTAATATATATATATATATATATATATATATATATATATATATATATATATATATATATATATATATATATATATAGATATATGTATGTATATATGTATGTATATATATATGTATATATATATATATATATATATATATATATATATATATATATATATATATATATATATATATATATATATATATATATATATATATATATATATATATATATATATATATATATGTATGTATGTATGTATGTATGCGCGCATAATTTAATGAGAGAAAGCCCAATCTGAAACAATCTCTAAGCGTTCTATGATGTTCTTTGGCACTCTAGAGGATCGTCTGAGCTTGCAAATTCACACCACCTTAATCGACACTGACCAGTAACACGTCTATTGACTGTAACAAATTAGTGTGTACCGAAGATAAATAAGTGGGTTGATATCTGTACATCAATTTCATAAGAGTTTGAAACTAAATGTTTCAACTGTTACTCAAGCATCTTATTGGTGAAATATGTCTGTAATTTGAAACAACAGAAAGCTGGGTTCTTAGGGCCAATGCTAGCAAGAGGTATATAAGGCTGGGTTATTAATTAAGGTCAATGCCAGCAAAAGGTATAGAAAGATGGATTATTAAGGCCAATGCTAGCAAGAGGTATGAAAGGCTGGGTTCTTAGGGCCAATGCCAGCAAGAGGTATAGAAGGCTGGGTTATTAAAGCCAATGCCAGCAAGAGGTATATAAGGCTGGGTTATTAATTAAGGCCAATGCCAGCAAGAGGTATAGAAGGCTGGGTTATTAAGGTCAATGCCAGCAAGAGGTATAGAAAGCTGGGTTCTTAGGGCCAATGCCAGCAAGAGGTATATAAGGCTGGGTTATTAATTAAGGCCAATGCCAGCAAAAGGTATAGAAGGATGGATTATTAAGGCCAACGCTAGCAAGAGGTATGAAAGGCTGGTTATTAAAGCCAATGCCAGCAAGAGGTATAGAAGGCTGGGTTATTAAGGCTAATGCCAGCAAGAGATATGGAAGGCTGGGTTATTAAAGCTAATGTCAGCAAGAGGTACAGAAGGCTGGGTTATTAAAGCCAATGCCAGCAAGAGGTACAGAAGGCTGGGTTATTAAAGCCAATGCCAGCAAGAGATATGGAAGGCTGGGTTATTAAAGCCAATGCCAGCAAGAGGTACAGAAGGCTGGGTTATTAAAGCCAATGCCAGCAAGAGGTACAGAAGGCTGGGTTATTAAAGCCAATGCCAGCAAGAGGTACAGAAGGCTGGGTTATTAAGGCCAATACCAGCAAGAGGCATAGAAGGCTGGGTTTTTGGAAGCGTCATCTACCAAGGATAGTTCAGACAAAATATTTATTAAATAAAATTGATTTATTAAGAATAGATTGAAAGATATTGGTTATTATGTATCATAAATGAGTACTTTGATATTGATTTTACTTGAGAAATGGGATGGTTATATTCCACCAGACTTTTATATCAATATTGACATAATGGAGTTTATTACCTAATTTGTTTTCAGAAATAGTATAGTTTTGCGTTTCTCGCGTCGCTTATAACTAGGTTTCTAATATCTCTAAATTTGGCCAAGTGTAAAGAAAGATTTATTCGTTTAGCCAAGCAGTCAATTCTTTTCCATTACGGAATTATTATTTTAATATTACTGTGCATCCAGGGAGGACTTCTAGAACGAATTGTTATTATTGTATTGGGAATAGCAGAATGGGCTGCCACTAAGACGTTGCCAGTGATCTTACACGTACGTCTATTTATCGAAAGATTAGAAAACCCAGAGCCAGCCTCCAAATCTATGTACAGTCCTTAGTTAGATTCTTGGTGGTCCCATATTTTATCTTTAAAGTTATTCTGTTGAACATTCATAAAGTTTGTGGAACAATAATCAATATTATGATCGCTTCAGAAAGGATATAATACACCGTTTTCATAACTATTTAGTGTGTCACTTTTAATTATTAAATCAATTATGGTGGAGCTTTAATTGACACTTTTTGAGGGTTGATTAATCAATTGATGTATTCTTGATATCTTTAATATTTATGTATCTGCTGGATACGCTGAAGTCTTCATTGAAGCCCTCTAAAATGATTATATTTTGACAATAATAGTTTGCTTCTTCAATTAGGTCAATGTCTCCTCATTAAATATTGGGTTGAATATATACAGCTCCGATTAAAAGTGTTCTTCTGTTAAGAATTATTTCAGCATAAAAGGCTTGCAGGTTTGGTATTGATTGGTTACTGCAGTCGTATAGGAAAATATGAACGAGCTTTTATAAGTGATACTGCACTACCGTGGGAGTGAAGTATTAGTCCGAAAAACGAGTTCATATTTTCCATAAAAATGCAGTAATCTTTTGATTATATATTCATTTTGTTTTTCTACCTAATGCATACATATACAAAATATACTACAAAAAACAAAGTAACCGAATTTATGCTGTATTAAAAAAATACACAGCAGTAGCTTCATCAATACTACATGAAAATATAAATGCGCACATAGCACCGTCCAGCGACCTTTTGAACTTCATCGCTCGCTCAACATCAGTTTCAACGAATTTTTGTTTTGTTCAACTTACAGTTGAAATTTAGAGTTTTCTTGTGAACGAATGCGCATCGAAACAACTTTTCCAGTTTGTCTGCCATGGATCAATTTTGTTTTTCTGTTGTTCCCACTCAATTTTGTTTTCTGCTTGTGATGGACTGGACCGGATTTTTAAAAATAAATCCGTACGATGTACATGTGATTTGAGCACTTTTGTTTCTGTTTCTGTCATTGATTGTTTGGAATCATAATGTGGGGAAACATATTAATTCTTTTAATTGAAATTATCGAAAAGACGCGATTGAATTTCACATTCATTTCCTTTTGACTGCTGTAAGGAGAGTGTGATTTCAGTTGTAAATGTGGTTGAAATTACATTACAGTTTTGCGGTGTGTATCAAGTTTTGGAACAAATTTCATGGGTCACTTTATTCTATTTGTAGAACTAGGAAAGTACATTTTGAGATAAATCAAGATGCATAAATGTATATTTATTTTGCTATTATTATTACCAGCAAAAGAAGACATATCTTTATGCCCTGTCACAGGCATGCTCGCTGTTGGAGGGACCACAGCTATGACCTATAAAGGCTTGTATCGCAAACCAAATTTGTATCCAAATAGTCAAATGTGGAATATTACAAAGTACCGCTGTTAGTGTGAGCTATTCTGTTTGCGAAAGGTTACGAATATTTCTTCTAAATAACTGTTTAAATTATATTTTCAATTACCGCGTCCCTCACGTTTGTAACTGACACTGCGAATATCACGTTCATTTGTTTGCTTGTTTGAAAGTTTCTTTTGTAGCTCAGTGAACTCCTCCACAGAGATAACTTTATCTCTAATTTCAAATGGACAAAACAGCTTGGTTAATGTATTCACAAACAAATCTAGTAAACCATAGCTAAAGCGTTGATGACATGGGTGTACATGTTTTGTTGACAAAGTAGTTCTAATACACGATATTATTTTAGACACACGAGTTTTGCAGTATGAAGTCGTGTGGTATGGAAAAATACTGCACGATTCTGACAATGTCAAGTTAACTGAGAATAAAGAACATATAATAATAATAATCAATTGTTTTGTTCCATTAAAGGAATTCCTGTTTTGAAAGATTTTGCTACGTCACCTCCATTTCTTTTTCTGTCGAGAAAGAGTGTTGCTTCAAAATTCTGTATCGGCTATATGGTCAATAATGAAAGCGATATGTTCGTCAAATACAAATTATTTGATCTATCTAATCATCTTTTCGATTGAAGGTCTGGTATATTTAGATTGAACCCGGACGAAAGCACACACATACACAAGTTCATAAAGTGCAGTGCACGTAGTGTATGAAAGATCCTAAAAAATAAGATCACGATACTCAAATAGATTTTGCGCCACGGATTGAAAATAACGATAGAAAATCAACATAGGACTGGAACACAGATATATATGAATAAAAACAGCTCAGTAAAGAAATGAATAAACTTAATACACCCAGTACCTACACAAAATTTAATTACATAACGCACACATATTAATACATAAGGTTGGCATAATTGATTTATCACTGAGATTCTATTTCAAATGAAGCTAGCTGAGGGTTGTTGGGATAGATATTGCTTCGAGAAGGTCATCTTAATTTTGAAACTATCTTCGCTTTGTTTATCTCTTGATCATTTTCTAATTTACTGAAGCGTGCGATCCATTCTGCACGGATGCAACCCAATCCTCACTGATACATGTTTTGCAATATGTTTTGTTTGGTTCTGTGTTTTCTGTTGAACCCGTTGAGTCAGAATATACTTATGCATCATCCGCACAGTGACGTCTTCCAATGATACGTTTCAAATTTTTCTTTTCTTTCAACATATATACCTTTATGTTTTGTTACTTTTATGTTTTGGTAAGTGAACTTCGTAATCATTGGTTAGGATCTTGAGGGTCGTGGTTCTCTAGCTCAAGGAGATCTACGAATCCCAAAGGGAGGAATGTTAACATTAGTTTTCACATTTTCTTCAGAGATTCCGTATATCTGCATGCTTTTTCTACGGTTGTACATTTCAAATTCTTCTTTCCTAGAATCGGTAAGAGTACTCGAGTGATTCAAACCTAGCTTCTAAAGAGTTTATCTTAAAAATCCTTTGCATTCAACTCTTTTTCAAACTCAGCAATTTTATTTCAAGTTTTCCACTAACGATAAAATCGACTACATCCATTATGTAACCCAGAGCCTGCTGATTTTGAAATGTTGTTAGCCAACTTACCAGATAATCAAATAAGATAGGGCGTGTTTTTGCCATACTTGTCAATGTAACACCCGCTGGAGTTAGATTTGTATCAGTTTCAAACTAATCATTGTCACTTAGTATTAATCTTTGAAGATACTTTGATATCTGACTTTTTTTCTTGCTGAACTAGATGAGGAGATATCAAAGAATGAACATTTTCACCAGTGTTATATCTTTTTCTTTTGATTTTTTTCATTGCTTCTTTAAATACATTGGACAAAACAGTCTGTATTCATCACATAAACATTTCAAATCCATGAAATATCAAAATCTCTTGAGATTAATCCATGAAAATCGTATTCATGACAGGATACGGTGTTACGACCTCATTAAACCCATTATTCCATGCTGATCCATTAAAAGGTCACAAATGCAGACGAAAAATAGGAGAACAAGCCATGATGTACCTTTTACGTCAGCCATCTTCCAATACGGTTTTGTCCTAACCTGCCTCTTTATTTGGATTTAAATATTTCAAAAGTTTCGTAATACTATTTATTGAGATGTGAATATTGGGCATGACACGAAGTCTACCGATGGAATTGCTAAGTACTGATTTTGGATCCAGGAGATTAAAATCTAAATTATCTTGTAATTCCTGTTGACAAATTTGCTTATAAGAAAGAGGTGATATTGCACAACGAATGGAAATGTTCATTCAATTGCTAGCTTAGTTTGTAACTTACCATTCTTTTGACAAAGAACATTGTGTATCCTGTCTTGTATTTTTAAGACAGGAAAATTGGTTACAAGTTATGTTCTGGCTGTTTTAAATTTAACAGCCCCTATTGTTTAATAATTCAGTTATATACTGATTAATGGCATGTTTTCATGTACGTTTGACGAGGTTTGTCAGTGATAAAAGATGTTTTGAATTTTCGTGGCATAGTACACTATCTCTCCTTTCATATGCCTTATATTATGCATAATCCAAGGCCTCTTCTCTGTATCTTCTGACATTAATAGCAGATTTCAGTGTATTTTTAATTTGTTCCAAGCTCATCAAAAACGTTTTCAAATGGCAATTTTTAAGACCTTAGTCCTTTTTAAAAAAATAACATTGCATTTTTATTTAAACCTTTCACCAGTTTGTTTTTCTTTTCAGGAGAATTTTTGTGGGCGACTTGATTTCAAAAGTTTTGTTTTGTTTCAGTATTATCTGTAAGAAAAACACTTCCAAATCGTGATGGCTTCGTTACCATTCGAATGAAACCAAACTGGAGCAGTCTTGCGAAAGAAGTATCATGGACTGATACAATCTGATTTGATATTTGGTTATGTATCTTCCCATGCATGTTTTGATAAATTTAAGTAACTCAAAGGCTAGAATTGTTCCATTTTCTTTACGAGGAAGATAAAGAAGTATTAAACAGTCATGAGGTCAAGTTTGGACACTACACTGAAGACCCTTTAAATATTTGTATAGTTTGGACATTACACTGAAGACCCTTGAAATATTTATATAGTTTGGACACTACATTGAAGACCCTTGAATAATTTGTATGGTTTGGACACTACATTTGAAGACCCTTGAAATATTGCATGGTTTGGACACTACATTGAAGACCCTTGAAATATTTGTATAGTTTGGACACTACATTGAAAACCCTTGAAATATTTGTATAGTTTGGACACTACATTGAAGACAAACCCATGAATAATTTGTATAGTTTGGCATACCACATTGAAGACAATCTACGAGTAATTTTGTTGCTTTGACAGAATAGCAAACATAGTTAAAGTGAGGTTGGGCATTCGATAAAACCAAGCTTGACATGCATTACACTGTATACCCTTGAGTGCAGATCTGATAGATTTTCTACAGTAATATTTCTGGGGTCACGGTATGTGTGCATATCATGAGAAAGTGTAATTAATAACATGCATAGGTACATCAGGTTTGAACTCTTAATGGCATGGGTTGACGATGCGCTGTAACTTGAAAGAGAACTCCTGGTGGTTGGGCTACCTTGTTCGTGTCGTCCGAGAGAAAGGTTCGTACTAATAAATAGCATGTTGTAGCTCATCGATGGAAATAAGTTTAAGTACTCAGGTATCGGATGCTAAAACGACTAAGGTTAACAGTATACATGTCAAGATAAGGTGGGAATGGGAAACATATGACTAAAAACAAAAGTGTTATTTTCACATGCTTGTTCGTCTAAGTAGCTAAGTAATCACACAAGCATGAACCCATGGACGAGCACACACACACACACACACACACACACACGATCCACACAAATATATCCATGCATACACATTTTTGAAAATAAACGCACAAATGCACACAAACGCATTATTCGGATACATTTAGAGCATATAAGTATGTGCATGGATAAATGTATGCATTTACAATTCTACGGTTCAATCCAATAGTACACACATCACTAATCCATCCATCAGCCATTAGCCTGTACATTATATTGTAGACAGTATATTGTAGAATATGTTAAGTACGTATCATTATGGGTATAATTTGTTTACATAATCTTTCACCGTCCATCAATATAATACAATTTTGCCTTATTGTTAAATAAATGAAATACAGCAGGAGTAAAGGCTTCATTTAATGGATTTCTCTTGTAAACAGGACTAAGGAAGGGCTTCGTTTAACGGATTTCTCAGTGTAAACAGGACTACTTAAGCGCTTCATTTAACAGATTTCTCAGTATAAACAGGATTAAAGAAGTTTATTTTTCTCATTTGTTTTTACATGTAATGCTTTTTAATTTTTATTTACATTTATTAATAGTGACTATACGACATAAGTGTATGGTTTAAATAAACTGCTACACTGTGCGCGATCTTTAAAATTGGGGCGAGTCGGGTGGTATCATTTTTCTTTGTGGTCATGCTAAAAGTTTGTTTTATAAAATCAAAGTCGCATTGCGCTGATTAATAGATTCTGGTGGATATCGGTTTAGTTTACATGAAACTGATTTGATGTTTGTAGACTTTTCAAAAGAAATGCAATTTAAAAAATAGATATTGATAGTGAATTCCGTGGACACTAATTTATGTACAATTCTTGCGATCATCTTCGTGTTGAGTAGTACTCTGAGCTATGAATTTTTGTTCTGTCCATTGCAATTTTTTTTCTCTCATTCTCCATTTTCCCACTGCCCCATTTTCTCTATTACATACACAGTCTCTCTCAATTTACTTTCGTCATCCTC
Organism: Sinohyriopsis cumingii; assembly: GCA_028554795.2. Classification (NCBI taxonomy): domain Eukaryota; kingdom Metazoa; phylum Mollusca; class Bivalvia; order Unionida; family Unionidae; genus Sinohyriopsis; species Sinohyriopsis cumingii. The sequence goes on from CM068824.1 coordinate 161,187,065, forward strand.
TTCATGCACCCATTGCTCTCATATTCAGAATGTTTGGTCCAGCGTATGATACCAGTGCACACGTCCTTTTCAGACACAAAAAGAATCTTCATGTTGGAATGTCCGTTATAAATCTGATATAATTTGAGATTGTATGTGTCCAATTATCATTTTGCCTTGTCTTAATCTTTGTTATTCAGGCAATAAGTATGAAAGTATGACCCACCTGTCACAGATTTAATTTATGTCTTAAAATTCTGGTCCGCGGAGGGGCGTTCTATAGTTAATCTTTGGATAAAGGTCTTATATTTACGATAGTGTGTGTGTGTGTGTGTGTGTGTGTGTGTGTGTGTCTGATTATTTGTTTTCCCATACGGGTGATTCTTGTGTGCATTTTTTAAAATAAAAATAGCTTAAATGGCTACATACCATAGTCACATTTCACCATATTACCATCTTTTAAAATCGTACAGTTAAATAACAGATACTTGTAGGAATATTTTGTTTATATTTCTGATATGTGCACGTATATTTAGAGGCAACTCCCACTAAGAACAAATATGATCAAATTTTAACATCTCCAGCTTAGCAGAAAATATAACATCTGGGCCCAACCAAATATTTCCTCACTAGAAGAAACATTTTTCTTTGCGTTTGTACTTTACATGTTTAAAACAGGTCTCATGGTGGAACATATTTCAAGTTTATTTCCAAGAAGCGATGCAAAATGTTCAAGACGACGTTTAGGACACAACAAACTCAGACTTTCTTTTCAGCGTATTCCAAGGTTGTTTATCAGTTTTTGTGTGTGCAAATATCCGCTGACGATGTACACCACTCCTATATTTCGTGTCGCTAGTATACAAAAACCCCATCTGAACACTGTCATGAATTTTGATGGATTTGTTTCGTCTTTGACTAGTAAAATCGATAATTGAGAATGTAAAAAAAAAGAACCGACAGACGAAAGTAAGTCGCAGTCAAGGTTGATCGTAAGAGCATATATTTGATTTGATTAGTCAGCAAAACAACAACAATTTATCATTAGAAGAAATTTGTTGTTATTAAGACAGATTTATTGACCTTCGGATGATGCAGCTAGGGTAGAAATAAAAAAAATACGACGGGCCTGTGTAGGAAACTTTTCTTGAATGTAGAAGTCTGCAAATTGGAGGTAACATAATTATTGAATTTAAGTTACTACAAATTATATAAAATTGCTTAAAATCTGCATTCTTGCGTGAAGGATTAAAAGATTTATCTTTACATAATAATTTTCAAACAGCAGTGTTTATATTTAAAAATAGAACTGAGACGTGTAAATTCATTTTACTGACTCTAGAATATTGGGATGAGATCAATGCTAGTATGCTGTTTGAGATCCAGATGAACCGTCCTTGTATGATGTTACCGTCCTTGCATGATGCTACCATCCTTGTATGATGTTACCGTCCTTGTATGATGTTACCGTCCTTGTATGATGTTACCATCCTTGTATGATGTTACCGTCCTTGTATGATGTTACCGTCCTTGTATGATGTTACCGTCCTTGTATGATGTTACCATCCTTGTATGATGTTACCGTCCTTGTATGATGTTACCATCCTAGGATGATGTTACCGTCCTTGTATGATGTTACCGTCCTTGTATGATGTTACCGTCCTTGTATGATGTTACCATCCTAGGATGATGTTACCGTCCTTGTATGATGTTACCATCCTAGGATGATGTTACCGTCCTTGTATGATGTTACCATCCTTGGATGATGTTACCGTCCTTGTATGATGTTACCATCCTTGTATGATGTTACCGTCCTTGTATGATGTTACCATCCTTGTATGATGTTACCGTCCTTGTATGATGTTACCATCCTTGTATGATGTTACCGTCCTTGTATGATGTTACCATCCTTGTATGATGTTACCGTCATTGTATGATGTTACCATCCTTGTATGACGTTACCGTCCTTGTATGATGTTACCATCCTTGGATGATGTTACCGTCCTTGTATGATGTTACCATCCTTGTATGATGTTACCGTCCTTTATGATGTTACCATCCTTGTATGATGTTACCGTCCTTGTATGATGTTACCATCCTTGTATGATGTTACCGTCCTTGTATGATGTTACCATCCTTGTATGATGTTACCATTCTTGTATGATGTTACCATCCTTGTATGACGTTACCATCCTTGCATGATGTTACCATCCTTGTATGATGTTACCGTCCTTTATGATGTTACCATCCTTGTATGATGTTACCATCCTTGTATGACGTTACCGTCCTTGTATGATGTTACCGTCCTTGTATGATGTTACCATCCTTGTATGATGTTACCGTCCTTTATGATGTTACCATCCTTGTATGATGTTACCGTCCTTGTATGATGTTACCATCCTTGTATGATGTTACCGTCCTTGTATGATGTTACCGTCCTTGTATGATGTTACCATCCTAGGATGATGTTACCGTCCTTGTATGATGTTACCATCCTTGTATGATGTTACCATCCTAGGATGATGTTACCGTCCTTGTATGATGTTACCATCCTAGGATGATGTTACCGTCCTTGTATGACGTTACCATCCTTGTATGATGTTACCATCCTTGTATGATGTTACCGTCCTTTATGATGTTACCATCCTTGTATGATGTTACCATTCTTGTATGATGTTACCATCCTTGTATGACGTTACCATCCTTGCATGATGTTACCATCCTTGTATGATGTTACCGTCCTTGCATGATGTTACCATCCTTGTATGATGTTACCGTCCTTGTATGATGTTACCGTCCTTGTATGATGTTACCGTCCTTGTATGATGTTACCATCCTTGTATGATGTTACCATCCTTGTATGATGTTACCGTCCTTTATGATGTTGCCATCCTTGTATGATGTTACCATCCTTGTATGACGTTACCGTCCTTGTATGATGTTACCATCCTTGGATGATGTTACCGTCCTTGTATGATGTTACCATCCTTGTATGATGTTACCATTCTTGTATGATGTTACCATCCTTGTATGACGTTACCATCCTTGCATGATGTTACCATCCTTGTATGATGTTACCGTCCTTGGATGATGTTACCATCCTTGTATGATTTTACCGTCCTTTATGATGTTACCATCCTTGTATGATGTTACCATCCTTGTATGATGTTACCATCCTTGTATGATGTTACCATTCTTGTATGACGTTACCATCCTTGTATGATGTTACAATCCTTGTATGATGTTACCATCCTTGTATGATGTTACCGTCCTTGTATGATGTTACCATCCTTGTGTGATGTTACCATCCTTGGATGACGTTACCGTCCTTGTATGATGTTACCATCCTAGGATGATGTTACCGTCCTTGTATGATGTTACCATCCTTGTATGATGTTACCGTCCTTTATGATGTTACCATCCTTGTGTGATGTTACCATTCTTGTATGATGTTACCATCCTTGTATGACGTTACCATCCTTGTATGATGTTACCATTCTTGTATGATGTTACCATCCTTGTATGATGTTACTGCCCAGTTTAATTAATTTTCCCTATCACACGATGTTTTATTCTGACAATTGAATAATTATTATTGAATTTTAAAATGTAAGTATCAGATTTTATATATATATATATATATAGTTACGTGGTTAGGCTCTTTCAAAATGTAACAAGAAAAGTGTGAAGACAACAAGCTTTGTAAAATTTAATAAATAATTTATTTACCTAGAAAAACAAGGTAAAAATGAGAAAAAGAACTTACGATTTTACGAATCAAATCCAAAATTGTTCCAAGAATCAAAAAATAGAAGTCCTAGTAATAAAAGTCCTAATGAAACTGATTTCGAATCCCGATGAAATCCAAAATGGAAGGCAATGACGTATGCTGTGGTGAACGTCGTATTGATGTGTCAACAGTTCTTTGCTGAATCACATAAAATAATATTCCAATTTGAATTCTGTATAAATTTCGATATCTGTCTTTGTCCAATAATTAATTTAGAGCACAAGAATTTCCCATGGTATATTTTGTTCTAAATTTTCCGTCTTAAACAATCTGGAAAAAACTCGTGCTGCTTTTGTTTGAGAGTTAAGACGAAGAGAGGTACCTAGGGTGACAGCTTTACTAAGATGATTGCTGCCTTTTGCAGCTGTTCCTGATGGTCTTCGGATTTTTAGACAACCTTTACTGTTGGATAAAATTTGGGGTCATATCATCTGGTGTTATCTATTTTGATTGCAGCCTTGTGCTGCCGGACCTGATGGTCTTTGGTGTTTAGACCACCTTATAAGTGATAATTTAGGGCCTTACTTTTCTAGTGGTGGTAACTGGAGTGCCACTTTGTGTGGCGGGGTCAGATGGTGTTGGGTGTTGGACCACCTCAGATGATCTAGTTTTTGGAACTTATTCGATGTTACTAGGTGTTCGAGTACCCTTAATATTATTATAGCTGTCACGTTCGGTTAGAGTGTTACCAAGGCTTTAGAGGTACTGTGTTATTAGTGCACATGCTGAGATGTTGGTGGTTGTTAGAGAAGAAAGGGTTGTTCAGGGTAAAGAAATGAATAGTTAAGGCTAAAGAAATACAATGAAAATATAAAAGAAAAATGTATTTAAAAAATTTGTAACACATTTGGGGAGTTAGGAAGAGCATTCTGTTACCCCCCCCCCGTGTTTGTTCCGGGCTATAGGCGATAACCACGTATGAGGGTCGTGCCAGTCCTCGTCTCCCACCAGTGGGTCAACACTCTGCTCTCCCCACAAGTCCTTTCGTGTGTTTTTGTTTCCCCTCTTCCAGTTGCACATATTTATATTAAGATATTAGGTCTTGTTTATCCCTTATTATTTGCTGCTCTATATTCATGTTTGATTCATTTTCCTAGCTTATGGATAAAGCTTTTAATATTGTGTTATTTTATGTTCTGGCTAAATCTATTTTGATAAGACAGATATCTTTGCCGAATACTCGGGTCGCTAAGACATGTCAAAGACATCTGATCTTATTGTTCCTTACATTTAGTTTGTTAGCCTGTCTCCTAGTTGTAAATAACTGAATGGTATTTATTTAGCGGGTCATACATCCGGACAACCCAGGGTGATGCAGTGGGCGATAGGCTCAGGTGCAGCACCAGCCCGCGCTTGGCGTTACACAGCCCTATTTGGGCGGTAAACTGTATGTTACCACCGCGTCTAATTCCCCACCCAGTTACACCAAGAGGGGTGTCCGGTGGTGAAATGACCAACTCTATTACGGATGGTTTAATTATGATACTTTAGTTTTATATTTTTATAACCCATATTCGTTTATTAAGTTAATTATATTTATATATGTGAGGTTAAAGTTGGGGTTGTTATTCATTAGAAACTATGGGTATGTTCCCAGAGATCCAATCTTATTTTACTCCATTTTAGTTTGGTACTTTTCTTTCTTTAGTTTTTGGCAGGTGTTGAATATATGTGTTAGGTCTTCTGGAACCCGGTAGTGGTAACAATTTGGAATGTGGGGTTAGGGTTATATGTACTGCCCAAAGTGACTGGCCAATTTAGTTTTTCCTATGTAAATTCTGTTTATGATCCTTTGATCGTTATTGTTAACTTTTGGTGGTTTCCTAGTTCTGTTGACGTTTTTCATGATGGAATATAGTATTGCTTTTCCAGTTTTATTGCCATATCCTTTTGATATAATATTTCATTTCCTTGATGTCAGTGTGGGATAGTATCCAGATCAAGTCAACTTTTTGATGGTTATTTGTTAGTTCTTTAATTGACAGATAAGTTTGTTTAAGGAAATTTTCTCTTGAGTCCGTGTTATTGTTGAGGCTAGACGAAATGACGCTTAGCGAGTCACTTAATATTACTGCTTGCTTGATATTATTTTCTTTAATCCATCTTAGGGCTTCCATGATGGCCCAGAATTCAGCTGTGTAGATGGAACAATGATCCGGTAGTCTATTTCCCATTGTAGTGTTCAATTCAGGGATTACTACTGCTGCTGCTGTTCTTGGGGGGGTGGGGTGTCTGCTATTTTGGATTCATCAGTGTACATTTTAAATTGCGTATTTAGCCATTATTTCTATTGCGGAAATTGATTTTATCTTATACTCCTGTTCATCTTTCTTGCCAAGTTTCGTTAATTGTGTGTTGATTTATTTCATATAATTACACTGGTCTACAATTTTAAGAAATCGTCTGCTTCAGATATAATATGCGTTATTTATTATGGAATTTGATGTGCTAAATTCAAATATGACAGTTAAAACAACTGATTGGCTACTGTTTCGAAGATATTTATGTTTTTACATTCTATGTCTATATATGTTGTGTAGATAGTAGAGTTTTAATCATAAATTGTAAACCTAGGTCTTTCATGTGTTTATCTTTGATTTACCTGATAATATTTCACCTGTCCTGTTTATGTAACACTTTGAAAAACAGCAAAATGGTTATATAAATAAAATGTATTATGAAACAGAAGTCACAAAACTATTTAGTATATATAAGTACATAGTTTAGTCCTTATTCAGTGTCACACGGGGCTTCTTGGCTTATCTCTTGTCCAGCAATAGTCTGCAAGCATTGATGGGCTCCATTTGCCCTGATAGTTGTTCTAGATTGTTGCAACATCCGGGTGAAAGCGCTCGACGTGCTTGTCGCTCAATATTCTGCACTTCAGTGGAAAAAAATCTAGATGAGAGTGCAAAAGAAGTATCTTTAGTGACATGTTGCAACCAAGGCTTTTGTATAGCTTGAGGAGGTTTTTCTACCAACTCCCTGTGGTTGTCTGCCTTGTGTTTCCGAGAAAATTCGTTACCACTAACTGGAATGCTTTCCAAGCTGTCTTTTCCGTGCCATGCAGTGCACGGTCAAATGCATCATTTCGAAGAAGTTCATTTATCTGAGGACCAACAAAGGCACTTTCCTTAATCTAAGCTTCGCTTAACCTTGGAAACTTTCCACGGAGGTACATGAAAGCTGTTTGTGTTTTGTCCATGTCCTTGATAAAATTCTTCATCAGGACCCAGATTGATATCCAAGGGTGGTAACAAAATCTTCCTTGAGTCAACAAGTGGTGGATGCATAACACTTTTACTCCCAAGTTCCAATTACTGTCGGAGTGTCCAAATTCTCTTGACGTAGCGGGAATCTCTCCCAAGACTATCCTATTCGCAGAGAAAGTAGCAGTACTTTGTGTATCCAGTCAGCAGACCAAGCAGGAGAGCAAAAACCTTCAAATCGCCACAAAGCGACCGCTAATGTTGGTAATAGTGTATGTACCTCAAACGTTGTTTCATGTTTTCATAGGTTTCCTTCATATGGACTGCTTGACCAACTAGAATTGATGGCAAAACATTGCCATTATGCAGCAAAACAGATTTAAGACTCGTCTTCGTTGAATCAATGAACAGTCTCCACTCAGCTGGATCATGAACGATGCTGAGGGCTGCCATCACACCATCGATGTTGTTGCAGACTACAAGATCACCTTCTATGAAGAAGAATGGGACAAGAGCCTTTTGACGGTCAAGGAACATGGAAATCCTAACATCACTTGCCAGGAGATTCCAGTGCTATAGTCTGGAGCCCAACAGCTCTGCCTTACTCTTGGATAGTTCCAAATCCCGGACAAGGTCATTCAGTTCACCTTGTGTAACGAGGTGTGGTGCAGAGGAGGAGGATGGGAGAAAATATGGGTCATGAGACATTGATGGTTCAGGACTAGAAGTTTTATCCTTTTTCTCTTCCTCGTCTAACTCATGTGAGGATTATTCTGGTGCATCAGGAAATTCAAGTTAGAATGATTCTGGTGCATCATGAACCGGCAGGCCTTCTGCGTGAGGTATTGGACGTATGTTTGGATAATGCAGTCCACTTTTTCTTCTTTAACACACCTTTACCAACTGGAGGCACCACTCAGAAGTTACAATTGCTGATTTGATCTGTTGGCTCTCTCGAAATCACTGGCGCTGCAAAAGGCATATATTTCAATTTCCTATGCAACCACTGGTGAAGATATGTTGCACAAGTGTTGCAGCATATTTGTGGGGCCCACCTCTTAGCCTGATCTCCAATTCTGCAAGCAAAATAAAGGTAATAGGCTTTCTAAACCATAGTGGTTATACAGTAGTTTTGTGATGCAAAAGTCGTTTACCACAAACATAGCATAAGCTATCTGCATTGTTCACACAAGTACGATGCATCTCTGCTCACTTTGGCTTAACAGAAATGCGTCCCTTTGAAAAATCAAACGCTGACTAATAAGAGAGCACGACATGTATGGTTTCTAGAAATGATATGGGGCAATTTATTCAGCAGAGTGATGTAAGCTTAGTTATGATTGCATCAGCCATAACTTCTAGGAATAACATGATGCAATTCATGTCACGTATGGTGCAATACCAGTTTTAGATTGCACCATTCGTTGTTTTGCCTAAAACGCAAGTACTATCCAAACCCAGTCATAGATTTATTCATAGATCCAGTCAAAGATGTATTTCATATCAAAGGCAAACAATTTCTATCCCTTAATAATATTCACGGCAGAAATCTCCAACTCAGACCACTTCTTCCTGGACACAACAACCACACTGGTAGAAAACAAACTCCATACAGACATCAACTCAAAACCAACCGACAAACACCAGTATCTCCACCCCCACCCCCCAAGCATCTGTCATCCAAAACACTGCATTAGGAACATCCCATATAGCCAGGCACTGAGGATATACATAATTTGCTCCGACGATGAAGCATTCCTAAAAAGGTCTGAAGAGCTATCTAAACATTTAATTTACCGAGGCTAAGACAAAGACCTGATTACGGAGGCAATCCAAAGAGCTAAACAATCAATCCACGATGACCCACTAAAACATGGAAAGAAGGAAACGGCTGATATGTGCCATTTATCCTAACCAACCATGCAGACAACCACAAAGTAAGTAAAATCATTGGGAAACACTGGCCCATCGTGGAATCGTCGGACGCACTCAGGTTAATCCTCCCTAACAAACCTGTAGTAGCCTATCGAAGACCAAAAAACCTCAAGGACATCCTAGTCAGGGCGAAGCTAACGCCAATCACTAATCAAGACCACCCTAATCAATCTGGTCCCTGTGGCGATAAAAGGTGCAAAACCTGTCAAGACATGATAGAGACCAGGACATTTTCAAGCACAGTGACTAGAGAAAAATTAAACTTGTATGGTCCAAACAAAAGGTGCAAAACAGAATGTCATTTATCTCATCACATGTAAGATTTGTAGCCTTCAATATTTCGGAGAAACTGAAAAGCTACACACAAAGATCAACCTTCATAGATCTGATTGGATGACAAAGAAGCTGTACAGAAGCCCGGTCGCAGAACAATTCTCCTCCCCTGGCCACACTTTCAGTGATATAACACTTGTTGCAATTGCTCACAACCCCAACTGGAGTCCCCAAACCAGGAAAGAAAAGGAATCTTACAGGATACGCAGCCTTAGAACATTGAAACCAAGCGGTTTAAACCAAGAAGACTAGAAAAAGACAACCATCTACAAATACAAATATTTTTTGCAGCCGACACAGTTTCTTTAAATTATTTCTCTAAATTTGCTTAATAGCATATGACTGCTATGACAATGAAATACCCGGGATATAATATGCGCTTACATAAATTCACTTAAAATAAAAGATGTTATGGCTCATTACAAATATTTTCCAGTATCAGCAACAAGCTGAAATAAACTAGTTGACACATAAACAAGTTGTTGAATTCCTGTAGAAACAGCCATGTAAAGTTTCACAAACATAACTATTTTTCTGTTTTATTTGTTTGTCTTGTCTATGTTTTGTATTTGCCTTTGAAAAAGACTCATTAAAGAGGCGAAAGCGCTCAGGCTAGCCAGATGCTAGTTTTGCATATATATATGCCGATCGCTAAGGTCAAGACCACATATATTTTGGTAAAAAACGACACACATTTATTTGAATGGATGTCACGTAAACATTACGTGAAAATAGGAGTGCGTTTGCCCTGTGGAGTTATCATGCACGCCCCAATTGTTGATTGGTTCAATTACTGGAGAAGTTCATAACATGACTGTTTGAGTTATTTCAAAATAATATAATTCAATTGTTCGATAATCTTTAAGTGAATCAGATGATATTGATTCTATTGATTTGGTGCGTATATAGAGGCTATATAATGAAAATGCACACACCTCGTTATTTTAGTCTTCATTTATGCCAGAGTTGTAAGAGAAAGAGAGAAGAGATAGTGGTTTATTTTGTTGAAATAGCAGGACAGGAACATTTAAGTTAAACAGTCAATACCTATTGGAATATGTAAATTTAATCAAGGACTTGAAATTTTGATAATTCTATCAGATTATATTAATCTTTCAAGGATTTTAGTGATATTCTACTTTCATGGAATTACCTTGAAGTAAAACCTTTTGGATTTAGAACTTTTCTTCGTCACTGGTGCAAGCACGTCAACACATAAACACATTAGAACCGTTATATTTTGGAAAATGCAATGCTTGTTCAGTTTTACCTTGTATTCTTACATAGTTTAAGCCCAAAGACGTAACAGTACATGTGCGTGTACTATACCCAGGCAATAAACAGCTATAATGAAAGGAGTGAACAATAAACTTATTTCGTATGTATATGACGTTTGTATGAATTTATTTTATTGTTTAGGTGAATTTAAGTGATTATTGAATGAATAGGTGCCTTCTTTCCATGAGGCTAAAGGCCAGAAACTTAAGTATAACCTAGTAATTTTCCATTTCTCAAATTGTTGGTATTATCTCAAGACCTATGGTCCCTCGTCTGCTTTGATATTTAAGTAAATTTTATCATCTATTTGTATTACTGAATTATTAAATGACTTTTGCGAGACTCCAATGCTCATAATTTTTAATATGTTTTGTAAAAACGTTTGTTTTGTACTATTTTCCTACAAATATGCTTACATTTTAATATTTTGAGTCATGTTTATTCAATTTTGAAATAAATGGTGGGTGGGGTTCACATCTTGGTGACCTGGATTTTCTTTTGAAATAAATAAAATAAACATGGCTGGTCACATGTTGAAAGGTTGTGCATTTTTAAAAAGTCCGAAAGGAGAAGTGATTCCCCTAAACGACCGCTTTCGCAACGTTTTGAAAACGGCGAGGGTCACAGATTGGTAAGCTAGGTTCTTTTAAACATTTTGAGAATCGATAAAAGGTGGTTCAAGATTTGTTTTGATGTTCCATAGTTCTGAAATTTATCATGAATTTGTTATCCTGATGATATAGACCAGGTTATCCTGATGATATAGACCAGCTTATCCTGATAAAATACACCAGGTTATCCTGATGATATAGACCAGGTTATCCAGATGATATAGACCATGTTATCCAGATGATATAGACCAGGTCATCCAGATGATATAGACCAGGTTATCCTGATGATATAGACCAGGTTATCCAGACGATATAGATCAGGTTATCCTGATGATATAGACCAGGTTATCCTGATGATATACACCAGGTTATCCTGATGATATAGACCAGGTTATCCTGATGATATAGACCAGGTGTCGGCAAAGGTTTGGAACTGCTGAGTCAGGTCCGCTCAATTATCGAGTGCTGGTGCCAAGTCATATTCGTCCCTTTAATTTAATTATCCTTTTTAGTACACACAATACCAAACTACTACTCGTACCGCGCGCCTTTACAAAGAGTCTGGCGTTATACCGTTAGGAAGCTCCGAAAGCTTTGCGGACACCTGACATAGACTATCTCCAATGAATGTATGAATGAATGAATGAATGAAATAATTAATTAATGAATTACCTCTCTCGATCTGAATAATTATTTTCATCTGCACACCACACACACAGACACACACACACACACATATGTGCGTGTGTGTAGGTGAAACTAATCAAATCGACAGATGTAATTATATATATAATTTTCCTAGATTCGTAGAAATGGATAAATATTTTATTGCAGATCGAAAATGAGCTGCCCTTTAAGTACACATGTGACATATTCATCAGGCATCAGGTGCAAACTTTCCTTTCTGCTCATTTGAATGATTGAGCACATACAGGTGTGTAGTAATGAAAACAAATTGACCGACTGGTTGCTTGATAACAACGCACACTATAGGAGGATAAAACACAAAATATTGAATATTGAACGCTTCTTTTGAGCATGGTGCATTCAACTAGATCCAAGCGATATTGATCGAATCAACAGCGCACAATACGTCTTGATTTCAGTAGTTGATACATCGGAAGAACTTTATCACAGTGAAGCTATGATAATAGGGTATTTTTTCCCATATGTAAAGAAAGGCATCAAGAAATTGGGAATTTCATATTTCAGCTATGTCCTTATAACAACTCTAAAAATTATTAGACCAATCAGTCTTGACTATTTTGCGTACATTTTAAAACGCACAAGACCGCTCAGACTCTTTCGACAGTTCAACGTTCCACTATAGAAAGCGAAGCCCCACCCTATCGCAGATATAGCTGGCAGCGTTTCTGGGCATGTCATTGTACACAAGATGACAATCAAATGGAATACATATTCAAACTTCTCTCGATCAATTCGACGATATTGTATAGTGCAGTAGAATGCGTTATTTTTTAAATGGTTATTTATGAAAGAAATTAGTTCAATATTTTAGTTGTACAAGCAAATGGTTTGCTTAATACCAAAATACACCGATCGATAGAAATATTTACAACGCCTAGAAACACTGTTAAATGAGGGCAATACCAACGATATTTCATCGTACCATCATAGTCTTTGTTAATCAACTCCTTTATTTAATTATTTCAGAAAATGATCTCAAATGAGTTATTCAAGAAATAGTAGTTTTGTTTAGATTTTTACAAGAGTACAAATTTGTGGAGAGTGTTTGTATAGCTTCCAGTTGGCGGACGCTTAAAAACTAATTGAAAAAAGAAAAAGAAATAGTAGATATGTTTAAATAGATCTTACACCCTTCCACTTGTCTAAGTTTTAAATATTGGTCACTGACTATCATATTGGTTGCTCTGTTGATGAGCCGGAAAACTCATTATTTTAGATACAATTATAGGGGTGGGGTGGAGGTGGGTAGACATGGATGAGTATATTTTATTGACTATCATAAAACTTTATATAATTAAATCTATCTCTGTCCTGCAAGAATAAGAAATACTAATAATTTATTCAAATGAACCTTCTGGCTTAATCCGGTGTTGTTACTCGTCAAAAGCCTGACGAACCTTTCTTGTAAATAACTTTAACATTGCTGAAGGTAAATGATGATGATGATGATGACGACGACGACGATAAGCATGATGATGACTACGACGATGTTGATGATGACAATGATGATGATGATGATGATGACGACGACGATAATGACGACGACGATGATAATTATGATGATGATAATGATGACGATGATGATGACAATGACGATTTATATGCACAGCAACAGTTCTAGCATGAAACAGGTCTTCAAACGGGTTGGGGCGGGTGTAAACGCTAACATGCATCTACCTCAGCGTAAAAGTCTGTGTTTTGTAATTTTCTTCACATCGAGCTGTCTGCAAAGACCCACGCTCATAAAAATCCGCCTTGAAAGTTTATAAAGATCTGATTTTGAACGAAATGAACGTCGCATCATCTCGTAGAATCAAGAATATCTGCTGCCAATGTTTTGCATATCTATCTGTCCATGTACACAATGTTGCAGCGCAATACAGCACAATTCACTCCAGAACGTATTTTATACAGAACAATCAGGATGTTAGGGCTGTAAAAGCACAAACTGTTTAGTAAAATGCCACCGGATAGCACCTTTACACAATCATCACGTCCTACTTTTGTCACGCACTGATTTTTTTGTTCTCGAGTGTATATCATGTGACAGCGCCTGAGAATTTTGATAAAACTGACTGAATTCCATATATTAAACGATAACGACACAAGCACATTCAAAATAAGTAAATACATATTAAAATATAGCTAATTAATCAATTAACATTAAGACTTCGATCCCTGATGCACCAGTTCCAAAACAAGTAATAAAAGCTTACAACTCCCTTCAATGAGTCCTTCAACTTGGAAAGAATTAAGAAGGATGAACAGACAGAAATTAAACACTTTATATATATTTGCTTCAGTGGCTTAAGAACAAGAAAGCTTGTATTGTTGTGAAAACTGAAGATGTAGGTGCTTCTTCTATTCTGCTAAATATGTGTTTAATGCACCAATTAATACACCAATTAATCAAAACAAAATATGGTTACAGTTATTGGTTTCATAGCTATACGGTAAAAATAGAGGTTATTTAGAGTTGAAAATGTATTTGATATAGCCATAAAGTTTTATAAAATATTAGAAGGGGGAGACAGCAGAATTGAAGAAAACTGCACAAAATGATTTAAAACAGAGACATGTTGACCTTTTAATAATATTTCGATGTGGTGATCCTAATGACTATATGAGCCTCAGGTTGCCTAAAACGCTCGCCTTTACAGATCACTCACACATTTTACTTCTGTCCGCGTGTGTTCGAGTCTCCTCTCGACCAGCATGGGTATGTGAGAAAGCTTGGCAATGACTTCCCATGAGTCAGAGATCTTCATCGGGTCTTCGGAGTTCTTCCTCCACCAAATATACTGGCGTCATGTATAGCTTATCATGAACTAAAATGGCGTTAAATGCCACAGAACATTTATGTGATATGTTTAGAAGTCAACTTGGTTAAGTTTGTGTTCACAGCCCTTTTTTCATCAACATATCAACAGTCTTGCCCCAACTGGTGCTCGTAAAAATCCATTGCTCATTTGACACATGTGCAACCTTCGTGAACAACAGACTCATTGTGATCAGAAATGAGTACCTCAATTCGTATCGATAACCAATTGAACAAATTTCTGAATGATCCAGCGTCAATATGGCAGACCAATGCTGACATGTTTCCTTTACTCCGTTCTGGCGCTCAACTTTATCTAGCAGCGCCTCCAACATGCGTCCCAAGTGAACGTCAATTCAGTGCTGCCGGCAACACCTTGTCAGACAACAGATGTTGTCTACTGGCAGACATTGTCGAGAGACTCGTTTTTTATATATAAAGCTAATGTATTCTTTATGCAGCAGTAATTGTTGGACTGCATTTGAAAATTTGAATTTTGATATTCATTAGTTAACGTATAAAGCATTATCAAGACGTTTAACTGCAGCACTTTTATATTTTGGTAATGCCTTAGTTACTTTGAACCATCACGTGTTCGTTGTTATTTACTTTCTAATTAATTAAAATGTCATTAGAACTGCTGAAATTTTTATTTTTATTTTGGAGCATTCAGTTACTATCCGTATTCGTATTCGGCCGAATAGTTATGGGTCTCTTTTCGTACGCGGCCGAATAGTTAAAACCACTATTCAGTACAGCCCTAGTGTAACGTGTAATACTGTCTTAAGATATTGAAAGTGTAACGTGTAATACTGTCTTAAGATATTGGAAGTGTAACGTGTAATACTGTCTTAAGATATTGGAAGTGTAACGTGTAATACTGTCTTAAGATATTGGAAGTGTAACGTGTAATACTGTCTTAAGATATTGGAAGTATAATGTGTAATACTGTCTTAAGATACTGGAAGTGTAACGTGTAATACTGTCTTAAGATATTGGAAGTGTAACGTGTAATACTGTCTTAAGATATTGGAAGTGTAACGTGTAATAAGCCCACTTTTAAAAACAGATGTTGTTTCTTTCCTAGATGAACATGTTAGTTTACTTGTCTTGGCATCAGTGGGTGGGTGTTATTGTATTTGTTATCGAAGGTGTAGAGAAAACAACGAATAAGATTAGAATTCGTAAACGATTTTAAAAAAATGTATAGCAGCTCACACAACCATTAGCATTAATATCAATGGCTATTTTTGATCAATGTTCTTTGTGGTTTTGTCGGGTCTAAATTGTACTTGATTGGCACTTAGTGATTACCATGCATAAACTAACGTTGAGAGATTCGGATCGCATTAACATAGCTGACAGTAGGGCTTTCATCATCATTATTATCATTTATCTCTACATATTATTTTCATCATTTTTACGTATTTTTGTCTTCTATACTTTATTGTCTAATCGTCCTTGATTGTTTATCAGCTCATGGCATATTACCCTTTCTTACGTAGGTACTATTGAAAGGGTTTAATCCAAGTCGAAATGAGATTTTATACTTCATTTATATAAACTATTTTTGGATCCATCGATACTAACCATGTCACTAGGTAACAAATAGATACCGTCACTACCAAAATAGTACAGTCCCATTTCACTTCTCACCCCCACCCCCAGACACACCCACCCAACCACCCACACCCATATATATATATATATATATATATATATATATATATATATATATATATATATATATATATATATATATATATATATATAGAGAGAGAGAGAGAGAGAGAGAGAGAGAGAGAGAAGATTTCTAAACCTTTTTTTAAAGCTCAGTGTGTCATTGTTTTATGACAGGCTATCGCATCAACAAGTTTTATCATTTTCTAATGTTATTTGATCTTTGTATGAATAACTTCGGCTTTATTAAAATTTGTTTACAGTTCATAAGATAGGCTGTTATTGGAGACCGGTTCCCAAACAAACTGGATCGCCATCTTCCAGGTGCTGACACAGAAGTAAATATGTTTGTCTCCATGCCGATATCGATCAAATATAATATCCCGTTTGAAGCCAATTAAAACTTATTGTAAATAAGCCAATTTAATTGCATCCGGCGATACACTGAATTTAGTTTTTGAATCGATAAAGACTCTTTGCCACAAACATGATTTTATTGCATACAGAGAGTCATTCTTATGGATAAATCGTGTTTTCTGTCAAGTATGTTTTCTTGTGTTTTAGAAAAAAAAAACCAATGTGAAATATTCAATCTTAGGGACAGACAGATTCATAAAAACGGAGAAGAATTTATGTTTGTACTCATGAATAATGTATGTATGTATGTATGTATGTATGTATGTATGTATGTATACATATACATACATATTTGCCAAGTTTAGAACCACATACATTTCTAACTGTATTCTCATCCTTTACATCTGTGCCAAGAAGACTTACTTTTGCTGTCCAACCAGATACTACATTAGTAGCGTCTTCACGAGGGAAGTACATATATTGTCAGGACTTGAATTCCAGTATCTCGAAATTTCTCTATGAATTTGTTTATTTACTAATGTTTTATTAATAAGTTCATTGTGGTCTCGTTATATCAATGTGTTCACTACTCTTATTCGTGCTTCGTATTGACTACAAGTTCAGTTAAATTCGTTTTGCCCATTGATCATCTTCGTACTTTTGAGGGTCTTATACCATTCCTACTTCAGAGGGCCTTATACCATTCCTACTTTAGAGGGCCTTATGCCATTCCTACTTTAGAGGGCCTTATGTCATTCCTACTTTAGAGGGCCTTATACCATTCCTACTTCAGAGGGCCTTATACCATTCCTACTTTAGAGGGCCTTATGCCATTCCTACTTCAGGGGGCCTTATACCATTCCTACTTCAGAGGGCCTTATACCATTCCTACTTTAGAGGGCCTTATGCCATTCCTACTTTAGAGGGCCTTATGCCATTCCTACTTCAGGGGGCCTTATACCATTCCTACTTCAGAGGGCCTTATACCATTCCTACTTTAGAGGGCCTTATGCCATTCCTACTTTAGAGGGCCTTATGCCATTCCTACTTCAGGGGGCCTTATACCATTCATACTTCAGGGGGCCTTATACCATTCCTACTTCAGAGGGCCTTATACCATTCTACTTTAGAGGGCCTTATGCCATTCCTACTTCAGGGGGCCTTATACCATTCCTTTTATCGAAGTTAACTTGCTCACTACATACACCAGTTTGGCTTTTCTGCTTGCAAAGGGAGAAGGTCTGTCTATTAATTACACCAAAATAAACTTAAAATATGAATGTTGCTTCTTTTGCACAGCAACTCTCCGTGTAATGTTTCTTCACCAGAGGATGCGAATCTCGGTATATTTATTAGGGACAAGAATTCTGACGCTGATAAAATAAAAACAGGATATCTGACACTAAAAAAAGATAAAGGCAAAAAACAAAGCAAAACACTAACAACTGCAACGACGACGAGAACAACAGCAAATAACAGCAGTGGCACGATAGTTCAAAGCGCCCGGGGGCAATGTTCTTTAGTATCGCCCATTATTTGCTACAGAGAACCATTTTTTTATTATCAGTTCTCAACCCATCCACCTCATAAGTATAAGTATTGTGAAGAAATGTGAAATACTATGAAAATTTCAGCTGCAAAAAATGGAAGCTCACGACTCCTCCTCTTTCGCCTTCCTCCCAGGGGCAATAGCCCCGTCCTAACACCCCAACCCTCTCGCTCCGCTACTTACAATAATAACAAGTCATCCACCCATTTACTTTCTCTCTCTCTCTCTCTCTCTCTCTCTCTCGTATTTGTTCCCCATATCATTTAACTGTTTTTATTCACTATGCACACGTAGGACGCTGTTTTGACTATGACGTCTTTTAAAGAATGATTTAACATACTTACCCAAACTTTGAGGTTAATCTTGAGTTACTAAGAGTTTATAGTCTTTACAGTAGATACAATGCATGGCATCGCTGTTTAAAGATAAATAAACTAAATAAATAAAAGTCATTTGGCTTTTCCGTTATCAGGGGAATTTTGATTTGAGTATAGTTGTGCTATCGTGCAATAAAGAAAGTCAAGAGGCTTTTCTAACTAAATCTGCTATTGATTTACTGTTTAGGTTTACAGCCTATCTTGACTGGAAAACGTCGATGGCATATCCTGATGGGATTCTTCTCTCGGATTGGTTGATCTAAATGCGGGGAGTATAAAAACCCAGCGACGTGTATACTCGTGTACTGTAACGGTTGCTTCATGACAACAAGGATAAACATTGTGTATGATCAGTATTCTCATCGACAAAAAAATCCGTCAGGACACAGCAATGGTTGTTCGCGCAGCCGACAAGAGAATAGTTCAATGTGCAATAGTTGGAGACGGAATGGTAGGAAAGTCGGCGATGGCATTCTCTTTCCTTGGACAGAGTCTGCCGATTGAATATGTGGCAACAGTATTCGAAAATTATGCCGGTAAGTGAATCTTGTAAGAGGCCTTTTTACTTTGAGTAAGATCGATTTAGAACTGCATATTAATGACAATTCTTCTATTTCCTAAATTTTGCTAAACGCTTCAAACATACTAATATTCAATCAAATATGGAGCTAACGAGTTTATAAAAATTGTAAAATTGCACTCTAAATCATAGAAAAAAGAATTTTTTCTGTGATCATAAAACTAGATACGGACGAGGAAACATATTAACGGACTTGAACTATTTGTTTTACGTAAAACGGTATTAAAAAAGCTCTCTTACATAAGTGGAATGAAAGATAACCATGGATAAATTTATCGAATTATATTTTTCTTTTCTTCAACATTATTTTTGAATGATCATTTTTCTCCACCCTACAGGACGAATCTCAGTGGCTGGTGAACAGTACACAGTCAGCATCTTCGATTCCGCTGGGCAGGTAAATAAAGTCACCCTAAATTTCTACCAATATATTAGGTCAACAACGATGTCTATGAGTTATAAAATTTTCATGTTTGTAAATGTCAGTTGTTGTTGATATAAACACCAACAGAGATATATATATATATATATATATATATATATATATATATATATATATATATATATATATATATATATATATATATATGGCCAGAAAGATAATTTAACTAATTTCCCAGTTAGGATCGAATGCATGAGTTGTCACTCTAAACCGCAAAACGCCTTCTGTTTGAGATTCCATTTTTAGTTTTAAAGCACATCGAATTCGCTATGCCATCGTGCCGATCAACCTTCGTGTACTGGTATCATGTAAAGTGGCATAACACTGACATTTTGCACGCGCGTCAAAACAAGTTGGAATTTTGTTTTCACTGTTAGGTATTGATTTAGACTTGTGGGAGAATATGACCAATTTCTCGTATTAAAGAGAGCCATACAAATCAAGTATTTTTTCTCCATGTCTCAGACCCAAATTGGAGTTGTAAGATATGATGAGAAAATGCTAGTAGACAAATAAATTGAGGTTAATGCATGACATCATCGTCTATCGCTGAAGAGCATGTCTTTTCCTTTTTTTTTTTTTTCTTTTTTTTTTGTGAGTGGTGTCGACAAATACATATGGATAGTTTGAAACCGGTCGATTTGAATCTTCTATTCCAGATCTTTAGCTTGAACCCGGTTTTTTTTCCCACTACGAGGACCATACATAATAAATAAGCGCTGTACTCCTTGAATTTCTCCTAAAATTGTTTTGAAATTAATCGTACTTTTAGTTGTGTTTTCATTTATCAACTGTGTGAAAAAAAGAGTTAAACTAATCAATGTACAAATAAGCAATTACGGAGGCTATAGAAATCTGGATGTGCCATATCTTGAAATGTCACATGCTTTGAGTGATCCTTTATTGTTATCTCTCATGTGACCCCGTATTCACATTCCAAAGAGATAGCGTCAACGGGAAAGCCGATTTCGCGTGATTGGACTGTCAGGTCGTAATATTTATTATCCCGAGTTTTCACAATGTTAAATATCTGTAAAGGTTCAGTTGAAGCTCACCCCCAAAATACCATAATTTGTATATCACATCAGCGACAGCATCTAAATTCTCAGATAGGTAAACTGATTAACTATTTGTCTATTGATAATTTCATGATTTTGCTTTCATTTAAATTATGTTCGTGTAACCTTCAGTAATTTCTTTGTGTTTGCAGCATGACTATGAAGGACTAAGAGCCTACACGTACAAGGACAGTGAGGTATATGTCGTCTGCTATTCTGTAGTCGATAGAGAGTCATTCCAGAATGTCCGGGATTTCTGGATACCGGAAGCGAAAAGTTCCACGAAGAGGCGAAAACCAATCATTCTTGTAGGAACGCAGGCAGATCTCAGAAATGAGAAGGGTTGTAATGTTGACAGTGTTGTCAAAATAGAAGAAGGAAACGAACTCGCTAAAGAAATTGGTGCCGATTGTTTCATGGAATGTTCGTCTTTTCATAACAAAGGTGTAAAGGAAGTGTTCGAGAATGCAGTCAAGACAGCTTTGAAATACAGAAAAAAGAAGACTAATATCTTCAATCGGATTCTTAGACGATATGTAACTCCTGACTGACAGAACCAATACCAACAGGTACCAAGTCCCTAATCGTCAAGCCCTTTGGTTTGGATCCTGTCCTTACGCCGTTGGTCAGACCGAGATTCCACGAGGACCCAATTTTCCAGGAGTGGTGATTTTTCATATGATTACATCAATCTACCAATCCCAGTGGTCATACGCATCCATTAAAACAATAGCCATGAGGTGTGAATGTGGACAAATCACATGACCTAATTTTACGATAAGAAATAATTGATAGTGTCAGTAGTACTAATTAATGGACTTTGTTCACTATTTGTTATCCGTTTGGCCAAAAAAAATATGTTTCCTACTGCACTGGTTTTAAATTAAGGTAGTAGTTAGTTATCTATTTTAAAAAAAAAATAATTCAACTTTATATGTATTATAATGATTAGTATATATAATGTATTAAGCGCTTCAAGTACTGGGCTAATCTGGCTCAGTTAGATGCACTAATCAATTTTCAAATTTTGTTTAAAAGAATATTTTTTGTGTTTTTATTTAAACATTATTTATATTATAATGACTAGTATATACAATGTACTAAGCACTTCAAGTACTGGGCTAATCCAGCTCAATCAAATGCAGATATAAATTTCGGGAAGTTTCGTTTGTTTCTATTTTTTTTTTACCCTGGACAGAAAAACTGCCAGGGTCGGCAACGAAATATAGGGACGGTCTGCCGACAGGAAACAAACATATTTTTTTGGCCTTACGTGTGTTAGGTTTGATTGCACAATGTCATCAAGAGCCACATTATCATATATGTCAGTGAGTGACCGTCGATTAAATGTTAACTGACCAACGGGAAACTGGATCATGTTATAGGTGGTAAGACAAAGGTCAACCTAACCCAACAGTGGGTTGTTAAATTTAACGTCCTCGGACATTTTATTGGAATGTTCGACAATTCATGGTATCATACGTTGAGTTCATTTTTCCATCATAAGTGACTTCAACTGACCAATGCATGACTCCAACTGACCAATGCATTGCAATTGGTTTTATCAGAAACACGGCAGTTGCCGGTTGTTTAGAATTGTTTTCACAGGTATAATTTGACTGGAAATCGAAAAAATATTAAAATTTTACTGTTTTGGGCTTCTATAATAAATTGTTTTACGGCATCTGCAGTGTTTTATCTGACAGAGGTAAGTACAAAGGGTTGAAATCATTTCAATTTTATATTTTTCGACTTAGGACATGCATGTCTGTAGTAGAGGTTAACTTTTGTATAGTAATTACCTTAGTCGTTTCACTGGTTTTCGCCTAATATAGTCGTTATTAATAACAAACAGGTGGCATATATCGTGCTTCTTGTGCACTTTTGTGTTTTTTTTGTAAAATTAGGAAAATTTTGATTATTGTTCACCAAAGATTGAAGACGCTTTAATTGGAGAAAAACGTGGATGTTCTTATTCCGTCTGCAGATTGAGTAGACAACATATTGTTTTATATTTAAATACATAGTCAATATTGAGTAGACAACATATTGTTTTATATTTAAATACATAGTCAATATTGAGTAGACAACATATTGTTTTATATTTAAATACATAGTCAATATTGAGTAGACAACATATTGTTTTATATTTAAATACATAGTCAATATTGAGTAGACAACATATTGTTTTATATTTAAATACATAGTCAATACCTTAGGTAAGTGTGAAATCCGCCTCCATTGTTGCACAACTACCTTTATATACCATGGCCTGAAATGGTTGCCTCATTCGCTATTCTAATGTGATCAACCAGCTAGCATTTTTCGTAGTTTTGCAGTTTTTCACATTTGGGATACTAGTGTTATTTAAAGTGCAAGAACTTGATAACCGCATCTTACCCCTAAATTTCCTACTGCTATATTCGAACGCAATTATGCCGAAGCCCCAATCTAGCTCAAAATTGCGATTGGCTGGATACATATTATTCGAAATTTGACTAAAGACTTTCCAGGAATGCTCATGGTAGCTAAGTAAGTCTCTCATAAAAAAATGATGCATAAACATACCTTATTCTTGTAAAAATAATAGGGTTTTATTTTATTGTTTTTTGGGAGTCGGGTGGCAGGAGCTATTCCTAAAGAAATAAACGTATTCCTTAATCTCCGGTGAGGAATAGATGTGACGGTGTAGAGATATTAAATGAAACTATTTTCACGAGACTGAGTTTTGTACGTTCCATGGTTTCCCTTTATTCAGAATGCATTTGTAAACGATTTAACACTCTCTGTTTATTAAGACTATATGAGTCTGTTGAACACTTTATAATACGACAAATGAACATAGGTCATTGTTCATGCAATTGTGGCATTGCATATGCCACACACACACACACATATATATATATATATATATATATATATATATATATATATATATATATATATATATATATATATATATATATATATATGGTTATTTATTTATTGTTACTTGTTTGTATCTGTTATTTCTACGTAGCTGCTGGTCAGCATTGATAATAAAATGGTCTCATTAAAACTGAAGTCTACAATAAACTGTATTTGTGTCATTACTAATTGCTCTTTTGCTGTATATTTCTACTAAAATTATTAAAATGAATACATCTATCATCCTCCC
Source organism: Sinohyriopsis cumingii (assembly GCA_028554795.2). Classification (NCBI taxonomy): domain Eukaryota; kingdom Metazoa; phylum Mollusca; class Bivalvia; order Unionida; family Unionidae; genus Sinohyriopsis; species Sinohyriopsis cumingii. The sequence continues at coordinate 161,210,926 of CM068824.1, forward strand.
TATCATCTCTCACGTACACGTATAAGACGTGTAAGGGCACATGCACATATAGAAATAGGCAGTCATCTGCAAGATACAGTGCACCAGTCCTACTCTTCTCTCATCTCATATGCCTCCTCCAACACAAACAATATATGAAAGGGACAGAGCACACACACACACACACACACACACACACACAAACACATGCATCATTAAATCTACGTAAATGACACGTACTGGTAAATAATCAAACCCACACCAGCGGAGTTCACGGCCATGTAACTGCGGACTTTTCTCTCTCTCTTCCTAATGCTTAAATATACACCACCGGATATAAAAGAACATATGTCGGATACAGTCAAGAGTCCATAACAATAAACAGCGGAGATCGCTCTCACATATACACACTTATACAAAACATATAAGGGCATGTACAGTTATACACAACCAGGGGTTCATAACAAAAGGCACCTACAAGTATACACAAAAACGTTAATAGACCTTCACCACTTTTTCACATACATACAGTTGTTCTAGCCCTCTTGCCTTGATAACACTAAAAAGTAACAATAATTAATATCGTTCAACCTTTATTTTGTAATGAATTGTACCTATTTACAGCGAACACAATGTAGACTTTGTATAGTACTCGCATTTTTTTGTTCTTTTGTGTTTTGCTATGTTTTCTTGTATGGAATTATTCGTTGGTGGCCAAGTGGTCTTGAAAAAAGAATCGGTGAATTCCTAATGGGCTTGAGCTGGTTGCACTTCATAATCAATAATTTCCCTAACGAACAAGATCTTTTTTGATCCACTGCCTTTGAAAAGACTGTTATTTGCCGTGTTACATACATACATACATACATACATACGCACGCACGCACGCACACACACACACACACACACACACACACATACATACATACATACATACATACATACATACATACATACATACATACATTTGTTGTTGAAATAGGAAATATTGATGGATTGATAAATACGTGTAAACTAAATTCTAGGATAAAGATGATACCGGATGTCAATATCGGAATGAACCACTATTTTATTCTAAAGTCCACTTCCGCAAAATTATTTTAAACAATACTGGTTGTTATTATAATGAACTGCTTTTAATAGCAGTCTGGATTTTCCATAAATACGCCTGTAAAATCGAAAGTAATCAAAGCCACCGGCCAAAATATACGTGGATGAATATTTTAAACGATAAAAGCAATATTATTGCCAAGCATGGCAATTAGCTGTGAAGACATAATTCTACAATATCCACAGTTTCGCCCTTCTTCAGATAAACTACACCGAGCGATCTCAATCGATATGAATCGGCCAAGTTTCAGTGGTTAGCCAATATTCCGTCAGTATTCGTGAATAGATGCGTTAATGGAGTTTGGTGCCGATCACAGAAGCAATTCCTCATACTAGCTGAACATATACTGGACAAAGCTGTAAGAAAACTGAAGACGAAAAGGACGACATTAAATACCGATTCTTTTATTTATGCACTTTCGCATTTATATTCTGATCGGTTGTGTCCGTCTACATGTTAATTTTGCATCCGTCATTCTGTATGGAAGCCCTCCGTGTAATCTGAAATCTTTCTACCTAGACAGCTTGTGGGCAGTGTCTTTGCATTTTGGCATGATTTTAGGAGGATGAGAAATGGTCACGACGGCTTAGAATCCTGGGAACAGACCGAAGAGGATTGGGGTGGATCGAAGTTTAAATTGTATAGATACAATGGAACATTTATTGCAACCCGAAAACCATCTAACTCGATTGAGAAGGGAGGTCATGTCTGGTGTGGTTTACATATTAAGAAAACATCGTTACTAATTTTAAATATTTGTATTTGTAAGCGAAGTTTCAAGCAACACATTTGGGTAGACATGAACAGTATTTTTATTGAGAAAAGTCTCTCTCACATTTCATAATCAATATATTAAGTTAAACTCTGAGGGATTGGGAGCAATTAAAATGCTCATCAATTTTATTTCTTTAATCTTTACATTTTTCTGAGGAAACTATACGTTTGGCATTAAGCAGTTTTCCATGTAGGTCTCAACGTATATACTTATTTAAAAAATATCAGTAATACTTTTATGTAAACCAAATTAGCGAAGCCATTACTAAGCTAAAGTAGAGAGTGTGAAAATAAGTATAAATTTATTTCAGTAGAACCCATTGACTCAATAGCTTAGATTATCACTGGCAGCTTTGCCTATGGGTAAGTCGTTGCACTCCTGCTTTTTTGATGTACGGTACTAAGTAATGATGAACTGAAAACAGCGATACCAATTGTATATTGAAATGGAGCAGTCGTAATGTTGGAGTTCTTTGTATTTTCCCACTCTATGACCATTGCGTGTACTTCAGTTTCTCAAAAGCTTTCCAACAAGAGGGTTGACAAAAGCGACTTATACAAAGCTACACCTACATAAGGCAAACCAAAAAGTGATATTAAAATGTATGAATAATTAATTTCAATAGCAAACATCATTCCAGCTATGTACAATGAAGTTTAGTGCTGCAAGCTGAAGGCAAATGAAACAAACTCACGCTGGAACCCAAGGCTCACATAATTATATTTCTTTCTTCAGTCGTTGCAATGTATAGACCTGATTTGTTTCATTACCTTTATACTTTGAAAACGTGTAATGAAGTTTAGAGAAACGCTTGCAACGAATATTAAAGTTGATAGACGCCCTATTTTAATTGATATTGCAGCAAATAAACACTAAAACATGGACATCTGCGTTAAACCACAATGTGAACACATTCCAGTAACGACACTAGTGTGTATCTCTCCGCTACCTATTGACCTACAGATCAGTTAAACAACACACAAGGGTAAAATCTCAGTATTTATTTCCATTTCAAATGGAAACACGAGTGAAAGAACAAGAAATAATTTCATTCATTTTGACTCGAAGGTTGCACCCTTCATTTGTTCCGAGTAAAAAGTAGCCTCTTGAATTTTTGTGCTGTTCTATAACTCGTAAGATTTATTAGTGTTTTTTGGTACCAGTTATAATTCAAAGAGCAACTGTCCTTCTGAATAGATACAATATTGGACTCAAACAACGTAATTTTTCAACACAGAACGTATATGCAAGTTCAGTATGATGTCACATAGAGACTACAGTAGATACACACACATTCAGAACTGCATCACATGATAAAATATATTTTACGGCGTAAGCATGCTTTGTTTGGATTACGTTCTTTCAGTTTAGCCACCGATTTATATCTACATTCTTCTGTGAAAAGAAGTGGGTTTATTTACTCCAGTATTAAAGGTAACATGTAAATCACTCTTGTATATAGCGTGGATTCCATGTTACAGGTATACCCCCACCCATTTGCACATGCACGCTATCAATAGACCAATTCCCTTAGTATAATTTTGTTGTTTTCTTGTTTGGGGTTTAACGCTATTTTCCAGTGCATGATAAACTAAATATAGCGAAAAGAACCTAGTGGGGTAAATGGGTCGTATTCAGACAGACGTGACATTTTTTTTCCACAATTCCTTTTGGGCAGTCGATTAGAAAAAATGGCTGCCAAAATTTAAGTAGTAATAGTAAAAATAAAAAGTTCCAGTAGACGAGGTAATGAAATATTCCCACGATAGAAGTACGTCTGTAAAGAGGCAAGAATTCAATCGGCTTATTTATACCAATCATGAATGCATCAAGTTATATGCAACATGTTGTCATAAAAAGAGTATGAATTGGAAATGCTTTATGAAAGGTGTACTCACTACATGATATATATTACTTATGTATGACCGAAAAGTTGATCGTTATGGTAATAACTAGTTTTACGAGAATTTATATGATTGATATATGTTTCCACTGTGTCACATTCTTTGTAAACATTTCGAATACATTGTCAGTGTTATTAAATCTTGATCCTTAAATTTAATGTAGCGTCAGTTCACCTAATCAGACGAATGACGACGTGTGCTTGTATTAAATTTTCACGTACTTGTCTTTCGTTAGAAGAAAATGCTTATATTTAGTTTTTTCTTGGAATTCAACTTGACATCGGATTTCATCTTAAGTATACTCAGAACAGGATGTTTTGATTGAGTCGATGACCTAGTTTAAATAAAGTGATTGATGGCTAGACATGTTTCTAATAGTAACATTTTTGTGCAGCTATTTGCAGTTAAGTCAACTGAGCCGATGCTGATATTGCAATACAGACGTTTCATTTCTCACCCACAACCCTATTTCAGTTATACATCCACTACCCCCCATTTCAGTTATACATCCACTACCCCCATTTCACGTATATATCGTCTACTCCCATTTCAGATATACATCGTCTACCCTTCATTTTAACTAAACAACCACTACCCTCATTTCAATTACACATCCACTACCACAATTTCAATTACACATCCACTACCCTAAGGGGTTGTCCATTAATTATATCAACAAAATGGGGGGGAGGGGAGGGGGTTTGAAGAAGTTTGACAATTGTTGACATGGGGGAGTTCAAGATAAATTAACGTCAATAATGTTATTTTTTTTACAATAAATTTAATAAATAAAAAAATAGGAAATTAGTCGGTGCGTTGGTATGGCACACACTCGCTCACCCGTCAACAGCCCACCAGTTTAATCCTAAACGGGTTGAGCTCTTGCCAAGGAAGTCATAGTCTTGCATCATCATATTTTGTTTTTATTCAATGTAGATTGTAGACTGTAGACAGGCCTTAAAGCACCAGATGCATCTGAGAGCGACTTGCACAGATTTCCATCTCTTTTCTTCAATCAGTCTTTGAAAGTTGATAACATGCTACCTCGATCGGCAAAGGCATTCAAAATTCTTCCATATGATCTATATTGTCCTTCCATTCAGTTGTCGTTGTTTGAACGGATCTGCAAAATCTATCACCTCTATGTTGCTTCACAAGCCATGTTGAAGAAGCATGTTCAACAGCACCGACAACGCGATCTTGGGCCTAGGCAATTACCACATGCTCCTCAACCGCAAAGAATTCGGCCAATACGAGTGGTTGCCAAAAGACAGAGAGAGCTGATGGCAACTATTGCTCATGAAGAGATGTTAAGCGCAGAATGGTTAGATGAAGATGATGCTGGCTTGTCGGGTGTATCGGTTCCACAAGAAATTAATGAATCAGCCACTATGCCCATTATAACAATTGAGGAACATTTGGCTTCCCCATTGGAAGATGATAGAAGCTAGAATATAAACTCTCGATTTTTTTTCATGAATTCAAAGTGTTATAGTTAATTTGAAATCTGTTAAACAAGTAAAAAAAAAATGTATTAAAATTTATTTGTAGACCTTTTAATTTCCATAATTCTATTTTTAGCATAAAAGCCAGCCGTATAAAATATTGTTAGTTTGGTGGGGGAGGGGGGTAAAATTTTATTAGGGGGGTCACTGAAAGTTTGACAGTTGTTGACAAGGGGGGGGGGGGGTAAAAAATTGCCTAAAAATTGTTGACATAATTAATGGATGTCCCCTAATTTCAATTACACATCTACTACCACAATTTCAATTTTACATCCACTACCACCATTTCAATTACATATATCCACTAATCCCATTTCAGTTACACATCTGCTATCCCCATTTCAATATCTAGGCCCGTGATCATCGGTTTGCAGCAATAGTTTATAGTTTACTTATTTCGCATGGAAAGCTAACACGTAGTCTTGAAAGGAGACATTGCATTTTTAAACGTAAAAAATAATTGGAAGATTTCATTCAGTATGTCTACCTTTTACCTCCTTGAATTTAATGAATAACACACACACACACACACACACACACACACACACACACACACACACATATATATATATATATATATATATATATATATATATATATATATATATATATATATATATATATATATATATATATATATATATATATATATATATATATATATATATATATATATATATATATATATATATATATATATATATATATATATATATATCGAGGCCTGATATTCTCTGCCAGAGCAAGGGAAGAGGTGGGTTTGCGGTGCGTTGTAATGAAGTTGGTGGGTGGGTTGAAGGAGGGCAGCTAAGGTCTCGCTGCGGTGGCTGAACAAAATGAATGCACACATTAAAAAGATGGAGACCTACTCCCGTTAAATTCACTCCATAATATTTTGTGAATTAACTTGTATTTTCATTCTAATTCCTCTTCTGGGTCTTAACAAAATTATAAAAAGCCAGTGAAGTATTATAAAACATTTGAATGCATTTACTTAGCAAGAAGAGAGTGTCTGAGCATCGCAGGTGCTATCATTATTTATTAAATGTGTGGCATAAACTCCAAATGGGGTAGACATCATTTCCATCAATAAGTTTAAATCATAGTTTTTGCTCTTACCATCAGTAATTGATTTCCCTCCCTATCCCATTTATTTATATAATGTAAATACTGTTTTGTTCTGCTACAACTATCACTACTACTACCTATTCGTTTATTGCATAGCTTAACACATTGACCCATAGCTGAGTTCGGGTATTAGCCAGTACCTAAGCCTGACACATATAGCTGTGCTCGGGTAATAGGCAGTGCCTAAATTTGACACATAGGTTGTACTTCCGCAAGACACGAGAACAAGGTTCTTGATTCGAGTACAATGCTCGTGTGATTCTTCTCGTTATACCACTAAGAGTGTGAAAATAAGTATAAATCTATTTCCTTGTTCGTGAACCTCTTTCTAGGGGTTTTAAATGAACACCACCTCTGACGCGGGAGTAGAAGAGAACGAAGATAGAGGAACGTAAGAAGCGTTGATCCGCCATGGTTTTTTGTTCTAAGATCAAAGGTGCTTGAAGTTCAACGAAAGCTTATAAGAACGTCGCCGAAATACGGCTATAGCTGGGATAGGGTACTAGGCATCACCTAAGCTTCATGTATAATTGCTATCGCTTAATGGGCAGTGCCTAAACTTAGCAGAGTTAGGTTTGGTAATTTTTTGCAGTGCATAACAGTACACCTCTCCTGAAAGAAGATGTTCATATACACTATTCTGACCGTTTGTTTCAAAATATGTAATAAATGAATGAATAATAAATACATATATAAATAAATAAATAAATAAATAAATAAATAAATGAATAATGAGGGTGTGTGAAACATGTCCAAATATTTTAAATAATTAATTTAAACTTGAATTAAACAGTAAATTTGAAATCGAAAGAACTTGTATCATGCATAAATAAGGGAAACTGTAGTATTACGACTCTATGATTGTTATGTATATTTGATTTAATTACATCTGATTTAATATATATTTAGAATTAATCTCAGTAGAAGCTGGCTGTTAAACTGTTAGATCGATGTTGTGCTGTTTGGAGTTATTTCAAATTACGTTGTTTGGAGTTATTTCAAATTACTTGGATTCAAAAGGATTAATTCTGTTATTTTTCTGGAAAATACGTGTGCTCGTTAATATTGTGGAACAAGAACAGTTTTTTATATAAAAAATTTCAGCTATCAGAAACCGGAGTGATAATTCTTGTTTCTAGAAGGAACTGTAGACGTCAACACCACAGACTGCAGCATACGTCATCGTCTTCCATTTTGGATTCTTCGTCGGGATTCGAACGTGAAATCAGTAGAACATTTTGTTATTAGGACTATTAAAATTTTATTCTTGGATTATTCTTGGATTATTTTTGGATTTGATTATATAAAACTGTAAGTTATTGCTAATTAAATCCAAAAATAATCCTAGAATTACACCACAAGTTCTTACAACTTAAAGTTCTGAATGAATTAGTAGAAATCCAAATTAACTCCAACGCTGCAGGTGTTGATGTGCATATAGCGGCCTGAATTATGTTGTTGTACCAACAGTCTTTTATTGAAACACAGTAATATAATCCCAGGTTTGAATTCCAGGTTTGAAATCCCAGTGAATGTCTTTGTCCAAGAATATCGTTTTTATGAGCCCTCTATATGTCCTTAGAAAATAATCACTGAGTTAGATAATTTAAAGATATAAATTCCAGCCCAAAAGAACTTCTGGGCACAATAATAATACAAATTGATTCTGCTAGATCTTAAGCACGAATGAATAATCCTTTCAGTAACAAGATTATATAGTCTTCCACTTGACATCAGGTCACACGTTTAATAAAACCCACTACCTAATGGAAAATAATATTCCAGAAAGGTCTTAATGTTTTCAAAATAAATGTTAGTTATTATTAGAAAGCCTGTTACTAAAATTATAATATTCATTTAACACAAGGAATATATACTCTTTTAACAGAAGGAAAACATACCCATTTAAGACAAGGAAGATATACAAATTTAAGACAAGGAGATATACCCATTTAAGATAAGGAAGACATACACATTTAAGACAACAGAGAGATACCCATATACGACAATACGAAAGAAGCAGATAAGTCCAGAAACATATAATCATATAAGACAAGAAATTTCAGATGCACTGGGGTACAGAGTAAAGATTGTCCAAAGAATGGCAGTTTGGGGAAATATGATTCTAATTTTTTATAAAAAGGAATTCATTTAAACATCTCAGTTTTGATTGCCTTAAACATAGAAAAGAGGAATTTGTGCATTCGATTGAAATATGTGTTTTCACGTAATCGTTTTTTATTTTTAAAACGGAAAACATAACCATGAAACACATACTGAAATACAGTTTATCTCAAACAAGATCACATTATTTCTAAGTGCTTGTTGTTTTAATAATATATTGTTGAACTGTGGGAAATTTAGCCAAAACTCAAGAACAAATAATTATTAGATAACATATACAAATTAATATAGTTCTTTTGTATTTTTAAAGACGAATAAAAAATTTGCTGTGGACGCGTTAAATGCACATTGATGAAAGATGAAAAATTTTCGCAACATATTGTTGTCTTGATATTTATAGTGTTTTAGTTTGATTTGGAAAGATGCATTCGAAAAACACCAAACTTTGTCATATTTTAAGATTCCGTTTATTCGAATTACAGAATCTACTGACACCATGGTAGGTAAATGTAATTTTAGATACTTAAATTGAAATATGTAAGTTACCTATGTAACATATTTTGTTGTATGACGTCTTTATCACAAGTAAAAATATAATTGTGTGCTGGGACACTACTACTGTTGCTGCTGCTGCTACTACTACTACTACCAATTTTTATTCTGCTATTTTGTTCTTCTTTTTGAAAAGAGATTAAACTTTGTAATCGGAAATACAGTGTCGCACCTGCAAAATTACAAAATTATCCAGGTATAAAGACGAAGTATAAAGGCACGATCAAGTATAACGCAACCAAATTATTTACCATGCATGCTGGTATCTGCTTAACGTACTCCTCGTTTCGTAAAAACAAAAATCACCCCCTCCCCGTATTTTTTCAATCGCTGAAAGAGAGTAACGTGTGCAAAATGATTAATCTGGTACAGATACATGAATAATGGCAACTGCGTAATGCATTTTTGTTTTAAATTTTGTCCATATGGCTGGAAAAACAGAGTTGCATCAACTTTCTGTATTAATTTCGAATGTTACTAAGTCAAAGATCAAATTACTCTAAAGCAAGGCCATAAGCCAAATACAGAGAAATATTGGAGAAAAAGATTAAGTTAAATCCTTTGGGGATCAAAATGTTGACATGAAATACCCGCAGAAATATTCAAATTACGAGTTGAAGAAGACACTGACTCTAATTTAAGTGGACACCATTGTGCCATCGATTGACGTGCGACAGTCTTGTTTTAAGGGAGACATGTCTGCTATCCATTTCCCTAGCCTAGAAAGGTGAAAAGAATTAACATCTTATACTGTGACATGGAAACAGCAAGTCAAAGGAAATTTAAAATATGGTTCGAGTAGAAAAGTGCATTGGTGACTCGGGAGTTAACTCTGAATTATTATACAAATACTTAAGTTTGCGAAAAACAGCCATATCTGAGCACAAATTTTAAGAGAACAATTACCGTTTTCATAAAAAGACTGCAAATTTGTATTTTCTGCTAAAAAGCTAACAAACAACAAACATAAAGTGAAATACGGATACTTGATAACTGAAGACAGTTCTGGTTTGTAAAGAAATAAAGCAAAGTAAGGTATATATATTTAATTTATCTCAATCTTTGTTATATAAATTAAAATCGAAGAAACAATAAAAGATAAAGCCATCACCATGGCTCTAAATTCTGCGTTTTCTGTACTACAAGATAGCTGAATCCCAATATGCATACATTTAATCCATAATTTTTATACTGATAATTAAAAGGCAAAATATTTTTGATATAAAAATTAAAAATATGTCAATAATATTCTGTGAATTGATGATTATTACAAGAAACATGTTTCACATAATGGCGGTCAAGCACGAACAACAGAAACTCTGTTTCACGATTAATCATAAAACAATTTAAGACATATATGCAATTATTGTGTGTGTGTGTGTGTGTGTGTGTGTGAGCGCGCACGAGCGCAGAAGATCATACGACCATGCCATGCACGCAAGATTCATACACTGTAATACATGTTTATCCTGTGGACTTGGCGTGTATGAGTACCGTATTCTAATGAATGTTGAAACATGAAGCTCAGTCTAGTCTACCTAGAAGATATATAAATTGATAAAAATTCCGTATATTCCTTTAAGTTTGTAAAAATGCAGATAAATACATAGATACAGGCAACATATAGTCCTGCGCCTAATTTCATCTGCCCACATTATATTTAGATCATATCTTTATCGTTAGATCTGTGTAATAGCCAACTCATCATATAGTTTAATGTTAAGCCTTAATAATAGTATTTATGGCAACTTCTCTAGCCATGGTTCCGATATGTTAACCCTCTACACCTTGACGGATCGATCAGGTAATTTAGTGCTTTGCCCTAGCGACATCTATTCGATTAAATCAGTTGCCTTGATTAGTATGTAATGCCAGCTAACCAAAAGCATGTAACAGCGGTGCATTGCTACTTTGTACATCAGCCGAAAATGGGGGAGCCAACTGACTTCAAAAGGATACTTTGAAAGTTTGACATCGAATGTATGACTACGTACCAGAGAGAAGCCATTACAGGTGTATTTGAAAGGTATTTATACAAAACGGCAGTGGAAACCTATATTTATGAGTCAATTCGAGTTTTGTGGTCCCTTTGGCTCGGTCATGTACGAACAGTGTTTAAATTTCAATTTTGAAAATGCCATACCTACTGACTTTGTAAATATGTTAAATGTTGTATTGCTTTTATACGCATATGACACTATACTTGTCGCAGATAATCCTGCGGATATGCAATATATACTTCATGTGTTTAGTAGATATTGCGATAACTGGAAACTTACAATCAACACAGAGAAAAGAAAAAGTATCTGATGCAAGAAAAGATCACACATACAAATTTAAGATAATAATAATAATAATAATAATGAGGACTTTGTATAGCGCCTAATCTTTAGAAGCTCTAAGCGCTTTACAACATTAGACAACACCTATAAGATAAGAAATATAATCATATTATTACAAAAACAAACAACACGAAATTAGAAAAACATAAATAAATAAAAAACATGCTGAGAATATTTAGGCATGTATCGATATTTTAGATGAATACTTAGGTCTTATATTTCACAAGAATGGAAAGTTCTCCAATGGTCATAAAAATATAGTATATATCGGCAATAAAGGTGTTAATTTATTTAAAAAGCATATATATATATATATATATATATATATATATATATATATATATATATATATATATATATATATATATATATATATATATATATATATATATATATATATATATATATATATATATATATATATATATATATGTATGTATATATATATATATATATATATATATATATATATATATATATATATATATATATATATATATATATATATATATATATATATATATATATATATATATATATATATATATATATATATATATATATGTATGTATGTATGTATGCGCGCATAATTTATATGTGTGTGTGTGTGTGTGTGTGTGTGTGTGTGTGTGTCAATCTACGAAAAGAACGTTAGTTTGTGCCAGAGAACAATTAATTAGATTTATTGGGACAGGCGCTTGTTAAATCGCTATACTGCAGTGATTCCTAATGTTTTGTCGGTGGAGGTAGATATTTTAAAATTAAGCATTCGTTTACTTAACCGCGAGACGGACTATTAGGGACAGGGCTAACTTCGATTTCATAATGGAACTGTCAGACTTGAAAAATTCCAGAAACAGTTATTTGAAGACCTAGGTCAAGTTGACCCCAATTTTGGCGCCTAGAAGAAAAGGCGGTAAATATATTTCATCCTGTGTAGTTACGCTAAATAGGCGCGTGTTTCTCACACTAAATTTCCTAGCTGTAAATATTCCCCCATCGGAAAATCTAATTAGTCTAAGCTTTGCTGCAAGACTAAAAGGTACAGGGGACGCCGATAGTCAATTTGGAAGAAATTCTCTCGCAAAACATTTGTCCAAGGGACCGGATGTCTGGAAGGTCGACTGACACAATTTTGGTGGTAGAAGCGAGAAACGCTTGAAGGCACAAAAGGGAAAATAGCTCTTCAGACGTATCCTCCGATGTACATACGCACTGACGTAGCTACATGCTTACATATCCACCTACCCACGCAGAGTTTGAGGGGCGAAAGGAGGCGAGACACTAGGGAGGTTGGGAGGTTGGGAGAGAAAAGGAAAGGGAAAAGGCGAAAGGACAGAGAACAGCTACAGTGAAATTGGAGTGTACCAGAGCTAAGCAGGTTATGCAATTGTACAAGGCAACGACTTCGATTGTTCACTCGATCGTATGATGAAAAATTTCTATCAGTAAACCGGATCGGTCATTTTTATAATTATATTTGTGTTTTTGAATTTGGTGAAAGATTTATTCCAAAAGAAGTGTATATTCCTAATGTATTGTATTATCACCGTTGTTTATGTAATTGATTAAATTTTGATTTTTATGTACGGGAGCTCGAGTCGTTCTGTTCTATATAACTGCTCAGATCTCTATTTATTCTACCTATAAATTTACTCGATCAAGACAATAACACCGAGGCGATCATCTCCTAGATAACGAGAACCGAATAAAGCGTACACCTTGAAAGAAGGTACAATCCTCCAATCAAACTCACACCCTTTACAAAGGGTGGGGGCGTTTACAATATATATATATATATATATATATATATATATATATATATATATATATATATATATATATATATATATATATATATATATATATATATATATATATATATATATATATATATATATATATATATATATATATATATATATATATATATATATATATTGCCTATTGATAGCACTGGTCAACAGTGAAATCATTACTGACTTGAAAAGGCCCTAATCTGTAGTATTTTGATGTGCCGAACACGAATATAACCGTGAAAAATTTGTATTGGCTCTCGTTTTGAAGATATTCATATACCTCATTTTCTATGTTTCACTGTGTAAATTTCTCCAGTAGGACTGCAGCAACATCCGGAATAATGATGTAACATTGCATAATACCATCATGCTCACATCATCCACAGTTGATTGCATCATTTTCTGATGCAATGTAATACTAATGCCATGCGGCTGCTGAAGTAAGTTGACGTCAGCAGTGTACTATACATGTGTAGACCTATTATACTAATGCCAGGCGGCTGCTGAAGCTGACGTAAGCAGTGTACTATATAAAGCCCAATCAGATAGGTTCAGCATTTAAAATATTTTAGACGTTGTGCGAGACAGTTCAAGCTACTGTTACATAAAACTTATTATTTTATCCATTTACGTACAATAAAGAACAGTAATGCCTCGAAAGTGTGTTAATACCGCGGACAATTTTTGCTATATTTGTGGGGAAGTGACATTTGCCAACCAGAAGAAAAGTATCAATTCTCAAGTGAAGAAGGCATATCATCTTTACTTCGGATGCAAAGTTGGTGACCAAGACAAGCCTTGGGCTCCGCATATATGCTGTGCTACATGTACAACACAGCTTTCACAGTGGTTGAATTGCAAAAGGTCATCAATGCCGTTTGCAGTCCCAATGGTGTGGAGAGAGCCAAGCAACCACCTAAATGACTGTTACTTCAGCTTGGTTCCTCCTCTTTCCGGCGGAATAACGAAGCGAAAGAAGTCGAGAATAGTCTACCCAAACATTCCGTCTGCATTGAGACCAGTTCCACGTGGTGAGGGACTTCCTATTCCAGAACCTCCAGCAGAATATTCTCTTGATTCATCTGACGAAGACAAAGGTGAGTCGACCTGTTCTTCTCCTGGTCCATCAGCATGCAGTGATCCAGATTTTCACTGTGGTGCATCATCAACCCCACACAGAATAACACAGGAAGAACTAAATGACCTGATTCGTGATTTGGACTTATCAAAGAACAAGGCAGAATTGCTAGGATCAAGACTCCAACAATGGAATCTTCTAGAAGAAGATGTCACAATTACTGCTTATCGAAAGCGCCACCAGCAATTGGAGCCTTTCTTCAGAAAGGAAAGTAATCTGATATTCTGTTCCGATATTGAGGGCCTCATGAATGCTTTAAAAATCACTCATGACCCACAAGAATGGAGACTATTTGTGGACTCTTAGAAACTGAGTCTCAAGGCTGTGCTTTTGCACAATGGAAACATTCTTCCATCTATTCCAGTAGCGTATGCTGTCCACATGAAAGAGACATACGATAACTTAAGGCAGCTACTGAATTCCATTGAGTATAACAAGTACAGCTGGCACCTCTGTGGTGATTTGAAGGTAGTTGCCCTTTTAATGGGACTGCAGCAAGGATATACAAAATACATGTGTTTCTTATGCGAGTGGGATAGCCGAGCAAGGGAAATGCACTACATGAGGAAGGAATGGACTCACAGGCAGAATGTAGCTATTGGAGAGAAGAATATCCAACACCCAGCTCTGGTTGAGGCTCAGAAAATCTTGCTACCACCCCTTCACATCAAACTAGGTTTGATGAAGAACTTCGTGAAAGCCATTGACCGGACTTTGCCAGCATTCCGATACCTGCATGAAAAATTCCCTCGACTCAGCGAAGCAAAGATTAAAGAGGGAGTTTTTGTGGGTCCTCAGATTCGAGAGCTTTTCAAAGATGACCGGTTCAACAACTTGCTGGAAGGTGACGCGAAACAAGCATGGAATGCTTTTCGCCTAGTTTCTACAAACTTCCTCGGAAATGTTAGGGCAGAAAACTATAAGGAACTAGTAGAAGACATGTTGATGAAGTATAAGAAACTTGGCTGCAATATGTCTCTAAAGATTCACTTCCTTCATTCCCATTTGGATTTCTTTCCTAGCAACTGTGGTATTGTTAGTGATGAACACGGCGAACGTTTTCATCAAGATATCGCAACAATGGAACAAAGATACCAGGGAAAATGGTCCACTACAATGCTGGCTGACTACTGCTGGACACTCCTCAGAGATGCTCCCGAACAGCTGTACAAGAGACAGGCGAAGAAATCTAAGATGTAGTCAATGACTTGATTTTTTATAGGTAGGCTATTACAGTTGACCTTTTACTATTGGAATGCATTTCGTTATGTAAACATTAATTTCTTGCAGATTACAAAAAAACTAGAGCCAATTTTGCAATTTGACTGTCATATTCGTGTTCAGCACATAAAAATTGATAAGAATTGACTAATTTTATTTCAGTAACATGACTTTTGTAAAAATTTGTTGTCCAGTGTAGTCAGCTGAGATTTGCCTATTGACAGCCAGCTGAAACTTCTGCTGATTTTAATTGGTGCTTGTGAAATTTTGTGATCTGTAAGATCTTACAAAGTTGGAAACAACTGATCTTTCTTTCCTTAAAAGAATCCTGAATGTAAAAACATGTACCCCTCTATATATGATATACAGTGAACTTGGTCGGTTATCCTTCATTATTAACATTACAAGTCGCATGATAAACTATTGAGCTATATTAGTTTGTGGCTATGAAAGAAAAATGTTTTATCATAAGTGTTCTCTCTTATGCAAACATTTTGTGATACTTGCTATAACAATTAATGGATACAGTAAGTAAAATGTATGTTAGATGATGTTGGGTTTATCTACGTAAGGCGAAATCAAAGTTTTTTTTGTGTCAGTCAAACGGTTAACAATATATGTCGAATTACGATCCCTACAGTAAAGTTCGGGTAGCTAACAACAACATCTTCTAAATGTCTTAATTATTTTTATTAATGAATAGTTTGGACTTAGAAAAGATCTATTTTTAGTTACCCAAAAATATATCTAAATTATATATATCTAAATTATATCTTAAAGGTTAAACAACTTTACAACTGAAAATAGTAGCTTTCCTGTTGAAACTGATCAGTGAGCTAATGCTTTCTACAAGGAAAGATAAAGGAACACTGTCATTCGCAAGAAACGGGCGATGCATGAAACTATCTCGAGTCCGTAATGTCATGATGAAAGAAAACATTACACCTAGTTTATACATTTACATGGATAACGTTTCTAAATATAATAAATGAATGAATACAGGTTACATACGACTATCTGAGGGTTTCCGAATTTTTTAACCCCTGTTAAGCAATATGTTATGATATCACGCATTATACTGTTCAGCATTATGTTGTGATATCACGCATTATACTGTTCATCATTATGTTGTGATATCACGCGTTATACTGTTCATCATTATGTTGTGATATCACGCGTTATACTGTTCAGCATTATTTTGTGATATCACGCGTTAGATTCATATTCTTTTACTCATATACTTCATATGGTGCAAAATTCACAACCTGAGTATAATAAAATCATGTCTCTTGCAGCAACTTTACAAACTTTGTGTAATAAAATCATGTCTCTTGCAGCAACTTTACAAACTTGTGTAATAAAATCATGTCTCTTGTAGCAACTTTAAAATACTTTTAAATTAACCAGGAACTGGATTTTCTCTTAGCCTTAGCATCTTGCTATAGAGTTCTCATGAATAGGACCATTATCAGACATGGTGATGCGAGAAAGTTTAATAAGAAATAAACGCGTGAGCACACCGGGAAACACAAGAAAACATTTCAGACTGGTATACAAATTAGCGAGTTGGTCGTAAAGATACTGGTTAAATTGATTTTAACGGCCTCTGTATGCAAAATTAATAAAACAACCGTCCACGGAATGATAACGGTATCAGATTGGCTGAAATCAATGTTATGGCCCCAAAATTATACGCTTCACAGAGCACACCCACACTTTGCTACCATTAACTGTTCTAAATTTATCAAACGTGGTTTTTTCATCCGTAGAAACAATTACTTTCGATCTTTTGTGGGTGATTCCAAATTTGGGTATTTTTATAATTATTTTTTTTTTTTTACGATAAAGAGCGGATAAAGGATTTCGTGATAGGTTATGGCATGGCATCGATTTTCCTGAGAAGCAGGTGCTTTCGAATGATGGGTAAATTCTCAATATGCACTACGTTACAACACAGGTCACATGTCATGCTTAAACGTTATTTTTCTTTCCTGAATCGAAAGTAATCTCTTCCTATATCAGAAACAGTTTGATATTCAAATTTAGAAATGAGGAGTTTATTTTTTTATCTTTGATGCTAACGGTATTATAAATGCGAGCAGATTGGTAATTTATGATCGAATGTGCATAACACAAAATGGATCGTGTTAATCACAGAACAAAACTAAAGTTATATGTACCCAGTTTGCAATATTCTCGTCCTTCTCCCCCTCCTGATTTTATCCCCGATTATTTCCTAAATGATATGTCTATAGACGTTTAATTCGTGATGATTTTATCGATTGTAAGTAGATTAGGAAAAAAGGATGAGGAATAGGAACTGCTCCGAATCCCTGCATAATATTCCCCGCTTTGAGACATTATAATCGGGAGATTCCTAATTTCTGTTTTTTTTGTTCATTTAGAACAGGAAAACAATATGGCTTTTAACTGGATTAAATATTTTAGAATGATATTTATCCTTTCGCTCATATAGTTTCAGTAAACTAAGATAAATGATTTTTCTGTCAAGTGGCTATAGGTGCACAAGTAAACCTTGGTAGCTGTTTTTTTCTCTCACGAAGGTGACTATATATTCCACCAGCATAATAGTGATTTTTCATGAAAGTGGCTATAAATTACACATTATTCTGAATTATGTGATTATTTCAGTAAAGTGGCTATAAATTTTACTTGTATACTTTGTATTATGTATAAATATATCTTTGTTAACTCTTTGTACATGATTGTGTCTATGTTATGTGTATTTTTCATTCATGATAATACATTGTAATGGTCATCTAAGGTCAAGATATTAGTTTATTTATGCACACGGGTATAACAATTATATTAAGAGTAAAGGTTGCATAGGATCTATAAATAATCGTGTTTACGACCATTAATAATAATATTAATAATAAGGCCTGCTTACAAGTTTGGGGTTGTTCCCACTGGACAGGTCGATAAGGTGGGTTCTTAGGAAGAATTAAGTTATTTCCCATTGGATCTGGTCGGGTTACATGAATGTGTATTTTGAATCATTAGGTTGAGTAGTAAGATTTGTCACATGGGGTCTATTGCGACATATAGTCGTAATAGACTCTTGAAGGTGTATATAAGGAGAGAACTAAGCAATCAGATTCATTCGTTTTTTTGGATTAATTCCTATTTCTGATTCTTTTTATATATGTTGAGATCAGTCTGCAAACGTATTTGATATTGTGTGTTGATAATTTGAGAGGAGACACTTGCTAGGATTATTCATTGGAATTTCAAATTCCTAATTTGACTAGACTATTAATCTGGGATTGTTGTAAATTATTAAAAGGACTTATGGACAATGCCCTTGTGACAAGTACATTCGAGTATCTGAAATTCATTCGGAAAATTCATATCTTTTGGACTTGAATATAACATTTTAGGATTATTTTGGATTAATTCATAATACTGTAAGTTTCTCTTACATTTTCATTTTACAATTTTGATAATTAAATAATTTGTAAAGTTTCACAAAACTTATTGGTTTTGCTTCTTTCTGTGACTTTGTTTTTGAATATAGAGTAGTATCGTTAGGTAAGTGATTTTTCAGTCAAGTGGCTATAAACTGGACCAGTATACTGAGGTAAGTGATTTTTCAGTCAAGTGGTTATACATTGGACCGACTGCTCCGGTGGCCTAGTGGTTAGAGCGTCCGCCTCGGATGAGGGAGGTCGCGGAACCCAGGCCGAGTCATACCAAAATCTTTTATTAATGGTACGAGCAGCTGCCTCGTTAGGCGCTCAACATTAAGTGCTTAGTGATAGGACTGGTCGGCCTGGTGTCAGGATAATGTGATTGGGTGGGACATCATGCTATATATCTGCGACACGATGTCCCAGTGCTAGACATTACTATAAACTGCCATGCTGCAGACATCTTATCGATATGACTGAAAACTTGTGAAAGCTACGTTAGGAATACAAAACACAACCCATACATTGGACAAGAATCATGAACTTTATATAAACCATAATACTTATCATATTAGGAATAATGCTCAAGCCGTTCTGTGGCATTCGAAAAGTACTAGACTACCTCATGAAAATGTACCATTCTTTGCAAAGAATTCTTAGTTGTGAAAGGCAATTTTCATTTAGTGAAAGAGAAAAGAATTGAGAAAACTTCTGTGTCGTTTTGTAAAATACAAATCAGACATGGTTGACCAGGAAATACATTCTGAGAGAGAGAGAGAGAGAGAGAGAGAGAGAGAGAGAGAGAATCAATTTAATTCTAAGTTCATCCGTTAAGGTCAACTAACAAAGAATTTAATTCTCAATCTTTCTAACTAACTTTGCCACTAACGATCTAAAATAATTTGATCTGATTTCAGCAATCATCCTTTAAAATAATGATTTTTAAAAAGATTCTTCAAACAACTGAACGAACGAAAAAACGTTGGAGCAAAGTGAGAAAATAAGACTAATAATGAACGAATGAATGTGCAAGAAAAGATACATATAGGAGAATTACGAGATACTTGACTGCACATGCAGATGAGAATGCGCCAGAGGATGTTAAATACCAGTATTAGGTGTATGTAATAATAGTAATAATGAGGACTATGTATAGCGCCTAATCTTTAGAAGCTCTAAGCGCTTTACAACATTAGACAACACCTATATGATAAAAACATATATAATGATATGATTACAAAAACCAAACACTATGAAATTAGAAAACATAAAAACATGCTGAAAGTATTTAAGGTAGGAAACATTATTAGGTCTTATGTTTGTTCTTGCAGTCGAAATTGGTGAGTTTTAAGAGCATTCTTGAATGGGATCACTTTGTCTTTGTGTCTAAGTTCAGTGGACAATTTGTTCCACGTTGCTAGACCCTGGTATGCAAAAGAACGTTGTCCATATGACTTCGTTTTCATAGTGGGAATAATGAGTATACGATTGTCAAAAGAGGAG
Organism: Sinohyriopsis cumingii; assembly: GCA_028554795.2. Lineage (NCBI taxonomy): Eukaryota > Metazoa > Mollusca > Bivalvia > Unionida > Unionidae > Sinohyriopsis > Sinohyriopsis cumingii. The sequence continues at coordinate 161,231,438 of CM068824.1, forward strand.
CATAAGTCTCTTGCTGGTGTATGCACATGGGTAGGTCGGATAGGTATGTTGGACTGGAGTCCGTCAGTGAAACGAAGCACAGAGAGCAAATTTTGGGTTTGATTCTGGATCTAATGGATAGCCAGTGTAGGGTACAGAGCAGGGGGAGGTGTGCTCTGATCGTGGTACTTTAAGGATGATCCGAGCAGCCGTGTTTTTAACTTTTTTAAGTTTCTGGAGTTGATATTGAGACGAACCAGACATAACTGACTTACAATAATCCAGTCTTGAAAGTACTAATGAAAACACAAGTGTTTTAGTGGCATCAACTGAAAGATATTTGCGAATGGAGCTGATGCGTCTCAGCTCAAGATATGCAGCCTTGCATATGTTCATGACATGTTGGTGCAATGTGAGAGTACTGTCCAGAGTAACACCTAGGTTTCGTACTGATTGTGTGAATTTAATGTTGGTGTTGCTTATATTTGGTGTCTGAGGTAAGGGATGTGAATGAGAAAGTCTTTTGTGTTGTGATCAAAATGGCCTCAGTTTTATCATTATTCATCTGCAGCTTGTTACATGTAATCAATGATTTCAGATCAGAAATGCACCTCTCTACACCTTGGATGGTAGCATCAACTTCAGTTGGGTGGCTAGATTTGATAATTTGGGTTTCGTCAGCTCACAATTGGTGAGACACTTGGTGGATGATGATCTATGACACTTGAGAGCAGCTGAGTGTGTATAATTAATAGAACAAGTCCAAGAACAGACCCCTGTGGAGCACCACACCATAGATCAAATGGGCTGGAATGTATTCCATGTGCAGATACAATTTGTGTCCTGTCGACCAAGTAGGACCTGAGCCACCGTAAAGCTGTATCATGAATGCCAAATACATACAGGAGACGGTTAAGTAATATATCATGGTCTATAGTGTCAAATGCTGCAGACAAATCAAGGAGGACGAGGCTTGTAATCTTTCCGCTATCCAAAGCAGAGAGTAGGTTATTAATTACTTTTAGAAGAGTAGTTTCAGTACTGTGGCCAGGGAGATATGCAGACTGAACATTGCTAAACATACTGTTTGAATTCAGATGAGATACAAGTTGGGATAGAACAAATTTTTCTAAGATTGTTTTTATATGAATGTGAGATTAAAAACTGGGATGTAATTCTTGCATATCACAGGAATAAGGTATGTTTCTTTGAAAACGACTCTAGTGTTTTCATTAGATGGAACAAAAAGTAATTGTATTAGCTTGTCGCCCTCGGATGCACCCAACAAATTTTCAACATGGCTGACAAGTCAGTTATAGCTCATAATTCCTGGACTTGAGACAATAAACAATTCCTAGTTTGGCTTGGTCTACAATATCTGATGTTTTATTTAATTTGCCACGTCTGGTGTTTGTTTTAGCCTCATGTCATTTTAATATACACTGTAATTTAAAAAGTGAAAAGACATCATGAGTATTGGAAAGAAGTATAAATATAATTAATTTATTAATATCATTAATCTGACAAGAAAAAAACTACTTAGATATGATTCAGACAAATTGTAGATTACTACTGTTAATATCCTCTGTTTATTGTTGTTGTTGTTATTATTATTATTATTTACAAAGATAGATAGATAGATAGATAGACTACACACATGGTGTTTTACGGATCGCCCACTCAAACCGGTGGACGAGGACACAGGGGAAGGGGATTAAGTGCCCATTACGCGTAGTCTGGTGGATTTTACGCCCATTTTAGCGGAAATCTACTTAATCTAGTGGAAGTCTGTAGCGAATTTTATTGCTGCGGTAGTGGGTTTTATGTCACCCTTCACTGATTCTATTGTGTAAGGAAATATAGTCAGAATATTTCCATCTTTACGACCGTGATTTTTAACTTCTTGCTGACAAAGGGTTGCGTAATGTTTATGACACTCAGCTAAAGGTCATAGGCCAAAGCGGATGGCTGGTTATGTGCTTATTCTGTAAGTAGACGGTTGAGTAGGCTAGCCGTTTCAAAGGGATTAAGCTCTTTGCGTCGCTAAGAAGGCCAGATTTCTGCGTTCACATCTACATGAGAAAAGATTTGTGCCGAGCGCCACCGACCATCAAACGAGGCGTATCAGCCAGTGGGAATTAGAGGAGCTAGTGTCTGAGACAGACAGGGGGACAATCAAATATCTAGCGATACCTGTGTAAAATTAGTGAGTTCACGACGTTTGAAAAGAGCAGAGGATACAAAGAAGTATAAAAAAGAATTATGTGGGTTAACGACCGCTCCGAGCGAGAGACTCGTAAAAAATCGGGAAGTGGAATTGAACTGGGAAACAATAGAAAGCTTTTGCAGGTAAGAACTATCTCAGCCGAATATTTGTGTTGACGTGTGGTGATAGGAATTTAATAGACTGTGTAATATAACGTATAGCTACTTTAGTAGGACATGAAACATAACATATCATATAATTATTAGAGAATATTACATCATAGTGTATATTTGAATCTATTAGAAAGTATAACTGGCGATGTGTATTTGCATTTGTCTGTATGCAGACTAAGAAATGTGTGAGATGGACATTGTGGATTTGTATGCATATATATTGAATTAGTTTTATTTGGATCATTCTATGTAATTCGTAGGACACAGGCAATATGTACGTCTACCGTAACAACGGTAGACTGCTGTGTCAGAATATTTAGATGGTGTTTGCGTGTATTACAAAATTTCGTTACGTAATATTATTTGTAAGTAGAGCAAGGAGAGTATGGAAGGAGCAGACCCTAGTGTGTGAGAGGGCCTGGTCAAGTGATCGCCATTTATCTGACGAGAAGTCCATGAGAGAGAGAGAGAGAGAGAGAGAGAGAGAGAGAGAGAGAGAGGTATATTAGGAGATGAGTATAGTGAGAACCGGAAGTATGTCCCTTATATTTTTTACAGGAAGTTCCCAGGGTGCTCGTAAGAGACGGCACTAAACTCTCTAGAGAGGGAAGGAGGCAGTACGAGAATTAGTACAGAAGGCGTGAAAAACGAAAGAGTACAAGAAGTAGCTCAGGAAGGGCGCAGGAGGAAGGAGAAATTTTGCAAGGAGCGGCACAGGAAGAGTGCAGGAGGGAAGAAGTGAGAATAGAAGACCAGTTAATGTATTAATTTATGAGTGGCGTGTAATAGTTTTATTTATTATTAATATTGATTAAATTAATTATATTTTACATTGAGTTTGTTCATGTATTTAGGCTGTCGGCATTGCTGACTGGAGGCTAGTTAGTCATTCAGAATTTAAATGTCCACTTTTCTGCCGTATTAGCCCTAATACTGCAGACGAGCTGTGACATTGTATTCTCTCTGCGAGTCGACAAACTAAACAAACTGATGGGAGAAACCCCGACAGCGTAAAACCCAGCCATGGCAGATATCAATTTCATACCGTTACCTGTACAAACTCGACAGTGGTAACATTTATTGTGATATTTATCAGTGGGATATCTAGCGATGCATAAAGACGAACGCGCGTAACGTAGAAGAAAATGAGGTTATAAATTTCATCGATATCTTCCTACCCTTTTAATTATGTAGCTTACGGGCCCCGAGTGGCCGAGTGGTCTAAAGCGCTCACCATTCCGAATTACTGCCATCTCACCTCTGTCTCCGTGGGTTCTAGTCTCAGGCTCGGCTAACGTGGATACGTGAGAAAGCCTGCCTGTAGCTTCTCGTGGGTCAGTCGTTCTTCCCAGGGTTCTTCCTCCACCACTTATACTGGCCGCCATGTAGAGTCTATTTTGTGCTGGAAAATAGCGCTAAACCCTACAGCAACAACAACATGCAGCATGCATCTCAAGAAATTGCCTAGCAACATTTTACATGTACATGTTGTTCTGCATCAAGCATATTCTTTCTCAATAATTTATATTTCATAAACGTGTTTTATGTGCTGGTTAATAATTTGTCATAGTTTCCCCTTTATTTAGATACTATTTTCAGTACCCATTTTGAAGAAATTAATGAATGCACTAATACATATAAAATTCCATTATAGATTACAAACGAACGCCGTACTGTTTATATCAGACATGTGCGATCAAGAATACTGGAACATTATTACATGCATGTCATAATTCTTTTCAAAGTTTATTCTGTAAGAATAACATGGCATCATATATTAAAATATAAGAGATACACTAGCTAAACAACGTAAGGTTTTTTCTGCACTTTAAATTTTGAAAATAGTATTGGTTACGAAAGAGTACGGCATCTTTTTTAAAGGCATGGATTTGTGTACGCTGCACCGGATGTTACAGTATGGAGAGGGATAACCGCCTTAATTATATGCGTCTATTTCCTAATCTTCCTTGATGCATTATTGTAAATGGCTGCTTCCAAGTGCTACTTTCATAATTCTATCAATGTATATTGTATTTTCATTGATGCAAATTGTACGTGGCAGTTTGCAAGTGCTACTTTCCTTCTGCATTATTGTAAAAGACTGCTTGCAAGTGCTACATTCATAATTCTAGTCATGATTTTTTTTATTTTTCCTGGTTGCTTGCAAGTTTTTCGATCTACTTTCCTTCTGCGTCATTGTATCTTGCAATTTGCCAACTACTGAATTGATTCTGTCGTTTGTCGTATGGCAAACGCTATGTCAGTTATTACAAGATTTGTATATTCTATTTATAAACTTTACAATTACATCATTCCAGCTGCTGTTTTCATACTGCTTTGGCCTTGCAACAATGTAAATAATAAGTTTTATCAGTATCGTCTTTGTTGTCCAACTCGTGTCGCCATTTGTTGTCATAATGGCTTACTAGAGATTAGCATGGCATTATGACAACAGACGGCGCTCTAAATTTCTGAAGTTTTTCCTTTAACAGAAATAATGAATGCTCCCAACGGAGCTTTACGGCATTCATTTAGTGTCGATAACTCTTTCAGTCCCTTTTTTAAGGTGTACGTTAGCAACAAAGTTTTAATCGTCTCTAAAACCATATGCTTTCTCGAAGAACTAAGTGATTTATAGACCTTAAGAAAACAAAGACGCATACACTACAGAAGAGTGGTCCACCTTTTTCAGCCCCAGTTTTGACGCACTTAAGTATTTACCTTCAGCCTTTAAGAAATCCACATCTTAGTGATATCTCTCATTACTTTGGAAACATTAGTTATTTTAGTAAGGATCAGAAATGACAGTGATATATTCCCTCGTACTCTTCTTAACAAGTTTTTATCAGACAAAACCTGGTTGTAAGGATTGTATTGTACGTCAGCCATTTTGACGCACCTCACAGCCGTCTATCTTTTCATGCGATACTCTTGCATATAAGCTCCCGCGAAAATAAAATATTTCAGGGTAACATCAATAGCACATAAAAAAGTTTATAGGTAAAATGACATTAAAAAAATTAAGCATTCCTTAAAGGTGTTCTTATTTTTATCACGATCTTCATTTTGGAATATATTTTGCCGCAAAAACCGAAATAATCAAACTGTGGAAAATCATGATAAAAACGTTTATTTGCGATTAGAAGTATTACATTTAGTGTACGATTGTTTTCCAATACTTAATTTGCATTATTAATGTACAGAACCTCAACATTTGAATGTATTTATATAAAAAACACCAAAAATCCAGCTTAAAACTGGTTTGTATCCTTTAAAACTGTTGTCTCTAAAAGTGGAAATAATCAGAGACAAAAGATGTTACAGGAGATTTTACTTTTATTTATTATAATTCTTGCCATTATCAAACCAATTAAAATTAATAATTTGGTTGAAGAATTTTAAAAATATAAATATAGCACCCTTAGGTTCTAATTATTCATTTGCTCTTTGTCACATTAAAGATTTAAAAAAAACTTTAAAGAATTTTTGAAATATGAAAGTAGTGATGCATGATTCTGACTTGTTAATTGTGCTGCTCTTTGCAATATGAAAATAGTTTAGTGAATTATCTTAGATCAAAGAAAGAGAGAGAAAGAAAGAGAGAGAGAATGCACAAAAACTGCATATTTCATTAAGTGATTGTAATTGTATACACGTATCCTGGGTTGATGAGTGTATTTTGGGACAGTCTTCAGCAAGTTTCAACAAAAGAATAAACTCTACTCATCTTACTCTGTAATTATGCATGGTAGAATTTTACAGATCCCTGTCTTTTTAGTTGGTTATATTCTATTTAATTACTTACATGTATCCTGGGTAGTTGAGGCTGTTTTGAGACAGTCTTTTGCTGCGTTAGGGCAGTCATGGGGTCTTTCATTTAGTGATAATTACCAACATGGGGGAAAAAAACTCTCCTGATCTTACTCTATATTTATACAATGCATGATTTTAAGGTTTGATTCAATATAATGGTATACATGTATCCTGGGTAGGTGAGAGTGTTTTCGGACAGTCTTTAGCTAGCTCCATTACTTTCAGGGTGACAGATAGAAAAATTAAACTGTTGGATGTCTAATTCATGCATAAGTTGTTGGAAATAATCAAACATAAAATTTGCTGGACAGATTTGGGGAGGCAAACAAGTGTTAAAAACATTGCCTAAACTTTTAGAACAGTTTTTGCTTTAATGTTCTTCAAAGAAATAGACTATGAAAATCTTGAGGACGCACACATTATGGTCAACAAGTATTGGCTGCTTGACTTGGTATTAGGTAAAAAACCCACAGTCTACCATTTTTCTGTTAAATGGCTTGTCAAATGGTCAAATGCAGGAATAGGTTGCAGATGTGCCTTATATATCTTCTGAATGGGATTTCCTACCATTTGACAAGTGTGCCAAGATCTATGGTACTTATAAACATCACTTTTAATTTTCTGCAAATAAAAATGATTCAGGATCTTGTGGTAAGTCTTATTGATACCAAAACGACCAGCTTAAGGAGTTTTATGGGATAGACTATTCATTTCCTGTCTATATGACTTAGGAACAACAATTTGATAGCTCACTGACTACTCATCGCCAGCAGGTAAATCTTGTGTCTCTATTTTCTCATAATGACCCCATTTTTCACAAAGTAAAAAACTGGTACTTGTATGGCTTTAATTTCTAAAACCCAGCCTAGTGTCTTCTCTAAGGAATAGTCAGTGGGGGCCTGTAGCTCACATTAAAATGACTTGCATGCTTATAAAGTAGTTGTTACTTTCTGCTCAGATATCGTACAACTGCAGTCAGAAATTGGCTAGTTCTCTCTTTTATTCTGTGAAGAAACTAACTTACTTCTCTCTCTCTCTCTTGAATAAAGAAATGAAAGTATGGCTTCGAGGTGCAATTATCTGCAGTTTGCTCAAACCTTAGAGCAGAATTTGCACTGCACTCTAAAATAATAAATATGCTCTTAACTGATAACAATGTGAATAAGAATATATAAACAAATTAGGGTCTTAAATCTTGCTTGTAAGCGGCTACCCTATTCTGCCACCGTGCGACAGCGCTAAATTAAGCAGACAAAATGTTCAAATAGAATGGGGTGGGAAGGGTCAGCGGAAATATAACGTTGTGTACATACATCTAACTGTTTACAATTTGATACATTTAATTTGTTTTGTGCTACTTGCAGGCCACCTCCCTTTCGAATGTTAATACTCTGAGACATCAGCTGCTGTAAATTAATTCGAATGATATTTTAAATAAGACGCCAAAACATGCCGTAAAGTGGTATAACCTCTTGTTGCTAGAGTACTCGTATTGTAAGAAATTGATGTGTCATAGCGCCATCTGTTGTCATAATGAGGCATTATTTTATGCTAACTTCCTTGATTCTAACTTGCAACGTGCTTGATGCCACAAGTGCTCGACGCGAGCTTGATGTTGAGAAAAAAACACAACAATAATCTGAAGGAAAAAAATGATACAGTGTGACAAAAATACCTTAGATTACCCCCATGACCGCTCTGACATAGGACCCTCTCTATCATAATATATAAGAGAGAAGGTACGTAACTTCCAAATAATTCGTTCCACCCATGACCCTCGATTTCCTTCTGCTATTTCCGTCTTTAAAGGCACACGTCCATACTGTATGGCTTCTTGTACTCCTGAGATATTTTTCTATTTGTCAAGCCATATTGACTTTTCTGTGTTGTACCAAACTGAAGTTACGGGCTACGAAACGTGCGATTTTCGAGAATTTTTACTACAGAGACAAGTCTGAGCTCATGTGATAATATGTATAACCTTTTGAGCCAGTCATATTTCGGCGTTGACGCGTGTGCCGCATAGTTACCTATTTTGAAAATAGAGTCGCATGTATACGATGACTGTGCAGTGAAGAAGACAGTGTCTAATTCTTGCATAGAACAGGATTCCTAAAGTTGAATCGAATTAATGGTAAGTAAAAACTTACTTTTGCATCTACCATTGTTCTGTAATTCAAGAAGGGATTCATCGTAGAGTCGCAAACATGGTACATGAAGCTCTTTTCGCCGGTTTTCACATGTGCACGCACTTGTCCCAAAAGACAAAATTCGCGAAAATCGCACGTTTCGGGGCAAAAGATGATGATATGATGGATGTACAGGAGAAATTAACCACTGTTGCAAGATGGGGAACTTTTTCCTACATAAGCACACACTAAGTGGCCCCACCCTCTATACCTTCGATTAGTATTGTTTGTAATTGTACAGGTCCAAAATTTGTTCATGTAGTTCGTCAAAGTTTATGTTTGGTTCCCAACAAATTCAGCAGAGCTTGGGCGATTATTTCAATAATTTCACCTTCTTTGCCTAATTGCTAAATCCGGTATAAACATGTACTTGGATCCACGTTCCTTAGCGACAAAATGCTTTATATTTTTGTATTCACGCCAACTTATTAAAAAGGATAAATGGGTCAAAATGTAGCAAATTTGTAACTAAACTAATAAACAATATTCGCTTGACATTCGGGTACAGTTTACAGAATTTGTCGTGTGGACTGAAAGATTGTACTGTACCAAATAAATAAAACCTGCATTAACTGAAAATAATACATACGTGTCCATCTCCTACCGAAAATAGTAGGCATTTCATTTTAACTGCAAAAGATGATATGAGGTACATGTATGCACCGGGGAAACTAACTGCTTCTGCAGCAACAGTAGTGTAGATTGAAAGAATGTAATGAAGCAATTTTTCATAATCAATAATCGAATTAATACATAAAACTTTATTTCGTACTGAAAATATTTAAGTGATTACCCTTTTTCATCGCTTTCGATTTTGTAATATTATATATATATATATATATATATATATATATATATATATATATATATATATATATATATATATATATATATATATATATATATATATATATATATATATATATATATATAAAAATATATATATATATATATACACTCATCAGCTGACCAGATCAGCAATTATAAGTATATTTATTAAGCTGTTGGTTACAGAATGCGGCATCGCGTGCTTCGTAGAGCCTGCGTAAAATCAGTAGGTCCATGGTAAATGTAAACACACGACTAGTTCCTGAGGTCTCACTGGACAGTTTATCTGGTGAATTTTCATCCGAAAATGACCTATTGCGGAAAAATGAGAATAATTTGACACGAAGATACAAATAAAAACCTACTAATGATTTTTGCAGAAAGCATGCATGTGAGATTTTGACTGAGGCAATCAGGTTAATTCCTTATACAACTGGTGGCTTCTTATTGAACCAACACTGCCACCAACCCCTCTTTTTTACATTCATTTTTGACAGTAAAGAGCTATTTTGAATATTTTCATGTGACAAGGCGGCTAATGTATGTGCCTTATGCATGAATAAAGTTCACTAGTACTATGACAAATTGGCATACTTTTTATCACCCCTCAACCATCTTGATTTTTAGATATTTACATCTGTATCAGACATACGTAAATACATAAGCCATGTTGGCTGTTCATTTGCAGCCCAAGTTATGCATTTGATCTCCAATGCAAATCTAACTGTGACAGGCAGTCACCAACAAGCCAACCTATTTCCAAGCCTAACTCAAAGTAAATCTAAACCACATTACAGATTTTGCGTCTGTGTGAGATTATAAATGCTATGCTTATGATAATTAGGTTCATGTGTCAAAATACAAAACTATCCAGTGAGACCCCAGAAAATATATCGCATGGACATGTGTATTTGGGTCGAAAGTACTAAACAGGCTGGTCTAGCAGTAGCTGTATCTTGGATAACGCTGTGTATATTTCATTGTGTGTGAACATGTTAAACAAAGAATTTAGATGTCACTGGCAGAACATTAACTCTCTCTACACATTGGCAGATCGAGCGGATATTTTTGTGTTTCTGGTCTGTGAATTTCATTGGATGAGGCGGTGAGCCACTACATCCAATCAAACTTAAATTGTCCAAATTTGAACACTGTACCTACATGATCGAGACAAGGGAGGCACGAGACTTGAATGGACTCATAAAAAAACAATTTTTCCACTGCCTGTTCCCAATTTGTACAAATACCTTTCACTCAAATGTACCTGCAATGGCTTCTCTCTTGTACGTAGCCATACTTCAGATGTTAAACTTACAAAGTATCCTTTTGAAGTCAATTGCCTCCACCATTTTCGGCCGATGTACAAAGCAACACGCCATTGGTTAGATGGCATTATATAACAAGGGATGCAAATCATGAAATCCAATAGATGTCGCTAGGACAAAGCACATAAATGTCTGCTCGATCCGCCAAGGTATAGGCAGGATTAACAGATCAGAACATTGGCTACTGAAGATGCTGGCAGAATGAAACTCGCTAATACTTACATGTGATTTTTTTTTGTTTGAAAGTAGAATCTCTCTCTCTCTCATATTAAAATTACTATAATTAAACTTATATATTTTGTGGAACACCCTAAATAGTCTACTTACTCGGAAATCTTTCGCAATACATGTATGTGATTGCGTTTTAGTGGCCGAGTCTTTACCAGTTAAACGGCGTTGTGTACATCTTACAAAGAGCAATCGGGGCCCCGAGTGGCCGAGTGGTCTAAAGCGCTCTTCGTTACGGATCACTGCCATCTCACCTCTGTCTGCGGCGGTTCGAGTCTAAGATTCAGCCAATGTGGGCATGTGAGAAAGCTTGCCAGTAGCTTCTCGTGGGTCGGTGGTTCTTTCCGGGGTTTTCCGGGTTCTTCCTCCACCATTAATACTGGCCGCCATGTATAGCCTATCGTGCTGAAAAATGGCGTTAAACCCCACAACAACAACAACAACAAAGAGTAATCTGCAATGTGTACTCCAGGTGAGCCAACAGTTAAGTTCCACGCGCTGTAGTGGATGTCCACGATTACATAATGATATTGGTGTGACTTGTAACTGGTACAATACAACAAAAGCCGACCACTATAACGCAAGACGTGGGCAGTCCACAACGACCACGATGTCCTGTCCGTGACGGATATATCGCAAAAAGGATTAAGGTCTAACGTGGGAAGGTGGATTTTCCGCAAAACACGATGCATGTGATGTAGCAACCTAGCTAGCTAGCTAGCTATATAGATAGATATGTAGGTAGGTAGGTAAAAAGAAGAATATCCGCCAAAAAACTCGCGTAGAAAGACCATCGATTTCTTACATCATAATTTAATGAACTAGGTAGAACTCGGTACTTTTCAAACAGTATTCTTGGATAAAGCAAATAAAATAGATCAGGAGTAAAAGGTAAAAGCAAAATGAGTGCCCAAAGTTTGAAAGTATGTCAAACTGCAGCCTTCTATTTAAACTCATGTCCTTAAAACAAAGCCGAGATTATGAGACATTATTAACAGCTGGGATAAGGGTAAATGAACAGTGGCAACAAAAACGGGATCCTACGAACCATAACTCTACCGATACAATTCAGCTACCTTTCCTCATGGGTAGGCAATCCTAATGAGACCGACATTGTTCGTTTACTGAACAGAAAACCAATTTGATGTGTTTAATAATGTACTTGTTAAAGGTATTTTAAAGCAAACGTTACTTGCGAAAATTTACCAAACTTGACCTTTAAAGCCATACAGTATAATCTTTAGAATACCTTTAAATCTATTACACACAAGATTTTGAACTCATATTTACGCAGAACGGCCTATATCTCGCTAATGTTTCAGGTGCATTTTTTTCTTTACATAGTTGACAGTAAAATAAGGATAAGACGCTGCCGGTCACGATACAAATAGGAGGAAACATGCGTATGTCGATTTGTTGGAGAGCAAAGTTTATAATATTTTAGTTGTTTTCTTTTACCGTCAGAGAATCCAAGAGAAATGATTTCCTCAATATATAATTAAAATCACTGAAAAATTGTCCATACAGAGACCATGTAAACATTGGCTGTTGTAGTAAGTAAAATGGTTTTAAAAGAAAGTGATGTGGAAATGAAAACAGAGGAGGCATTTAAATATATTAAAAGTCCTATTATTTAAATTTTGAAATAAAAGTAAAAGTTTTAACGCATTCAAAGACGAAAATTGGTAACTAAGGTGTATTTCTTTTCTAAAATAAACGTACAAATTATAAGTATCTCTTTTTTGACCAATTACTTTTTCTCTTATGCGCTAATATATATTGATTTCTCAAAAACAAAACAATTAGTAAAAGAAAAAACATTCTCCGAGGACGTTCAAGTTCATACCTTGGTGGTCAAATATTTTTTTTCCGTCCACACCATGTATATGCTTGACGATGCAGATTCTAGTGGGGATTTATATCGGCTCGCATTAGAGTTTTAGTTCTTGTTAGAAAATATGGGAGAATTTTATTTAACTTGTCCCCCCCCCCGTCCACACACACAGAGATATTTCTATCCACCCGTTTATTCCTTTATCTGCAATGGTAAAATATCAAATCTATTGCATACATACATACATACATACATACATACATACATACATACATACATACATACATGTACAATAGGTCTGTGGGCCTTTTTAAAATAGAGTTGAGAAACTCTTTTGTTCAAAATAAAGTTTTAATTCAACGGAAAATTGATTTCTATGAAAAATTATTTTACTAGGTTTGCCTGCCTGACACTATGATAGGAAATGTATCTTTCTGGTTCAAAACACTAATCTGTCAATCGTGACAAATTCTTGTCTTGATCCAAATGCGTCAAAAGCAAGGCGATACCGGCATCAGGCAGTGTATCTGAATTAAAGGCCAATGCATTGATGATTAACATGTCTAAATTAGGACGATACTGGCATCACTTATCTCAGTGCAACCGAATTTGGAATCAAATGAGGAAAAGGTTCAGTTATAAAGCTTGAAAACCGTACAAATTTTTAGAATATGTCAGGCGTTTTAAGATTTGTAAACACTCCCAAAACACGCTGACAAATTCACAATTTAACATTGTTTCCTGGCCAAAGGTACCTTTAAACTTTCAAAAGTCACGAAGTGTTATGAAAATACATAAATACATTTGGCTATTGGACAGTTCGATCAGGCAGATAAAGTCTGGTGCCATTACTGTCATTACTGCCATCGTACTCATTGATAAAATCTAAATGGTACTTTTGTATATGAGTAAGATAACAGCTGTCATATGAAGCAATGTTTGACTTTCTTCGTTTTTATTTCCAGGTCGAGCAGCATGCCCTTTTAAAACCAAATTAAATTACTATTACTTAAAAAGACGTTTAGTTGCAGAAAATCGTTTGCTCGGCTGTGTCTCATTTTGTATCGCTGAACAAAACAATAAAATATAAAAGAATTCAAGTTATAAAATGAAATAATTTCCTCTGATTTTGATTACAGCAAAAAAAAATTAAAACATTAAACCATCTACCGGTGATGAGATTGGTAGACATAAATGATTTATCACCAAGATATGTGGTATGTCATTTGAAGAGTGACTTCTACTCATTTGTAGAGTGACTTCTACTCGAATCGTTTTCGTTGAAATGCAAATATTAAAATATAATAATCATGCAAATAATTCTAACAGTATACACTGTGCTGGATTTTGCTTTCATTATTTTCTTTAACAATAAACATGAATGCATTTCATACATGCATATATACGTACGTACGTACCTATATACATAGAGACGCTACATATATACATATACATAGAAACTTACATAGATACATCCATACATAGATACATATATACACACACACACATATACATGCATACATACACTCAATGAAAAAAGCAGACAAACAAACGTACGGATGATCAGAGGGTTAAATAAACAGAAGGGATTCCTAACAATAATAAGCGTTTCTAATTATCTTTCAAGAAAGAGCCAGAATTGAGTCATTTCCAAGAAGTAGGAAAATGATAATGACGGTTTCTGTTTCCTTATCACCATACATTAAAACGAGTTTGTGGCTACTTTTCGTTGCAGTTTCCTGGTTACAAATGAACAAACGTGAACAACTATGTTGTGACCACACATAGATTGAAAAGGTAACGAGTAACACTCTCTGTAAAACATCTATATCACCAAGTTCCAACAAAATCTTCAATCCCGCTGTAAATAACTGAATATTTTTTCTTCCATTCCCATGTCAAGTCCCCATATGAGCCTCTCACAATATCCCACCAGAAACCGTTCAACTACGATTAGCCCGGCATGGAATAAAAACTGTCATAGTCATTCAGCTGGTGACATCTTCCGGTAATGCAAAATTTGACAACTGCACAATAACTGATAAATCTCGTCAGGGTTTTCTGATGCTGACAACTCGACGTGACTAGCAATCAAGATCTCATTACTGTAATAACAATTTGCACGTTCACACTTTTCCAATTTAAACAAACTTAAGTGTTCGAAATTAAGGTGAATATTACCAGGTCTACGCATGCTGGTGAAAGTAGGAAATGCGCTCTAAACTCAACGGAAATATAATCAGTGGTCCAGTAAAGATAACCGTTACATATCGGAAACTCATTGATCTGATCCAGTCTTATTACACTGATCCAGTCTCGTTGATCTGATCCAGTCTTATTACTCTGATCCAGTCTCGTTGATCTGATCCAGTCTCAATGATCTCATCCAGTCTCATTGATCTGATCCAGTCTTAATGATTTGATCCAGTCTCATTGATTTGATCAAGTCTCATTGATCTGATCAAGTCTCATTGATCTGATCAAGTCTCATTGATCTGATCCAGTCTCAATGATCTTATCCAGTCTCATTGATCTGATCCAGTCCCAATGATCTGATCCAGTCTTATTACTCTGATCCAGTCTCGTTGATCTGATCCAGTCTAATTGATCTGGTCCAGTCTCAATGATATCATCCAGTCTAATTGATCTGATCCAGTCTTATTACTCTGATCCTGTCTCGTTGTTCTGATCCAGTCTCAATGATCTGATCCAATTTCATTGATCTGATCCAGTCTCTATGATCTGATCCAGTCTCAATGATCTGATACAATCTCATTGATCTGATCCAGTCTCTATGATCTGATCCAGTCTCAATGATCTGATAGAATCTCATTGATCTGATCCAGTCTTATTATTCTGATCCAGCCTCATTGATCTGATCCAGTCTCAATATTCTGATCTAGTCTTAATGATCTGATCCAGTCTCAATGATCTGATCCAGTCTCAATGATCTGATCCGGTCTTATTACTCTGATGCAGTCTCATTGATCTGATGCAGTCTCGTTGATCTGATCCAGTCTCATTGATCTGATCCAATAGTTGTTGGAATGAAATTTACCTACATTTTGACCAGTTTAGAAAGTATCTCTATCAAGTTCAATTAAGATTTGTCTGCAGTGATCGAGAAAGAGAATTGTTTTCCATAAATAGTCTTTTAGTACATTGAGATATATTCTTACAATTTCAAGTGCATTCCGTTTATTCGTATTTGTTACGATTTAAGATGGTTTATATATACATAACTAGGGACGTGGTGGCAATGTTGTTACATATTATCAGATCTTCACTAATTCTGAGTATATTTCACAGGTGAGATTGATATAAAATTATCTAGATTCTAAATCAATTTCGGTTATTATTAATTTGTGGAACTACGTTTTATCGATATATCCATAACAAGGTTAAATCATAGCGCTCTTTTAGTCGCTGCTGAAATCTCGTATATGACATGCAGGTGCACATTTGCTTGTGGTCTCTAAAATATATTTCCGGTTTCACATCAGAATTACAGATAAAGCTGCTTTCGGAAACAAGCTCAGTTACCATGCCTTCTAATGTTTCTATATGACAATACCATTCGTGTTATATGCTGCATGCCATGTGCATAGTTGATTTGTTTTCTACAAATGAAATAGTTGTGAAACACAGACACACACACAGACGCGCGCACACACACACACACACACACACACACACACACACTCGGGAGTCAGGATTCGAATAAGATTTGCATACACAAACATATATTTAATGCAGATATACATATATGAATTGATGCAGTAGAGAGATTTAACCCACCTTTTCCCAACGGTCCATAACGACGAAATAAAGGTTGTAAAAGAAAACGACGATTAAAAGACGTAAATACCATGAATCGAGCTTTCTAATTACATTATGGCTGCGCCGACTGAGTTAGCATATATATTCCTGCATTATTTTCATACGATGAATCAGCACACGTATATATAAATATTACTAAAATTGAACCAACTTGGTGTCGGAATCTCTCTGCTGCTATTCACATAAAGATTTTATCAATACCGATGCGATATCTTGATCCAGGATCATGTATGTTTATCGTGATAAATCCATGCGGTGTTAACTGTGCTCGTGAAAAGAAGTTTTTAAATTTAATCATATCCATATCACCGCTACACCAAGTCATATGAATATTTCGCAACGTACGTGTATCTACACCGTTAAATACAGCTAAAATATTACAGTTATCTCTGATCATTTATGGCATTTGTGTATATCGCTGTGTAACATAAATTATATCTGTATTTTTATGTCTTCCTCTAGAAAATATTCTAGCTGGATTTGATTGTTTATCTAGCATCACATTGTCGTACACAACTAAATTATTAATAGATCCATCAAGATTATCGACGGATGGTGCTTCATCAATATCCGTTATAAACTCAATAATATCATTATGATCATTTAACAGTTTAGCGTTTTTATTAAAATCTTTAAGTACTTCATAACATCGTTGATCATCAACTGATGGAGCTACTAAATATAATTTGTCCCATTTGAGCCATCTCATTATCAAATTAAGTAATAACTGTGTTTTGCCAGATCCAGATGGACCTATTATAATCATCCTGATAGAATTTGGTAGGGAGTGATTATGTTTAACACGCTTATGTTCTTTTGTTGCTGAAAAATCAATAACATCTATTATACAAATACATATCAAATATGAATTTATATTGTGTAAAATGTAATACACATACAAATACAAATGATGTAGCAACAATTATGACAAAAAATAAAAGATATGCACTAACAGGCAAGTGTACGCGATGTGGCTCGCGTAAATACAAGTTTATCTCAAAACAATCAGGTGGTGATATTGCAACTTCATTAGGAAAATTACCAGGAACTCCATGGGCTAAATATCCCGGTGAAAAACACCTTCCTGGATATAGTTATTGCGGTCCTGGTACCCGACTTGATGTCGGACTTGATAACCTTGATCAACCAAGACCTGGCGAATATCGAATAAATGATATTGATAAAGCATGTCACGTTCATGATGTAGCTTATAAAAATCCAGATCTGCAACATAGACATATTGAAGATGTAAAGTTAATTCATAAGTTAAATTCCATAAAAAATAAATCTACAAGAGCATCCCTTGTTAATTGGTTAGTAAAATCCGCAATGAAAAGTAAATTATTGCTAGGTGCCGGTAATTAATCAACCGATTATTATAATGGAATCGATTTATTATAGCCCAAAAGGACTGTGGAACGGTAAAGCAGCAATAAATAAACTCGTCGATGCAGCAAATGTTACACGTGCCACCGAATCAGCGTGGTTAGCGCGACAATCAATATGGCAAATTTATCTACCGCCACCTAAACAAATTATTAATGCATATTTTAATGTTAGTACACCTAATGAAGTTCATCAAACAGATATTTTGTTTTTACCATATAATTCTATTAAAATTGGAAGACATCAAATAACGTATAAATACGTATTAGCTGTTATTGACGTTGCAAGTAGATATAAGGAAGTGGAACCATTATCAACTAAAAAAACAACTGAGGTTTCTTCTGCGTTGAACGAATTTATCGACAAGGACCCTTACGATGGCCACAGCTATTACAGGTTGATCCTGGCAAAGAATTTTTTGGTGCTGTATCATCGTTAAATGAATCGACATAATGTTAAAATACGACGAGGACATACCGCAATTCAATGCAATGAAAATATACTTCGCATAAGTGTATCACGAATTATTTTTCTACTTGCAACTATCAGATCGCACGGTCTCCATAAGCTTAAAAAATCATCAATATTTGTTTCTGGAACCAGTATATGTGCTATTTCACATTGCGTTTTATTTGATTCTAATCTGATTAGTTTCTTAAATTCTTTCAACGTTGAATCAAACGATCCATAATCATTATTTACTTCCTCGTAATAATCTACAAAGTTTTTTAACCAACAATGCGGAGATGGTCCAAATATTGGTGGTGGTTGTCCATGATCTTCACACATAATTACAGCCGTATTTTTTGTCAATAACCAATCAAGAAATGTTTTTAATATATTCAGCGACATAGTACATATTTCATCCCAAATAATAATCCTTGGAATGTATTTATCACCCATTCGATCAGGTGTCCATGAGTCTCCGCTCCATCAACAAAAGCTATGATAACTACACGATTTAACATTTCTTTCTCGTAATCCTCATGCAAGTTAATGTGTAGGTGTTAAAACAATCATTGAAGAATTTTGTCGAAATAATTCAATTACACGAGTTGTTTTACCAGAACAATCGCATCCATTAAGATAAACAGTCCTATGTCTAGAGACAGGATCATACACAGACGGTACTAATGATATTTATCGCTGCACGATTTTAAGTAGGTGCCTACTATTGCAACGTCGGCGGATGCAGAATAACTAATTGTTTTTTCTTGTTTTATTCTCCACGTGCCCCACGATTCATTAACGCCGATTTTTAATTTTTCCAACAATATTGAATCTTTCTTGTCAATGTAAAATGAATCCGTAGCGACTCGAACAGCAAATTTAGAAACCTTATTTATCATTGATAATAAATTTATTGAAACATAAGCAAGCATTGAAGATCTTAAATGAGTAAATTGCGGCGACTCACCATCAAAATAATTTGCAATTGTATCTTATTTTGTTCCACTAGATAAATTAACATTACTTCGACAACGACTTATAAATGTATTCTTTGCAATTGTATCAGTAATTATAAAATCCAACTCAGCATCACCTGTAATTAATCTTGTACATATGCGTTTATCATCCCATCCTCCTTGAGTAAATTTACCAATTATTTTTCTACCGAGATCTTTTGCTATCTTTTCATCCTCGATATCTCTGATCGTGGATAAATTATTAGCAACTTGATTAATTTCATCTTCGTTAAGATCAGGAAAATCTTTTATGACGTCAGATATATCAGACTTATCTGGACTTGGTAACCAAACTTTGGTTTGTTTATAATATGACATAATTGCTTCACTGACAATCAACGATAATAATATTTCCGCGTCAAGCATATACTGCAATAATACTATTGGTGCCCACATCTTTGTTGAAAAATGTTTGCCAAACCAGACATAACAAATCTTATGAAGATCTTCTGCAAACTCAAATGACTGAATTTTAGCAAATCCAGTAAGGTCAAAATTAGGTAATGGTCCGTTTATTGATACTGGCAACATCATATTCGGAACAATCTCCATATCCAAGATAACACGCAACCATATCAACTGAGATCATATCGTTATGATTATATTTAGTATTCCACAGTCCACCATGCCCATATTCGACTTAACGTAATATTATGTTATGACATGGTTTGTATCATAACAAAGATGTCACCAATAATCGTGAAGATACTACTACATCATGGGGAATGAGGTACGGAATCGCTGTAAGGAAAAGACAGAGCTGTTCTGACTGGAGCAACGAATTAATTCTTCGTAAGCCTAATTCGCTATTTATACAGTTTTTCGTTTGCTCAGTGTTAGTGAGAACATGCCCTTTGAACTTTTCCATGGCGATCGTGTGTACCATCTGCGCAACGCATTCAATATTGCTATATTAATAATTTGCATGTTCTGCAGCTTTCCTCCAAATCTTAATTGATGACATTTAGATACGAGCGAAATGTATTTTGTGCTGACAATTGTTGATTTTTAGTTACGAGCAAAATGTACTTTGTGCTGATAAATGTTGACATTTAGTTACGAGCGAAATGTATTGTATATTTTGTGCTGACAATTTGTTGATATTTAGTTACGAGCGAAATGTATTGTATTATTGTATGGATTTCTGCTCCTGCTTCTAAAGTGCGATCTTTATAAAATAGCATACATACATACATATATATATATATATATATATATATATATATATATATATATATATATATATATATATATATATATATATATATATATATATATATATATATATATATATATATATATATATATATATATATATATATATATATATATATATATAGATAGATAGATAGATAGATAGATAGATAGATAGATAGTATATGGGCCGGAATAACATTGATAATATTATCGCAGAGATTGAAAAATTAAAAGCTACAGATCTATCTGTAAAAATGATTTGCTTTGAAATGTTTAATGCAGATTATATTATGGATGAATACGAAAAAACAGATATGGGAAAATCTTTTAACAAGGACACATTCAGTATCGAATATCGTCTTGTTAAAAGACTCGAAGATGCTGTGAAGGATTTAACTGCACATGTACATCGCAGCGATATTAAAGAATTAATTCCTCTTTTTAATACAATTAATCACGTTAAAGATATATTATCTCGTCGATGTGACGAACGAGATAAAAGAAACAAATATCTGCATATAGAATAAAGAAATTATATAACTCTGGACAAAATGGACTTAATAAACAAAATAATGACGATAAAATAAAAAAACTTAAAGATGAAATTGAAAAACTTGAAAAAGACAAACCTAGTGACACACGTATAAAAATAATTAATTTTGTTTTTTAATACTGTTACGAACCATTTCAGCGATATTTATGTCGGATGAATTATTTTTTTTTTACCAGATTCAATATCATCGCCAGTATTCAGAGATTCTATTTTCTTTTTGTTTTTACGAGATTTAGTTGGATTATCACGTTTATACTGAAGATTGATTAATTCAGTATTATTTTTTCGATATCACTGCGCAGTTCATCCCATAATGATTTATTCGTATTAAGGTCGTTATTGCTGTCGTTAAGAGTTTTACTTAATCTGGCACTTTCAATTTTAACAGCGCTTATTTGTTCCTCAGTGGATTTATTTTCATCGCGTTGTTTGCTATAAATATGTTTATTAAATTTGATGTTTTCTTTTTCAGATTTATTTAGGTCAAGGATCTTATTTACTTTATCTGTTAGATTCTTGCCCCGGGCGGTCGCAGTAATACCTGCAGGAAATTGTTTACTTTTACCTGCTAGAAAGTAATCATGGATCAATTACATCGGTAATTATATATTATAATTTGCGTATTACCACAGCATTTAGTGAATACTATGTATCTGCAAATTATTCATTAAGTATTCATTTTATATTCATAAAAACCGTTAATTATTCAAGTGCCGCTGCGTGGATTACTTATTGAAATATATTCAGTAATTATGGACAAATAATCACAGATAAATAATTATCACGGTGATATGAAATCTCAAGTAAATAATTCATCGGCATGAATAATAATGTAATAATAATTGTATAATTGCCGCGCTTATTTATTTATATATGTTTATCCATGCAGATGCATTATTTACTGAAAATATATTTAGTAATTATATACAGGAATCATAGATACATAATTATCACGGTAATTATAAAATTTCAAGTAAATAATGTATCAGCAAGAATAATAATTCTATAATACATACATACATATATATATATATATATATATATATATATATATATATATATATATATATATATATATATATATATATATATATATATATATATATATATATATATATATATATATATATATATATATGCAGTAATTATGTATAATAATTATGTATAATTAATTATCACGGTAATTATGAAATCTCAAGTAAATAATAACAATGTAATAATAATTGTCAAGTTTATTTATTTATCTATGATTATCGCCATGATTACTGAATCAATATATACACGTAATTTACTGATGAATAATCATAGATAAGTAATTATGATCAGTGTTATTGGCATTTATAAATGATTATAAGTAAATAATGCCTAAGCATGAATATTTATGGAGCTTGATTTCTATGATTATTGCCATAATTGTTTATAAATATATATATTTTTTCTCTATAATTACTCAACGGGTATTTTGATATATATGTGACTAGAATATTAAGATTTTACATATAAAACCTATATTGATATTATTCTGATTATAATATTTTTGTTGATTTATTTTGTCGAATCCGAGATTTCTAGTCAAAATTCATCATTTTTTAAAACCGATTTTAGTTGATTTGTCAAAATAAATCGGTCAAATTACAGGTTTTGGTTAGGGCAAACTTCAGGCGGTTCTCTAAATGATTTATCGATAAATCGACAAATTCTTCCTTTTTTGCTTGAAAATCAGCCAAAAAACTGATAAAGACCATATAAAAACCATCATTTTTAGGTGTGTTTTACAAGAATTCATTAATTTATCGATAAATCATTTAGAGAACCGCCTGAGGTTTGCCCTAACAAAATCTATAATTTGACCACTTTATTCTGACAAATCCACTAAAATTGGCATATAAAAAAAGATAACTTTTGACTAAAAACCTCGGATTTTATCAAATAAATCAACAAAATTCAGAAAAAATAAAAATCATTATAATAAAAATAGTATCCGTAGTAATTTCGTTAAGATCATAATAAATTTATGATCAGAAACATTAAGATTTTACATATAAACTTATACTGAGATCTTGACCTCTTAAATCGAGTAAATGTCCGGACTGGTCAGGAAGTTTAAAATTGATTCGTGACAAATACTGATTATGAGTACGCAGGTAAACAGGATTGATTGGTTCTTGTACAATCAAATATCCAGGAGAAGTTTGCGGAGTAAATGTATAAATAATATATCCATGTTGAGCTTGATTTGATTGCGTAGTATCTATTTGAAAACTTCCATCAATTACATCACAAACTAGATTAACTGCAATCGTTGAAGCTATATTAACAATTCCTGGTGAAATATGACGCCCGCCGCAGTATGTATCATTACTGTGTCTAAGAATATTATCATACTGTGGTGTTATCTTTCTCCACGCATCGAGTATTTTAGGAAAAAATACATGAATGATATCACTGACAGATTTTCTCAATCTATCTGGGTCATATCTGGGAAATTTTAACGTTAACATATCAGCTTCTGATATTTTATATTTATTAACGAAAAAATTCCTGTAATTGCTTGGTGACTCAAAAACTAGATTTAGAATTCTATTATGAAAATATTCAATATTATCTGCGATGTGATTCAGAATTTCTATTTGTTTGATAATTTCCTCCCGCGTGGATGTCAAGTCAAGGAAATACTCGGTAAAACGCTTACGTAAATTATTTAGTTGTTCTTCATGATCATAATTTATAATTTCGATAGCATTTTCAATATTTAACTCGTAAAAATAATTATAAGGGTTGTTGATATCGCCACTGTTCTGTAAAAGCCAATAAAACTGACCATCTTGCTGAACATGAAATCGGTCCCGTTTATCCCAAATTCGTTTTTCTATGTTCCACCAAAAACTCATATAATCCATTTTAACTCCATGATGCAAACTATTTACTGATGTAAAATCAGCCCTGGTTGGTTCTGGTATCGGTGCAGGTACCGGTGGTGCTACTTCAGGCCATCCTAAAACAGATCTTATCGATGATTGATAAATATCAACAGAATAATCTGGTGAGTTCATTTCAATCGTGGCAGATAAAGTTGGTTCTTGTTCATCAACGGATATTTTTGATTCTATTCCTGTTATTGATTTTAGTCTCCGTTGAATTTGATCATTGATTTGTTCGATTTCATAATTACCTGTAGGTATTCCAACAACTTGCCAATCAGGAGTTCCATCTGGTTTATTTTTTATTTGCAAATACAAGTGAATTATTTGCTGGTAATCCACCAGATGATTTTGACCTGGTATTGGGCCCACTATAATACACTCGTAATTATGCTAGTGTGATTTCTTTTACTAAAATTGCAGTTGGAAAATTAATATTAAATTCAGGATTAGTCGAATTTGCTGATATCATTGTGGTTCTTAACGGAGCTGTGTTCGTTGCAATTTGTTGAAGTAGTTCTAACGACGTCATTATTATTATTATTATCATTTAAATTGGACACATTTGTACCTTTGATAGCGCAATCATGGTAAATTTTAATCATTTCTGAAAACTCAAAATCAGAAATTATTCCATCATTAAGACTTTCCGATAATAATGATGATAATTTAGAGTATGTTGACGTCGCTATGTGTAACTTTATTAAATAATCGTGCAACTTCTTATTTGTGCAAGTACATATTTTTTGTTTGCAATGATATTGAGAACACCAGCAATTGTTGTTGCAGCCGAAATACAGATCGTTACAGCTGCTGACGCGATCATTGTCATTGTTGATCATAATACGCCGGTTCCAGCAACAAGTGTAGATACTGAATAAAAAATTACATCAACAATATACGTCTGCAATATTTCTTTATTTTTATTGTATATTGTTCGACGGTATCTTTTAATTTTATTTGTCATTCACGTGCTTGATTGTACATATAATGTTGCGATGCAACATCATGTTGAACGGTGATTAGGGTACTCATGATATTTTACTTAGTAACCAATTGAGGTGTTTCAGCTACAAATTCCAGACACCACCAGTAAGACGTTGATATTAATGCCTTATCAGCTGCTTCCAGAATAAATATTTCTTCGTTGCAGCTATTTAACACAATAGACACAACTCCAGAAAACTTATCGGTTGAATGCCGCCATGGATACGTAGTAAATATCTCAAATTTTGCAGCACTAAACACAGACAGCCTGTAGACACCAGTGATTTCTGCAGTGTGTTTAAGACCATGTCGAGAATCCAGATGATACTGCGTATACTATGTTGGTAATTTGCCTATGAGGAATTTTAATTAGATTAATTTTGTTAACGATATTAGAAATTCCACTTACGACATCATCTAATGTTTGTTTCGGTGGTGTCGATGCTTGTCTTGATTTCAGTGAGTTTCGCGTCGATAATAAATGGATTATCAAACAATTCATCTGCGATTTTATTAAGTTTATTAAAATTTCTGCGAATATTTAAAAACATACTCACGTGAACGTCATACTCGGCCCGCAACGTAGATAATTTACCATCTACGGAATTGTGATTAACATCAACGCATTTTTTTGTTGCGTCATCTTCATCAGATTGGATCTCTTAAAATAACTATCTTATTTCCGTTCATATTAAGTTCACCTGTCATTGTATCACTGGTGTTTTTTAAGCGATTAGCATCACTTCGAGTAATTTCATTTCTGATAGTTGCAATTGATACACTTGAATCCTTGATTCTACCGTCAGTGGTAAAGATTGGAATATTATCCATGACTGCGCCAAAAACTCGTGTGATTATATCATTCACGCGATATTGCTGGTCTTTAAAACACCGTGTTTATGTTGAAAAATAACAAGTTCATTTGAATCAACTCCAAAAAGATTCGTAATATTACTAAGATCGTCTTTAGTCGCGTATTTCGATAAATCAATATCACCGCGTTTTTTAGTAGTACGAGAAGACCTTGCATAAATATCAACCATTATATAACAAGATCTGTCTAATGGTTGCTTGTATACATATGCACGACATTATGAGGCGCGTCAGGAGACTTTGATATAGCATTAATTGTATTAATTACTTCACGACCGCATATTGGCGTATCTGTCATTGTTTGTGTTGGTAATGTTGAATACCAAACTTTTACATTATGAAGATTTTTTTATTGTGTTTATATATTTTAAAAACTCTTTTGGTGGCGCTAATCCATACGAATCAAAACAATTCCACGTGGATCAATTGCATATGCAACCCAATGAGTTCCTGGACTTGAACATAAATCAAGATTAATAATACCTGTTTCGATATTATTTGGATGACTTTGTAACTGATCACGCATAAAAGCACCTCTAAAGCTTTTAATGTTTAATCGTGTAGCAGCATCAAGTAAATCAAAATTTGACATCGGAAGAATATATTTCATTAACATGGTCTTGTTATTGGAAGTCTCAGATCGCGATCCTTTTTTTTTTTAAATTCCTTTTCCTGTTGCTTTTTTTAGTGCCATACCAGCGGCGGTTCCAACTGCACCAAGTGCGGCTGCTTTTGCAACTTTGGGTGCTGCGGGTACAAGCAACGCTGGAATAGCTGCGAGTTGAGGAAATATACCACCAGATTTAGCGATAACTTTAATGACACTCGCGGAAAGATCAAATTTTATTCCAGTGTTTAATTGTTTAGCTTTATTGAAGCGTTTATGTTGACGCAGCGATAATGATATTTTATTTGGACCACCTAAGATCTGATCTTGTTTTAATATTAATTTCGTTCCGGTATTCTTTTTAAATGATGATTGTAATTTTCTTATTTGACCAGGAGTCAGAGTTACATTAACGTGAATATATGGCATTATTAATATTATTAGCAGTAACTAATTGTTGTCGTAATTACATATTTTCAACTGGAGCGTCAATAACCCTCATTCGTCCAGATATACCTTCGAATAACATTGTATTAGCACTAAGAATGAATGCGACTGCTCTATAATTAACAATAACTCCACCGTCTACTTTAGTTCGAAAATAAACGTCTACAACAGATTGTTTAGTTAAATCAAGATGCTCCAATGAAAAATAATAAATTGGATATACAAGTTTGATCACGTCCCATAAAAGTTATTAATCGATGATATGCACGTGCTACGTTATTGTTTTCAAAATTTAACAATATATTTTCAGCTTGTCCTTGATGCCCGTTAATTCTTAAAGAAACTTCGGTAGCACCGATTTTGTCAAATATAATGTGACTATGCACTTGTGTATTTACTCGCGCAATATGTTGAAAAGCAATATACACATGCCGTGGTGCAAAAACTAACTGCTGCGATGTTATATGCCACGTAAAATTATTTTTATTATCTTGAACACTATCTGTAGCTACTGTTAACCATGATAATAATGATTTGCCGCTTAAATCCATAAAAGAAAGTAATTTTTATTCTTTAATAATTGTTGGAGTTATTACAGGCATCCATAGTGTAAGTTTTGTTAGTTCTATTCTACCTGCATCACCTGCAGAACATGCAGAGCGCCAGATTGCATCATTGTCAGTAGCCTTTCTCACAAGCACGACTGTATGTTTGGCTCCAAAAATAACCTTTCTAACATTTCTACAAAATCCAAAGATGTGAGATAGTGGAATTGCGCATGAAATGTTTTTAGTACCGCCTATTAGCATTGATCGTCGTGCTGTAAATCTTAAGTTGAATTCTGGATTAGCACCATGAACCATCGGCCATACGTCAGCATCAGCGTTGTTGGCGAAGTTTCTTGGTCGCCTCATATTATACTGTTTGCTGTCTGGATGATTAGAAGTGTCTTTGGCAAACATCATTGACGGACTGATCTCGTATGATCATCTGAGTATCTTGCTAGACTTATTATTGTTGTAGCAATATCAACGTCTTTTTGGATTGATTCAATATTTTTTCCGTCAATCATATACGTAGCGCCGTCAAATAATGCCATAATACCGCTATTAACAAAACCAATTTCAAAATCAGCTGCAAAATTAGTATCATCTGTTTTTAAAATTTTACCTTCTACTTCGATAAATGCTTCAACGGGTAAAAAATACTTGCTTTTATCTTGTACTTGTAATTCAACTCATCCATGCTGATCTGGTTGTCGTGATTCATAAGAATAAAATTGATAATCGCGTACTGATTCATCTTTAAGAACCGGTACGTCCATGTCAAAAGCTGGATCAGATGTACGTCTTAACATTATTAATATTATTATCGTTTAACACGAAGGCCACTTCTTGATATTAAACTTGATGTTATATTCGCTGTATCATTGGCAAATCGTCTAGTCTTTGATTTGCAGATTGATTTATTATTTTACTGATATTTGCAGGCATAACTTCGGTGCTAGGTAATTTTACTCGTTGTGGTTGGACAGCCGGTGAACCTCTTTGAGGTTTACCTATTAATCGTGTTAGTCTTTCCTTGATCGATGAGAATGCTTTACTAGCAAGATTACAAATTGCACCAGGAATTTTATCACTAATAATATCAATAGATTTCATTCCTGATTGTTTTGCAATTGGTATTGCTTTTGGGGCTATTCTGGTAAATAATCCTTGAACAACATCGCCAAATCCATCTCCGTAAGTTGTTTTGTAAGTTGGTAATCGTGAATTCACTACTCTGACCATGATCGGTCCACGTTGAGCAGTGTGTATGATCATTTTATTTATACATATCTAGTACTCTGACCATGATCGGTCCACGTTGAGCAGTGTGTATGATCATTTTATTTATACATATCTAGTACTCTGACCATGATCGGTCCACGTTGAGCAGTGTGTATGATCATTTTATTTATACATATCTAGTACTCTGACCATGATCGGTCCACGTTGAGCAGTGTGTATGATGATTTTATTTATATGTATCTAGTACTCTGACCATGATCGGTCCACGTTGAGCAGTGTGTATGATCATTTTAT
Organism: Sinohyriopsis cumingii; assembly: GCA_028554795.2. Classification (NCBI taxonomy): domain Eukaryota; kingdom Metazoa; phylum Mollusca; class Bivalvia; order Unionida; family Unionidae; genus Sinohyriopsis; species Sinohyriopsis cumingii. The sequence continues at coordinate 161,260,374 of CM068824.1, forward strand.
TTATATGTATCTAGTACTCTGACCATGATCGGTCCACGTTGAGCAGTGTGTATGATCATTTTATTTATATGTATCTAGTACTCTGACCATGATCGGTCCACGTTGAGCAGTGTGTATGATCATTTTATTTATATGTATCTAGTACTCTGACCATGATCGGTCCACGTTGAGCAGTGTGTATGATCATTTTATTTATACATATCTAGTACTCTGACCATGATCGGTCCACGTTGAGCAGTGTGTATGATCATTTTATTTATACATATCTAGTAGTTGCTTAATCGCTGTAATAATCATCGGCAATTTCATCAATAAGGGATCGATAAACATTGATATCCATGATTCCGCCGGTAAATAATCTTCGACAAATATCAGATATTTCATTGATTATTTCTGAGGAATTATTTCTTGCGCGTTTTCCTCTATTCAGAATTTCTAGTCGTTCTACGTCAGAAATAATGCTGTTAGACAGTCAGTAAAGCCACTTCCTAAACCACTTCCAGTTTCTTCTTCTTTCTTACTTGGTGAACGTAATTCCCTCCTCTGTCTAATTTCCTCATATTTTATATCTTCCTCTGCCTTTTGTTTTCTCGATTGTTCAACCGCTTTAAATTTTGACTTTATTTCCTTTTGTTTCCTTGTTGTTTTTGCTTTTTTCAAGTCGCTGCTTAATCTCTTCTTCTTTTTGTCTCATTCCCTGCATTGATTGTTTAATATGCTCACCTATTATTGGGTTAAAAATGTTAAAATTATTAATATCTTGCTCAGATCTGATTTGCGGAGTATTAGTAGAAATGCGATAAACATCCCTACTCCAATCGGCAGATTTCATCGCTTTAACATATTCTGATTTTACATATTTTTTCTCTTTCATAATATCCAAACGCGGCAATGTTAGTTGATTGATCTAGGTCTTTGATAGCTGCAATACCTTCAGGTGTGAATTTATCCTTGATACTGACTCTAACTCTTGGCAGTTGCAATGTCTCAGGTGGCTGTTAAGGAGGTTGCTGGGGTGGTAGCAATATCAAAAGGTAATGTTTCAAGAGTTTTTTGAACACCCTCAGTTGCTGTGATAATTTTCTTGGTTGGTTCGACGATTGGTTTAAATAACCGTTCTGTGCCTTCTGCAAATTCAACTTGTGCTTCTTGACCTTCTTGTAATTTTTGTCTAACAGAATCTCTCACAGGAATAAATTTCTTTATTGCTCCTAGTGGTTCTCGAGCTAATCTAGCTATCTAAGATTCCTTAGCTGGTGGCATTATTAATATGGTGATGCTTTAATTATAGCAGCAGAGAGATTCCGACACCAAGTTGGTTAAATTTTAGTTATATTTATATAATATTAATATTTAAAAACGTGTGCGGATTCAACGTATGAAAAATAATGCAGGAATATATATGTTAACTCAGTCGGCGCAGCCATAATGTAATTAGAAAGCTCGACTCATTGTATTTACATATTTTAATCGTCGTTTTTTTACAACCTTTATTTCGTCGTTATGGACCCTTGGGAAAAGGTGGGATAAATCTCTCTGCTGTTATTGTTGGTCTATCACTGAGCTGGAAAACAATTGCAACCCTCCAATACAAGGAAATTAGGATTCGAAGATCATCATACATACTTAAACACTTGCATATATACATACATACATACATACATGCATACATACATACATACATACATACATACATACATACATACACATACACACACACACACACACACATACATACATGCATCCATCCATCCATACATACATACATACATACATACATACATACATACATACATACATACATACATACATACATGCATACATACATATTGTTATGAATATTTAATGTAATTTGTTTGTTAGTTTTAATATTTTTTATTTTTATTTTATTTTAGTTATAAGCTATGGGTAATGAAACATCATATCTAGTTGCTGACCTTGTTCCAAAATCAGTGACAGTTTTGTTAACAACCTTTTTCTTGAATTTGTTTATCTTTCCCAGAGTAAGAATCATTAAGCTGAGTCAAGGTTATATCTGGACTACGTGATATTTTATCATGTGCCAATTCGTAACAAACTTCTATTTTTTCTAGAAGAATGAACATTTGACCCTTATCCGGGAATCTTTTAATTAGTCTTAATAACTGATGTTTTGATAGAGGATTGTCAGTTGATTCGACAAGAGACTGTTGACACATCAACACATTGCTGACTATAAAAGACAACATCGCCTTCAAATTTTGATCTCATCGGGACTTGAACTCAGTTTCATTAAGGACTTTTTACTACGAGGACTTGTGCTTTTAATTCTCTGATCATTTTTGGATTTAATTCGTAATACCTTAATTTCTTTTTTTCTCTTTTTTCACTTTGTATTATGGGGAAATAAATTATTTGCTAAATTTTGCAATGCTTGTTGTCTTGACTCTTTTCTGTTACTTATTTTAAGAGCACAGACTAGTAACAGAAAATTGGGCGCTCGTCCTTGGGCTACGAATGTTGCGCTTTTGTGTTTTTTGCTTGAAGATAGATGGAAGGGGTATATAATGAGATGAAACATGTTATGCAGCTTGTTTCAGATTGTTTGAATACTGAAAAAGAAACAATAGAAATTACATTATTTTGAAAATATAACAGAACATATTAACTTTCATGCTCTATTCTTCGCAGGATTGGATGGCGTTCGGTTGTGTTTATTAACCTGTGATAGTTTAAAACTGCAGACCTGTATAACAACAATTGGCCAGTCTAGATTTCTATTCTTGGCACCAGTGTCTCTACTTTTGAAGGGACCTTAGCTGTAAAGCACTGTAATGAAAAGCCTCTCCAGAACTTCATGGACAAAGTATTACAAGATATAAATTATGCTGCTTCCGAAATGGTATCGCTGATTACGAGTCAACGTAGATGTAAGGTTTCTGGTAAATATCCTGTAAGATTTTGCCCTTTTACGTCCTTGTTAGGCCTGAAGTAAACATTTCCGAATCTATCAATGACAGCTCATATATTGTATCTCTTTTCATCAAAATAAAAATGCTATCTGAATCATTAGCAGTGTCACAAACAAGTTTTTCTTCCAGCGGAAGAGACTTATCAAATTAACACCTCTTTTACATTAAGAACAAATTATAAACAAGAGTTCATATCTTGACTTATTTCAAGCCATAGTACAGTCCACTTTTCAGGTTTCAGTAGCTGTTATCAGCGCAGTATCGCAAATGGAATACTTTACAATATTAGTGACAACGGAGAAGATAATGCGGTTTTTAATTTTTACTTAAACGGCAATTTATTTTTACTTTTGTGAATGTCAGCGATTTTCTATAATAACACTAATTTCATTTTTAATAATTATTATTGTCATCCACTATATCAAAATGCAGAACAGAGATTTTATATTTAGACTAGAGACGGGAGTTATATATTGATAGTATGGGCGGAAAGTGGGAGATCTGTGTAGGGTAAAGATTCGACACAATCTTCATATCTTGCGTTAGAAAGGGACCTAGTTAAGGAACAAACGTACAAGAAAAGTTCAGACAGCAATTAATAGGCAGCCAACAACATTTTTCCTTAATGAAACAGTTAAACAGAGGTCAATAAATTCCCAAAAATTTGATTATTTTAAAGTTAAGAAACTCCATCAAGAGCTTAGAGTTGCGTGTATCTTGTAGCAGCGTCCGCATGAAATTGCAAATTTATGTAGGATCATATTGGTATTGGCACCCCAAGACCTCAGTTGCTCGGGACAAACGCTCCGCCCCCCCCTCTCCCCCCATCCCCGTTAGTACGCTACTGGAATTAGGTATGAATCGTATCACACAAAATAAATAATGTACTGGCTGTTCACAGGATGAAGAGAAACGAAGAGGTTATCTTTGTCTCGGAAGCGGAATTTTGCTTCCGTTGACTTAAACGGTTGATCTACAGTCTAATATTAAAACAAATGCGGCAGGTACCGAATAAAAATCTCTTTATTGATTCAAACCTCAGAAATGTCGAACACATAATGCATACAATATATGATTCCAATAACTCATATGCTGATTAATACATCTAATGCTGCTTTGAAGCATTATTATAGTGGAAAAAGTGTAGACCATTAGTTAACGTTATGTCTCCTTTAGGAAATCGATTATTCAGAATAATATGAATAAAGGCGTGTGAGCTGTCTATATTTATTTTCCATTTCATTCATGAAGTACACTTGTTCACAGTTATCAAATTATAAGTTATTCATCTTGTCTGGGCGACAGGGTTTCCATCGTCCGCAAACGTGTAGATGTGTTAACATATCGGAACCTTGGCTAGCGATGATGTATTTAAGTGCGAGTCCTCCAACGTTGCAATTTGTTGCCTCGATCATATATTATTGTATCTGAACCTTCAGCATTCAAATTTCGTGTTGATAAAGATAATACAGGAGTCCAAATATCTGGCACGACAGAACAATGTAAAACATCATTGCTTGCGAATGATATTACTTGTATTTATTTTTCTGATAAATCGTTTGAAAATTATCTCCTTGGTCTCAGATCTAGAAGACAGCATCGAATACCAAGATTTCTTACGAAGTAATCAAACAGCAAGTTTATTGGAAAACGAAAAATAGACGATACCATTCCTTCAGCATAACTAGGGAAGGCAATAAGAAAATACAGGATTTTCTTTTCGGTCAAAGGTTTAAAAGACGATTATAAATGGAGTAGTAATTCTTTTATTTATTTATTTGAGAATTTGACAAAAATATATAAATCATACTCTTCTGCTCGAAACATTGTGCGCGATTCTCATTTCTGATACATTTGGGACTTTTATCAAAAGGAGATCATAAGTGCTGACTTCTGTTGAATGTTGACTATATCCACCAATGTTAAACAATCAGCAATAATGTTGAATACTGGCTATATCACCCTATATTGAACTGTCACCAATAATGTTGAATACTGGCTATATCACCCTATATTGAACTGTCACAATAATGTTGAATACTGGCTATATCACCCTATGTTAAACTGTCACAATAATGTTGAATACTGGCTATATCACCCTATATTGAACTGTCACAATAATGTTGAATACTGGCTATATCACCCTATGTTAAATTGTCACAATAATGTTGAATACTGGCTACATCACCCTATATTGAACTGTCACCAATAATGTTGAATACTGGCTATATCACGCTATATTGAACTGTCACAATAATGTTGAATACTGGCTATATCACCCTATGTTAAACTGTCACAATAATGTTGAATACTGGCTATATCACCCTATATTGAACTGTCACAATAATGTTGAATACTGGCTATATCACCCTATATTGAACTGTCACAATAATGTTGAATACTGGCTATATCACCCTATGTTTAACTGTCACAATAATGTTGAATACTGGCTATATCACGCTATATTGAACTGTCACAATAATGTTGAATACTGGCTATATCACCCTATATTGAACTGTCACAATAATGTTGAATACTGGCTATATCACCCTATATTAAACTGTCACAATAATGTTGAATACTGGCTATATCACCCTATATGAAACTGTCACCATTAATGTTGAATACTGGCTATATCACCCTATATGAAACTGTCACCATTAATGTCGAATACTGGCTATATCACCCTATATGAAACTGTCACCATTAATGTTGAATACTGGCTATACCACCCTATATTAAACTGTCACCAATAACGCTGAATATTGGCTATATCCTCCAATCTAAAGCTGAAACAAATTTAAAAATAAAAAAAAATCTTGCACAAGCCTTCCTTGTTAATTTTAGTAATATTGTCCATATAATAATATTGGCTGATACTAAAAAAAACTAAAATGCAGTACAGATAAATGCATAACTTTTAGCTTCGTCTGTTACACGATCAAAAAGCTAAGAATATAAGCCTGTAGGATTTCTATTATCCTTATCCTTAAATTTGATTGAAGTTTTATTAAATGTATTAGCAATATTTGTTTCCAAACAATAATATTATCTTTCTCGAATGACAGGTTTGTGGACCAGTGGCTTAGAAGTGCACCTATGCATCGATCATTCAATTTCTTTAACTTGTTTCAAATTCATCTGTTGTAGCATTTCTTGATACCCATTTCAGTGTTCATGTTTAATTTTGAATGTCTCTGCTTCTGTCTCTTTCTGATTTAATTGTTTGACTCGTTCACTTTTTGAGAAGAGTCGCTATAATCTATTTCTGCTTGTTATTTTTTCTCCTGTAATCATGAGTATCAAATCATTTAAATCTGTTCTGATCCGCTTTATCTCCAATATCTTTGCTCTATATATTGCATATTTTCTCCTTAATATTATTTGCTGTTTCTCAGTGACTATCAAATTTATCTTCCTCTTGACTTATTTCATTATCTCTTATTGCTCTACTAACCATATCATTAATGCTGTTCAACTTATTAATGGCAGAGACAACTGTTTCATCGTAGTTAATACATTGCTGTATATAGCTTTCTCTTTAAAACATTTACACATACTCTTTAAAGTTGCACAAGATCCGCTAAAAGCCATGGAGGTGATGCATCATGTTGCTTTTATTGCAACTCTTCAACTAGCAGCTGCTACAACACCGATCCCCCCCCCCAAAAAAAAATCCCAGTCGTCCTGCTAACCTCCACCCAGATTAGAAACTTATCTGTTGTTTTATAATTGTTTCTGGCAAATCTGTGTGTGTGTGTGTGTGTGTGTGTGTGTGTGCGTGTGTGTGTGTATGATTTAGATTTTTAATATAGCTTTAAAAACTTTCCAGTCCTATCGCTACGATGTCTGCAGTGTTGCAGTTTAAAGTGATGTCTAACACTGGGGCATCATGCCGCAGACATGTAGCATGATGTCCCACCCAGTCACATTATCATGACACCAGGCCGACCATTCCTAACACTAACCTCTTAATGCTGAGCACCTGGCGAGGCATCTGTTATGGCAAATCAGTAATGTTAGACCTATTTCACAGGATAATTATTGATTTCTTTGATCTGTTGCAACCTAATATATATATATATATATATATATATATATATATATATATATATATATATATATATATATATATATATATATATATATATATATATATATATATATATATATATATATATCTGTATCTGTGTGTGTATGTGTGTGTGTGAAAATGTAGGATACCAAGAAGCAGCAATAGGTGTTTTCCCCTCCATGAAATGTACGAAATGGACAGCTAAGATATATGAATTGTAACGTGTTTATCAGGTTGTTAGGGTGTCTGTGAAAGTTTGAGTTTTCAACGGTTTGTTGAAATGTAATTAGACTTTGTTCATGCTAATCTATTATTCTAAGTTCTAGTACTCGTTTTGCTTTTGCACTATTTAATTACTTATTTATTTTGTATGGTAGGGTTCCATGTACTATGAAAATGGAGTAATCATCTTTAATCATCTTTATGACTTCATTAGATTCGATGTTTGTTGTTGCACCTATCGACATTTTAAATATCTTCTCTAGAAGCGTGATGCAACTGACTTTAAGAGAACAGTTAATCACTGCATGGTAAATAGCGTTAATTATATTGCTTGTCTCGCTTTTCATTTATTACTGTGAAAGTTTGCTTTTCTTGCGATATTAGCTCTGCTAAGAGCATTTCTGGAGATGGTTTTGTTGATCTTTGGGTTGAACAACTAAATGAGTTGGTTATTCTTTGGGTGATTTATCAGGTATGACAGGTTTGGAACCCAATGTTGTTCCTGTATACATGAAAGTCAAACATAAGACACCAATACCACCACTTTTATCCAGTAACATATGTTTTCCGTGCTACGCCAGTTTGTGTATCGTGTTATGCCACAGTTTTATCGCCCTCATGTTTTAACCATTCTGTTTTGACTTTTCTCAATTCATGTGAACATGGGCGTAACTAACGCCCCAGCGGTCTTTGCAATATGGCAGGGAGCGGGAGACGGGTATTCAAGAATGAGAGCAACAAATCTCAAGTTTTAATTACAGTGACGCCTATTTCTGAAGTTTTAAAAACGTCACACAATCTGAAGTTATGCCACTGCCTGTAAACAGTTTCCAATTTCTTTACTAGGCTTAGCTCTACGCGGGTCCATCTCCGTTTTATAAAGTTACTTCTCTCGTGTATTGTCAATCATAGCCCTTAATTCAGATTTAATTTTGTATTGGCATCAAATTATTTCAAGGATGATTACTAGTTAATTTATGTCATATTTCATCTAATCTTTCGACTGACTTAAACGTATTTTACAATGGTCCTGAAAGTAGCAGTACAACATTAGTATTAAAAGCTTAGTGCATCCGCTGGATGTGATATTATTCTGACTCTGGTTTGTCTTGAAAAGAGTATTGCTATTTTCATTTGATTTTTGGTTCTATACAAATGTGAAGATTAAGAAATTGGTTTCAATCACTGCATTTCAATGACTATAATGGTCTTCATTTCAGTGACTGCAATTGTCCTCATTTCAATGACTGCAATAGTCCTCATTTAATGACTGCGATATTCTTCATTTAATGACTACAATAGTCCTCATTTCAATGACTGCAATAGTCCTCATTTAATGACTGCGATATTCTTCATTTAATGACTACAATAGTCCTCATTTCAATGACTGCAATATTCTTCATTTAATGACTGCAATAGTCCTCATTTCAATGACTGCAATAGTATTCATTTTAAAGACTGCAATAGTCCTCATTTCATTGACTACAATAGTCTTCATTTCAATGACTGCGATATTCCTCATTTTAATGACTGCAATAGTACTCATTCAATGATTGCAATAGTCCTCATTTTAATGACTGCAATAGTCCTATTTTAATAAATGTAATATTCTTCATTTTAATGACTGTAATACGCTCCATTTTATTATTGCTTAATTTCTGCAGCAATTAAGCAGCAGACATTGTGGCTATTAGAGGGAACATTTTTGTCGTTTTTACTTATCACTTTAGAATTAATTAAAATTTTATAAAAATTCTATCCCCACGATATATAACAGCAAGATGGACAACAAATAAGGGCTGAATCTTTATTGGATTCTTTGTTTTAAATATGCTTCTTATATGAATGTTTTACAAGTTTCAGATAATAAGAAAAACTGCATGACTTATATCTTGATAGCTTGTACAGTGTCTGTTGTCTCTGCAATCTGATTACGCCAGATCTCCATTGTTCTACGTGAAGATCTGACAGCAAACTTTTAGGGGTTATTAATTATTAATTAATTATTAATTATTATTATTTATTACTCAATCAGAAGAATTCTTACTGAGACTCAGAAGCATGGTTTGAAGAGCATCAATGTCTACCGAACGATTTTATTGACTTTCAAATTTCTGAAAGCTGCTTTTTACATTGACTAATTCAAAGGTCACCAGAACATGACCGCCAAGTGGTCGCTGTAAAAATTTTACGCAGGACAGTAGGGATCTGATTTTAATTAAGATACTTGTCTCTGTTTCGGAATAATGGAAAATAGAAAACAAATACAAATCCTATACCATCTACATTCTTGCTTCATTAATTTTTAATGATTTTAGCCCTGTTTGGGGGAACATTACACAAATTAATAAAGACAAAGTCGCGAATCAATATCCAACATTTGGGCTGTGATTGTTTTTATTAAGTGAACTGTTCATACTTAAGTTCAATTCAAACGGGATATTTTCTTAAAGTATCACGATGTTAATAAGAAACGTGACTATACGTATGAACAAGAACATGTTGCAGGAAAATCTTACATAATCTAACTGAGTAAATCTCGGTCAAAATGTTTTCTAATACTACCTTTACACAATTACTCACAGCGAAATTACTCTTTATCCATTATGTTCCAAATCAGCCATAATTTAAAACTCATTAATGCTGCCAAGAACCTTGTTCCAAGAATATTTTGCTTGGAAGAGGTATTGATCGGGTTGTGAGCATAGTGCCAGATCCTGTAACGTACGAGTTTGCATAACTCGCTCAATAAAACATAAACACTACAAATGAAAGGAGAAGTGGTAACAGTTCAGAATAAAAATATATCGAACCAGTACTTCTTGGGGTCTATGTAGGTTACAGGCAGAAATAAACATAATATAAAATCCCTGTATAATTTTATTTGATGCCCATTTACGGACTGGGCGTGAGAAAACGTGATATTATAACAAAAAAAAAATACAAATGTAATTAAAATAGGAACTTGCAATCTGATAGATATTGCATGTACCGTATGTTGGATCTATATTGCTTGTTACTGCTAACAAACTGCACAGACCCAGATCTGCCTGCGCGTTATGGGATGCCCGATATGGTTCTGTGCAGTTTGCAGTTGGCCTCGTCTTATAAGCGAGTGTAAACGGCAATTGGTTAATGACGGTGGTGGATCATCTATTCATATAAAGATGTTTACTTCCTTCATTTCAAAATGCATGTGTCATATGATAAGATTCTTTCCAGTGCATGCTGCTTATAATGACTAGTGCATTCAGTGAACACATAATCGGTCAAACGAAACAATGATCTAACTTCTATCAATAATTCGGTTTTTCTGTCCGATTTCCTTACTAGACATAATTACAGTGCATCTAACAATTCGTTCCTTAATTATTTCTTTCAGAACGAGTACACCAGCACTTTAATGCCCTGGTTGTTAATATCTGTACAACGGTAGCATAAGTCCCTTGTGTTATTTGAACAAGGTCACTTCAGGAGACGTAACTGTTAATAGGTACCAACTAATTATGCGAAAAACACATTTGAAAAAAATGCTGCCACTGTTTCAAGAAAACTAATTGCAATGATAAAAAGTTAAGTCCCAAATTAAAATTGGAGATGCTTATCAACAGAAACGATTATTGAAACATACATTCAGACAAACGTGCAAATGAACGATGTACAAGTCCTGTAATATGTGTTTCGTGGTAGACAGTCCTTCCGTACACACTTCTCCATAAGACGTAACTTTCTCTGTGTCACATTTTCGGGTGCCTTATTAGTTTCTTTGTAACAGTAGTTGCATAATATGATTTTTTTTTTTGAATTTCCACGTAATTACTCATTACTTCAGGTAGGATTATTTTAAATGTTAGATACAATTAACTAAGGGTATCTTCTTTATTTATATCATCATAATTGACGGTTTAAAAATTATGAGTAAACATTCGTGGAGATCAAGCACTGTAATTTGTGAGAAAACGAATAATTTCCTGGGGATACAAGTTTTGGATTCACGCTGTCACCTATTTTGCTGTTCAATAGGAATTTTTGCATTTGATTTGTTTTCGTAGCTATTTAATATCCAATAAAATAACGAAATTAAATCCACTATGAATATTTCTAATTGAAAGGCAGTTTAGGATTTGTGTTAAAATATATTAGCATCAAGAAATGTATCAGATCAAATAATATTTTAATAGTTCAAAAACTGTGACAATTTATTTATGTGTGTGTGTGTGTGTGTGTGATAAATATCACGTATCATATAACGTATTTTTCCTAAGAACATAATTCAACATGTTCTAGGATGCTACGTTCATTAAAAACTGTTGTCACAATCAATTTTCAAAATATTTTGTTATTCATTTAACTATTTTATCTCGAATATTTTTAAAACCATATATAACCCTTCTGAGATTACTTCCGAAAAAAGGTTTAAAGTTAAATACAAATTTTAGAATCCTTTTTGAACTGTCTCAAACGTTTTGATCTTTTTTGACAAATTGTTGAAAGAGAAATAGCTTTGGGAAAGTTGATCTAGAATATTCATATACATGCTACTACAATGCGTAGGCGTATCTTGTAATAATAGCACAAGCAACTCACTAAGAGTTATCTTCCTTGACCATTTGTTTATAGGGTGCAAAAATTAAATATATTTCCGCTCTACTCAATGCAGAATCAAGCTATTATGCCGTGGTCGAGGACTAGAGTGTATTTTGAGTAGTTATGAAAATATGATTGATCCAAACCCGAAATATCAAATATGGCGTCGAAACATAGGATTTATGTTTAATTTATAAAAGTGAATGGTCGAGAGATGTTCTTTTGTATGTGCACGAGATTTTATAAATTGTTTTAAAATGTTAAAGTAGTCTAGCTCCGAAATATCACCATGACCTAAACACTTGGGTGGATTTTATATTAAATGATTCGTCCCATACGACAGTGTTATTTTTTAATTTAAGTCAAATTATATAATACTATTATTGAATCTTCTAATATACGGTGGAATTGGAAGTCGCTTGGAGTAAAGGGTATCTTTTCTCCATGCATTTATTTTTGGGGATTTGAAATAATATTATTTATATTTCACTTTCTGCTGATCATTTTCTTTGCAGCAATAGATGAATGTCACAGAAGGTGTAATTTCGCAAAAGAAATTGATTATCTATAAAGAAACATAATCTAAAATGATGAACTATGTAAAAGCAATTACTTCTTGTTCATTTTCGTGCAATAGAAACAGCTAGCAATTCTATACTGAGTGGTCTATCTGGCAACTTCAGCGTCACTTTTTTTAATAAACAGACATAGAGCTACAATTATATATATATATATATATATATATATATATATATATATATATATATATATATATATATATATATATATATATATATATATATATATATATATATATATATATATAGTTTTGTTATACCATAAGTAAGTTGATTTGAAACAAGGTCCCGGTGTTGCTATGTAAGATTAGACCCTTGACTAGGTTCTTTCCCCACATGGGAAAGTTATGAGCACGCGCTCAACTCGCTGAAATTGAACACAGACCTGACATAATTTTCATAAAATAGTTTGACACTTTTTTCGAACCCCAGATCTTAGAAATAATAGTTCCGCACCAACAACGTCTTCAAAACTGGCAGAAATAATGTATCACAGCGAAATGCCATGATATACGAATTTCATTATTTAACTTCAAAGATAGTATTGGGCTTTGCTTACCAGTTTATGAGACACCGCTGCTGCTTGTTAGGACAGTGTGGAAATGTAACACTCTAGACATTTACATCTAAATTCAGCCACAAGATGTGGTATCTGGAACGCAAAAGAAGGAGGGAGGTGGTGGTCGTAAGATAAAACCTGGTAAGTCTCTCTCTCTCTCTCTCTCTCTCTCTATATATATATATATATATATATATATATATATATATATATATATATATATATATATATATATATATATATATATATACTACATATATACTACATAAATTAAAAATAACATGGCATTTAAAGTGTTGGTATAAAGCAAATTGATATATCAATACTATTGGTATATTAAATTGTGATCCGCCCATGGCGCAATAATACGAATATATAAATATTCTTTCAACTACAGGCCTATAGATCAATGATGGTTTTTCTACTCATTCATTAGTCATAAATGACATATGAAAATAGTATTAATAGTCTCGGTTTTCTAAATGAAATTAAAATGGTACACAATTTCATCGGAATCCTTTCTTTTTTCCATTTTCCTCTCCCATATCGTGCGTAAGGGACAAAATAAACAAAAATCTGGAGTGAGAAAGAAAAACATACTGCGTTGGATGAAAACAACTTGAACTTGAACTTGTACCAAGTAACCTACAGTAATCATAACGATATGTTTACGCTTTCCTTGGGATCTATCTACAGTGTTGATATTATCAATGATACATCGTGACAATAGCCAGTCGACACTATATGTTAAATTTGTCGATTACGTAGCACACATGCTGTTGCGTATTTAATGCTTTGTTGTTGATGTTTCTTAAACCTATTATAATGTTCTAAAATAGATTATTACTTACTAAATATAACAAATTTCAAATGGTCGCTCCCCCCCCCCTTCTGGATTATCGTAGCTAGATACGGGCGAAAACCCATGAAAATAAGAGCGTTGGAGATTTTCGCTTGTGTGATACGACGATGTCTCTTGACCTACGAATGATGGTAAAGTTTAGTCAAACCGTCCAAATGGGGGGAGGGGAAGAATTGTATAGTCTTTAGAAATGTTAATTATTGCAATATAATGACTTAGATGAACTGTAGATATATTAAAATATTTTAATTAGCTCCTGTTGGTTCGTCATTTCACTTAGTTTCTATTCCACGCTAATCTCCATTCGCCAGTACGTGAATGCCTGACAGTTCAGGTTCAGTGTACAAGAGGCTAACCGTGTTTTTAGTGTACCACTTTCTTCATAAAACCATATTTCATGTTTAAATCACGAGTGTGTCTTATATTGATTTAATAAATGTGAATAACATAGAACCTCAAAAAGAACACCATCAACTTATCAACTTGCATATGTGATTGTGAACAACAAGAAAAGACGTAGAACTACATTTTGTAGCGGACACTCTCGCAGGAATGTGAGTTCATTCACTCGATCAATATAAAGTTGCCCGGAGCATATCCTAACTTCATTCAAAGGGCAAATATGTGTATTTGTATGTGATATAAATAAAATATATGTATAGTATGCACGCTATATGAACGATATATCACTCGTTGTATAAATATTTCATTAAAAGGAGACTCGGCAAGCCTCATTTCCTTTCAACGAAACATTTTTACATTTTGTCGTATGTCATTGATACTGCGAACATACTATACATTATACATATATTCTATATCTATCTATCTATCTACCAACCTACCAATCTATCTATCTATCTATCTACCTATCTATCTATCTATCTATCTATCTATCTATCTATCTATCTATCTATCTATCTATCTATTTATCTATCTGTCTGTCTATCTATGTAATATTGTAAGTGGTTTGTTCTAAACACTTTCTGTCTGTCCGTCTGTCCACACATGTGCATTGACGGTATTTATTCAGTTAAATTATTAACTTATTTGCGAATTGATTTTATATTATAAAACAACTACTTATAGTCAAAGGATGAGGAGACTAAATTTGTATTCCTAATTGTAATAAAGACACATTATTAATTTTAAAAAACTTGATTCCGTATCCATGCAGAAAGAATTACGAAATTCACATATAAACCCTGACTGGTTTCATTTTACGTTGGTATATGGTAGAAAAATATAACCTTATTTATGATACGATGCAATTATGCAGATAGTAAGGATATCCCTGCTCATTTTCTCGTTGCCGGCTTTGAAAAACTTTCATTAGGTTTGATGGAATCGATCTGAACAATATGTTCTGGGTGATTTTGGTCCAGTTGGTGAAACTGGATCGGAAAATATTGCAAAAGATATTAGGTCATTTATCACTGTTAATAGTCGATTTTTAGACAATAAATAAAGGTAAACCGAAGTGTCAGCCACGTGCTTGCTTTTTTTAATCTCCTTCTTGGGAGTTATAAGGCTTTCATAATCTATAAGCCTCTCGTCTGGCCACGATGTATGTCATTTAGGTTTCACGCAGCGGACCGCTGTTCAGTCTTATCAGCAGCATTGGTGTTAGTGTTTACCTAAATGGTCTTTATAGATATAGCCTTGACCCCAGACAAGCTATTGTCCAACCTAATGTGTGGCATATACAAATAAGGCTATACAACACGTGCATTAAGAGAGTTTTGTAACTCTGATATTGTTGATTCATTTTGCATTAATATTAAACAGCCGACAGAATGTTAATAGCCATGATTTTTTATTTACCATAGAGAAATCGCCTTGTTAAAATAATTAACTCTACAAATTAGTTGCAGGGCATTCTCCTTCAATCCCGGAGTTCAATTCATTTTGGCCAAAGGACTGAAACAATCGTTACAAAATTTATTAAACGATTAATTCAGCGTAAAACGATATGAAAAAAAGACACAATTCAATATCACAAGTTAATGACTGAATAAGAATGATAGTGTAATGAACAATTTTGTACCGCGGTATCTTTGTACATTCTGTGATACCTACTACGGTATGACTTAATTACATCAGGAAATAGCAATATAAACTTTAGGGGTGAAGAGCATGAGATTTTTTAAATAAAAAACTTCCAGCTCTCAAGTAGGTCTAAAAAATAATTTGACCTGATTTATAGCAAAATAAAACCATATTATATCCGTTCTATTACTTAAAAAATTAATTCAACTTGACGCGGGCTCTCAACAATAGCGTCTCGAGGGTCGGTGGTTCTTTCTGGGGATTTCCGAGGTTCTTCCTCCACCATTAATACTGGCCGCCATGTATAGCCTATCGTGTGCTGTAAAATTGCGTTAAACCCTACAATAACAACAACAACAACAACAATAGCGCATCCCAGGCCATTCCCGGTGATGAAAAGTAGTGCGTGGGTCGAGCATAGCATGCAATCATGTATTCTTCGAAATCATCAACACGCTTGTCTAACCTGAACTCAGGAACTTGGGCTCGTTGACGAGATTACGCAACATCCTCCGCGGCAATAGTAGTTGAAGTATGGTGGGAAATTTAATTTCCGCATCAGCTACACTCAGAAATTCTTCCACAGTGCGTGTAAAACGATGGTACGTTCAACGTTATATAATAACCACTACAATTATTTCATATACTTTTCTCATCCGCTTGGGTTGTTCTTGACGACAATATTTCATGGAGATTCATGGCATGTTGCTAGCTTAAGCTGTTGAGCTTGGAAGGTCTCAATCAAGAGTATAATCCTGTTACCGATTAGGTCACGGTTTAGTTCTTGTACTTATTGTGACTGTGATCTGAAAAATATATGTCCATCTCTTAGAATTATAGGCACGCAGGATTAAATATATTTCCTATCATCCTTCCGCCCAACATGTGTCGAATTTGTTATGCTGCTCTAGGAATGTCACGCTGATCACTACAGTATGGGGCTTTCTCGAAACAGTCTCATACGCGCTCTCTGGGAGCTCAGTCGCGGAGTCCGGAGCATATTTGTATGTGTACGAGGAATCTCCGCGTTGAAATCTCGTGTGCAGAAAATAGTACAGTCAGGAGTTAAGGAACTTGCGGGCCTGAATCAGTAACCGTGGTCTACTACTATACAACTACTATCGCCATTTATCAGCACACGACAGGCTATATATGGCGGCTGGTATATTCGGTGCTGGAAAAAACCCGGAAATACCCTGCGAAGAACCACCATTCCAAGGAAAGCTACTGACACACATTCTCACATACCCACGTTGGTCGAGCCGAGACTCAAACCCACATGGAGAGAGGTGAGGTATGAGCGATCTATACCGGCAAGTGCCTTTGACCTAATAATTTGCCTACAAAATAGATATAGTGGCAAGTTTGATTTTTTGTGTTAGTTTTAACATTTTTCACATTTTATAAGCTAAATAGTGCCGAGGAAATAAGAACTAAATGCCTTACAAAGGGATATACAGAGGAATCCTACCCTTACTGGCTTGTGCGTGTATTGCTCACGCGACCCTTGGATTACGAGTCTGACACTTTACAAGCCGAGTTACTGCAATATAATTATAGTCATCGTAGTTTGGTAGAACCTGTAGTTAGAAAACCGAAATTGATAAACTAGATTATTCTTCTACTGGTTAAAATAAATTTTAGACAGCTCTCAGTATATCATGAATGCTATTAAGTATTACCTGGTACTTATCCATTACATAGATTTCAAATAATGACTTCTCTAACGCATGGTTTCGGTGTAACTTTGACATTCGAAAGAAAGTTACGGTTTCTGAATCACCGCACGACCATTAATTGCATAAGTTCCGGTCTTTTTCAAAACCAATAACTTTCATTTAGGCATTTATCGGATTGAGGACTTCGTGAAATATATACTTTCTTCCAAAATTAAAAGATCTTGACACCGTGCAAATATACGGTCTCCGAAATTTGAAGATTTTGCAACGGAAATGCTCCAATGAACGTTGACAATTTTACGTGTTACAAAGGCACACGTTAACACGCTTTTACGAAGATTTCTGCTTCGTTCAAATTAGTTCAAATTACAACCAAAATATATATCAGATTGACATTGATAAGTCATTACAACAAAACAAGGCAAAGAGGCCAGGTGTTTGGAAATATTTTGTTAGACTCTTAACAAGCATACCTTTCCGCTTAGCTGGGTGGCGTAGGGATAATATCCAGCAATGTATAGTGCATTCTTTGGACAGGGTACACGAACACGTGTCGTTACCATTAAACAAGAGCATAGGCGCAATCCAATATGAAAGACTTATGCTGTTAGTTTCGGTTGTAGTAAACTTGTACAGTTTCTAATTTCTATTTTAGTAATATAGGAGAGCAAACAGCAAGCGTTTTTTCATGACCATTGTTAATAGAAAGGTCATCAAGCAAACGATTTTGCTAGGAATGAGCTTTGATATTATACTTGTCCTGGTGATTCCGTGCTAGATACACCACTTTCTATTACTCAACACCTGGACACATGACAGAGACTTGGAGGTAACCAAGGACACCAACATGCTAGATTTTGAAAACGAAAAAGCCAGTAATCTCATTATATAACGTGTGGTTGAGAGTTTCGAGTCTTCGTACATTTTGAAAAAGCCAGTAATCTCATTATATAACGTGTGGTTGAGAGTTTCGTGTCTTCGTACATTTTGACCCAGTAATCTGGACTTTGTCGGACCATACATATTTCTATCCGATTCAGCTTGATTTTTTTCTCAATGTCATCTTTATAAATTGCGTAAAGTAATTCGAAATCACTTCTTTATAATAAAGAAATTAATTAAAATATTTTTAGAAAGTTAGTGTTGTTTCGGGGCAACTATGAAAGCCCAGATGGGCTTTGGTACCCCAAGACCTCTACCGCCCGGGGCAGGCCCCCCTCCCGTTAATACGTTACGTTGTTTAGATTTTCTCATTGTTAAAATTTAGAGAACCATTAAATAGCCTATCGTCTGATTTCAGGAAGATCTTTGTAATCAATATATAGGAATAAATTATTATTATAAATTATTATTATTATTATTATTAGTAGTAGTAGTAGTAGTAGTAGTAGTAGTAGTAGTAAAAAAATAGCACATAAGACAAATTTGTCCAGCAGAGGTACCGATTCCATCAAAAAAGCCCCATAAAGTAAATAAACAGTAAACAAAATATTTGCAGTGTCCACATGTTTGTAATCGTCCAAACAAGCAAGCCATTAAATTCACAGATGGGCAATCAACCAATTTTAGGCTCGAGAAAAGGCCATTACTTCAATAACAATTTGAAGTAGAAGGTCTATCTATATAAGCACAAAGTGATGTCAAACAGTCTCATTTTCATTTAGGTTGGGAAGTTTCAGGGTAAAAACAATAGAGCATGCGGACTGAGAAAAGAAAATGAATATGTCTCCACTGCTTGTGCAACAGATCTCGACTTTTCCGCACAATTAACTCATTGCAAGTTTATTTACACGTAGGTCAATACAATTAACGTACGATGTACATCGTCTAGTCCAATTAACAGTTCCGTGCAGCTGGAAAAGGTGCGTGGATCATACAGGTTGCCCAGCACTTTTTCGGTTCAAACTTTAATAAACGTAAAACATATATATGTTAAACTATCTATCTATCTATCTATCTATCTATCTAGAGAGCATACATATAAAAATAGTTAACATTGCAACATAGATAATTGGATAATTAAGTTTCACTTCAAATTCGTTTACTTTCCATCCATTAGAGGTGGAAAAGAATAACGTGTTGTGACTAAGGCTGTTATACGTATAAACGGCTTAGTTTTGATTACTGCTTATAAACGCTTGCAAAATTTGGTTACGTGTAAACGGACATTAACGTTACTGTCATATGACAGTCATGATATGACACATTTCCATATCACTGCTTAAGATGACTGTTTAGAAAGATATTTCTCTCAATTCATCGCTAGGAAAAAAAGCTGAAGTTGAAGTGAATTGGTTGTTGTTGTTGTTGTTGTTGTAGGGTTTAACGCCATTTTTCAGCACACGATAGGCTATACATGGCGGCCAGTATTAATGGTGGAGGAAGAACCCGGGAAAACCCCGGAAAGAACCACCGACCCACGAGAAGCTACTGGCAAGCTTTCTCACATACCCACATTAGCCGAATCCGAGACTCGAACCCACGCAGACAGAGGTGAGATGGCAGTGATCCGTAACGGAGAGCGCTTTAGACCACTCGGCCACTCGGGGCCCCTTGAATTGGTTGTGGTGATCATCAGACGGATTTAATGATATGTTGACACAGTTTTGTTTAGACTGTATGACTGGCCTCTGGGAAAAAGTGTCTCTAATTTGTCGTTATGTATAGGCATGTAGGTGTAGGAAACTTTTTTTGTGTGCGGACTTTTATGTCAATCACGAATATCTCTTTGTAAGCTATTATTGATGGTGATTAATTTTGTGGACAACGGAGTCATTGCACGAAAGCTGAGAAAAAATGAATCATAAAGACAAAAAAGACAATTGTCAAGGTCAATTGTTAGTAATTTTGTATACGTCAATCAAGATTCATCCACTATCTCAAACCTTTTGTTGCAATTTTTAAGATTTCGCCTCCCCCCATTTGTCTTCAATAATTGCATATTTCAGACACTTTACTAAGGTGCTCACGTAAGATTTATAGGTAATCTGTGTACAGCTCTCTGACTAATATAATTGTGCTCACGTAAGATTTATAGGTAATCTGTGTACAGCTCTCTGACTAATATAATTTTATTCGTAGTTTGCTTTTTGTACGAACGGCTCCAGTACACTAGTGGTTGGAGCGTCCGCCTCGAATACGGGAGGTCGCATGTTCGAACTCTGGTAGAGTCATATCAAAAACTTATAAAAATGGTACTTACAGCTGCCTCGCTTGGTGCTCAGCATTAAGAGGTTTGTGTTAGGACTGGTCGGCCTGGTGTCAGGATAATGTGACTGGGTGGGACATCATGCTGCATATCTGCGTCATGATGGCCCAGTGCTAGACATCATTATAAAGTGCCACACTGCAGACATCGTAGCGATATGACTGAAAATTGTTAAAGCTACGTTAAAAATCAAAATCTCTCTCTCTCACACTTTTCGCACAAGTACAATAAACCCATATTTGTAATTTGGTTGTAAAAGATTCCAGAGGGAAAGTGCCAGTGACTTCACATAATTAAAAGAACCAGTGCCTTCACCTAATAAAAATATTCATACTTTAGAATTTATACACGAAATTAATATTTTTGCTTAGCAAAAATTCGTTTGAGTTGGGAATAAATATTTACAACTATCACAAACATTTATTTACAAAGCAAAATAAAATGTATCCGTTATTTTAAATGCTGAAATGAAAATTATTTTTTCTTCCATGTACGTCTCGTTATAAAATTGAAAGAATGGGTAAACACTAAATATCTTACTTTTTGTCAAGCTGATTTATTTCCTAGCTGGAAAGGCATTTTCACCTTTCCCTTCTGTTGTGTTTGCTGATTTATTTCCTAGATGGAAAGGCACTTTCAACCTTCCCTACTGTTGTGTTTGCTGATATATTTTCTAGCTTGAAATTAAATCTCAAATTTCCATTGTGTAGTGTTTGCTGATATATTTTCTAGCTTGAAATTAAATCTCAAATTTCCATTGTGTAGTGTTTGCTGATATATTTTCTAGCTTGAAATGAAATCTCAAATTTCCATTGTGTAGTGTTTGTTGATATATTTTCTAGTTGGAAGGAAATCACAACTTCCTCTAGTGTTGTGTTTGCCGAGCAAGATAGAAATGAAAGTGTGTTTGATTTAAAAAATGAACATAAATATAATATTAACTTTACGTATCCAGCAAAACTCATCAGAAATCAAAGTATGCACACAATTAATGCAGATCGGTGTCAACTACATTCACTGCAACATGATATCAATTCTCATACGTAGCCTAAATGTGTCTTTGATGTATGAAACTGGAGAGCAAATGTGTCTCAAATCAGTGATATATAGATTGGTTGCACACATAGATTCATCGATGCCTTCTGACAAAACCTTGTCAAAATTAAAAGATACGTATTTATTATTTAGATTATTGTAAAGCACAGATGTTTTCTGATAGTAAATAAAAGATATTGTGTGTCCCGAATGTTATTGCCTAGTAAAATTGAACTTTCCATATCTTTAATCTTTCAAATATGGTCGAATTATTAATATAGAACAGTTTCGTATGCTTGTACCTTCAAATATGGTCGAAAAAGCTGATGTTTGTCTCATGGGAGTCTACATTTATTTCAGATATGTTATTATGTAACCATCAAAATGTACTAGTTAGGTAAACGAATCGAAACAAATGGAACAAAACCGTTATGAACTGGGTATCTAGGAAAGAAATGCGTAACATCTGTTTTTAATACAATGAACTCATACAGAACAAGTCTTTATTCATTGTTTTCAATGCATCTGTCTGATATTTTCACAAGGTCGCAGATAGCAGGTCTTAATTCGTCTTTTTCAATTACATCTGTCCGAAATTTTCTCAAGGTCACCGAGAGCAAGTCTTAAATAATATTTTACAACACATCTGTTTGATATTTTACAAGGTTACATAGAGTAGGTCTTTATTCATTTCGTAATGCACTTGTCCGGTATTTCTCGAGGGCACAGAGGGCAGGCCTTACTCATCTTTGACAGTGCATCTGTCCGGTATTTTCAAAAGGTCTCGTAAGATTGTAATATTCTTTTAGAAGGGGGGGGGGTCAATTCACGTATATGTGTAATTTTATCTTTTAAATGGCAAGAAAATCTCTAATGTCAAGGTTTCTAACGGTAAGAGGCAAGTGTTGTTTTTCAAAACGTTATGTATTAGCAATAACTGGACAAGGTCATAGTCGTTTTGATTGGAACTAATTGCAAGGACAGGATGCACTGACTGTGAATGTACTAGGTTAATTAATCGCTAAAGTCACCACCATAAATCGATAATAACTGGCGGCCATAGAAACTGGAAGCTTAAATGGATGTGACCGATATTCATAGACTTAATTTTTTCCCCCACGTGTTCATAACCTATTTTGCCAGCTGCGTCGTATCAAGAGGTGTTTTTGATTTAGGACAAGAGTAAATATTATACAGATTTCTGTATTCCAGTTCCTTCCTGAAATTATCTTTTGTTTTGGCATTAAGTCTGCTAAAGCGCTTGCTTAGACGGCAGGGGCCAGTTTTTATGTACAAATGTAATACCGCAACCAGCGACCTAGTATTTTGTTGTTGTTGTTGTTGTTGTGGGGTTTAACGCCATTTTTCAGCACACGATAGGCCATATATGGCGGCCAGTATTAATGGTGGAGGAAGAAACCGGGAAAACCCCGGAAAGAACCACCGGCGACCTAGTATAAAAAATCATAAAAAATCAAATACACAAGTGAGGTCAAAAAGGTCCATATTTTTAGATACATATATTAAAACAAAGCATAAGAATAGTATTCACTTGACCAGAGAAGTCAATGGCAATTCATAGCAGAAGAAGTTTATGCACCCCAACCCCTATTTTATACATGCATTTTTCACATCCAAAGGCCATTTTTGACAGCATGTGGTGCTCACAGTGCAAACGCAAGCTCTTTCCCTGGATGAAAATTTTGAAAAACATTGTCTACTAAATAGTTTGATGCAATTCAGAATAGTTGTCATCCAAGCCGTTTTTGAGATACTCTACTTGCCTTGAACCCACATGTCTACAGCTATGGGAGGCTAGCTCTTCTTCCTAGCCGACTATTGGTATTTCACTATCAACATACTGCAGAGCAACTATGGAAGGTGTACATGCCTGACATCAATTTCAAGAACAACACAAGCCCGAAACACCTAGTTCACAAATATATCCATATCTATAAATAGTAAACAATAATAGCTGAAAAAATCACACCATAGCCTTAAGTTAAGAAATTTGCCAGGGGCCAATTTACGAAACTGGACCCTGCCACCTTATGTTTATGCTGCTATCAGTTCCTTTCAAAGATACTTTCGGTTTCTTCGGATGAATACCAAGAGCTTTCCACTGAGATGGATGTGAACGGCCCTGAACAAAACTATCGAAGGCTTGGCCGATTCCTTATAAACCAGTCAAACAAAAACGATCAACTCCAGCAACGGAAAAAGTTGGAAAGCAGCAATAGTCGTTCCAAACAATAGTGATAACGGTAACATGAAAAGGGGCAGTGCTAGTAGTCTAAGCAATAATAATAGTAGAAATATCAATACTGGTAGCAGGAGCAGAAGTGGTGGGCGCTACGGAACGAACAGCGGTAGTCGAATTAACATCAGTATTTCGGTAGAAGGTAACACAAGCTATTATACATATATTGACCTTCTTGTGTAGCTAAACACAGTGTACCATTCTATTCTGGTAAAATCGATTTGTGTTTTTATGCCAAACGATTACTCGAACCAATTATTTACACACTTATTCTTGCACGGTAGGGCTTCTATCAATTGAGGCACATTCCACAGCGCGTGAATCCTGCAAGCTTATTTGTCTTAGTCAGTGAATATTTCTTTTTAACAAAGGGGCTTTTCTTTGAAAGATACATTTATTGGATATATAAATCCAAAGAAGCATTAATTCAAAACAACTTTGATATATATTGAAATATTCCCACTTGCGTTGAGGGCAGCTGACATGTATTACCAATATTGAATTATCTCGTCATTATTGCCTGCATGAGACTCAAAGCGCCATGCTCATAACGTTTTCAAGCCAATATAGAGACGAGGCACATGTGAAGAGTTCTGATTGACATTGTTTGCAGAAGAGAAACACAAAAACTGCAAGGACATGTCATGATTTCACATTTTATTTGTGCATATGGAGAATATGCCAATTTTGTTCCAGTAGAATACTCAGCAAACGTTGCCAATGTGATCGGCTTTACTTTTGTTGATTACCAATCTAAGTTACAAATACATCGTTTACCGTGTTATATGTGATTCTGGCTCTTTCACACACACACACACACACACACAGACGCGCGCGCGCGCGCGCACGCACGCACGCACGCACGCATGTATAGAACGTGCACTCACGGTTCGTCTAGCAGGAAATACAGAAGTCAAAATAAGAAGAAAAAATTAAGAAAATAAACCATTGTGGAAACAAAAGAACAACCACAGATATTTCGTGAAAGGGTTTAGATGTGAAAAGAACGAACTGTTAGATTATAATTCGATTACACGTACTGCTAGTATGAAAAACCATTTTAAAATCAAAATTGGAAAACATTGAGAAAACCGTATTCACAGATCCTTTGTGAGGGAATTTGTCAAGCGTCTGATGCTGTATGTCGTTCTGATTTTATGTATTGACTTTTAAATTGGACTTATGTTTTCGTACATGACAGAAGCTCTTACGCACGATGCACTAATTCTTGCGTAGTTTTTTTCCCTTTTTTAAAATCATTGTCTAAAAATATAACCACCTGTATCCTGCTCGCCAGAACGTAACGATAATTAAAGTAGGCGTAATAACAGTCATTGCAGAAGTGATCCATTGTTCTTTGCATGTTTTCACAAACGAGGGAAATTGCTATTAGATAAATTCAGCGGCCATTAAATTCAAGGATGATGTAACTGACTAATTGTTTCATTGGTTTAGAGCATACAATTTATTAACTGAATTTCATATCTTTGACTGTGACTTGTCCTCAACGTCATGGCTTCACTTTTCTGCCTACAAACGAGACATCGTATATTTTTATCCCATGTCGACATACACAATGTACAATACTTAACGTATGTTCCAGCGTTATTAATGATTTAAAAATTAAGTAAGCTATGTCATGTCTATATGTAACAATTTATTGTCACGTCTTTGCTGTAGATGTTACTAGAGTTTTAAAGTCTGTCATTGAATCCCGAAACTCGACCAAGGGTTTAAACATGAAAGCATGGATGTCAGCTTGGGTACCCACTATAATTGATACTTTTTTTTTCTCCCAGAGAAGAAGTATATTATTTTTGGTCGCCCTCTCTTCTTATTTGTATCAACTATTATAACATACTATTTATTTGCTTTCCGACTACTGTCGTGTTTGTTGAAATAAAGGACGGACAGTAGTGTTTTTATTTTGTCCTATTTCTGTAAAATGTGTGTGCTTAAATTAGCCACAAACAGAATTTTCATTTTCTATTTTGACGTCCTATGTGCATAAACAAAGATGAGAAATATGCAAGAATAGGAAGCGTAATGATGTGATGTGTTTCCATTTTATAGTCACTGTTAATCAGTGGAATATAGTCACGGTACTGATATTGGTGTCTTTTAACAGAGTAAGTATTTGATAATGATATCGTAGCCTTCTAATTCTTCAGTAAATAAAATTCTAAATATTGTTTGATTATGTACTCAGGCAAATTGTTCGTTTATAAAATAATGCATCTCTCAGCATCAAAGTTTCTTGGAATATAAGATCAATGATATCACGTATTGTCTCTATCTTGTTCACCATCTTGTCTCCAAGTGAATACATTTTTGTTGTGTTGTTGTTGTTTATGATGATGATAACGACGATGATGTTGACGGAGACAACAACGTCTAAAATATTGATCCCCGTGGCAGCGATGGGGAAGGCGACGATTATAACGATGATATTGATGCATATTAATATCCAGAAAATGTCTAAATATGTTTATTTATTATGGCTCTATTATCGCTTGATATAATAAGCGTATCCAGAGAATATTTTGAATAAAATTTTAAAATCTGGATTCATGTTCGTTTGCTTGAGTTAGTTCTGAGAATACGTGAGGGTTAGGATAAGCAATTAAAAGAGGTCATTGCCGCCGTCATACAAAGATATTAAATCTTTTTAATCTGTATATATAAAACGCACCGTCAGAGATCATAATGACCCTAATATCTGCCAATTTGAGTGTAACGCAGAAATGTCTGCATCACCTCCAGTTGGTCTAGTATTGCGGAGAGGATAGTGGAGTGTAAGAGTGGATTCTGGGATGGAGTCTAGTGCCTGGAGTCTGAGGTCTGGAGAACGGAGTCTGGGGACTGAGGTGTACTAATCTAGATTAAATTATAGTGTTTCCTTTTGGTTATTTGCATGTTTTTATTCTTAAAATTATATTACTTCAATACCTTTTTATTATTGTACTAAAATGAAGGTACTGTACGTATAGGCTGTATGGGAAAATATGAACAAGTTTTTCGGATGGAAATACTGCACCACTTTGGGAGTGCAGTTTATCCATCCGACAAAAAGTTCACATTTTCCCATAAAAATGCAGTAACCTTTTTATTATATGCTCATTTTCTTATTTTACCTAAGGCTTAATTATGTAAACAAAACTATACCTCAAGAAACAAAGTAACTGAATGTATGCCGTATTCTAAACTAAATACACAAGCGCAGATTCATCATTACACAACAATGACATTATTAGTGCGCACATAACTCCGCCCAGATAAATTTGAACTTGGTCGCGCTAGACGTAACTTTCGAAAGAAGATGGCGTTTTGGTCTACTTAAAACTAAAATTTGGAGTCATATTTTAAATGAATGCGAATTGCAACAACTTTTCCATTTGATCTGGAATGAGTAGCTTTTGGTACTTTTGTCGATTCTACTAAATTTTGTGATTATGGACTGGATTTATCTGTGTCAATTCCACATGAAGTACATCGGATTTCAGTAACTAGGGAGCATTAATTTCCTTTGCTTGATTCGGCATCGTACATATCGGAAGCGGACGACGTAGTATTTATCTTCTATGTACATACATGTGTAGTTGCGTATCCACATCTTAGCTGAAAATGGACTTGTCAAGGAACTGGAAATGACGGCGAGCAAGGTCGTCTTTCACACTAAAAACTTCCTTTTGGTATGAAAAGCGCATACGATAATAATAACATTATTAATATAATTATGATGATAATAACAAAAGGAAAACCAAACCAAAAATAATGAAAAGTTGCTGCTGCTTTTGATGATGATGATGATGATGATGATGATGATGATGATGATGATGATGGTGATAATGACGATGACGATGACGACGATGATAAATGCGATTATGACGACGGCGACGACAATGATGATGACGTACAACGCTTATAGTGCCAAAGTCGGTATAGATCTAAATGTTTGCAGATATCAATGCATTCTGCGGTCCAAAATTTATCTTGGAAATATAAGACTGGCACGTAAGGACGGTTGCAGTTCGATTTACTCATTATTGTTTCTATCAAGGAGAATAGACGCAAGTTTTTATTAGGCAAGGGAAAGGAATCGAATGACATAATCTGGAGGTAGCATGCATATCAACATTCTACGAAAATAGCTTCATACTTCGATGAATAAAAGCGACTTGCTGCCAGAAATTGTCATGAAAATTTCCATAGAAAGTGATTACGTGCTGTTATTTCCAAAAATGTTTCCCTTTGAGATATAACTAAAATTTCTCTGTTTTAGTTGTTCATATATCTGTTTAGATAACGCTATTGACACAAATTATAGATGATCTGTATCTGTATCGTGACATTTTGTAGTAGCCATTAAAATCCGTGCTGAAAACATGCTTCAAGTAAAATATTAGCAACTACCTTGCTATGAATGACGTCATTATTATTCTGAATTAGGTTAATTATCGACTTCGATAGCTCTGTTTATGTGGTCTAACGAAATACGTTCTCATAAATGTACTGTTGTCATGACAGAATGCACTAAAATAGGCATATTCATTTTCATGTAAACGCTATAATTGGAAACCCGTTTCTTCAGACAAAGATATTCCATCATTTAAGTGACCAACCTTTGTGTCTACACAATAGCTCCGACACAAGTATCAACGTATATTTACGAGTGTAATTAGGATGTTCGTAAGGACTTCCGTCGGTCTAAATTTTAAAAAAAATGTTGCAGTTATATTGAAAACTGTTTCTCAATCAGAAATAAGATCACAAGAGTCAGGAATGTGAATAAAGAATTTGGGTATGGCCTGTTTTTTAATATTCAGAATCGACGGGGAAGAAAACCCGAAAGGTCTGACGGTCTTTGAGATAAATTATTAGAATTAAGCATGTTATGGAGGTTGTTTGTGGGTGTAACTTTAATCTTTATTGTTTTCTCTGAAGTTGGATTTTATCAGTTGCAAGGTACATTTAACATGCACAAAAGAAAAACAAGTACTAAAAAAATTGCAAAATCGACGTAAAGACTATCAATCAGATAAAGTCAACCGGTTCCGCAACACTTGTATCCAAATGTTTTCGTCTATATTTGCAAAATCTCATCTTCAAACTAAAATTATCGGAGATGATTATCTTAAATGTCTGGTCCAAACTGTAGCTAAATAGAAAATCCATTGGTGTCAGTCTGTTGAGAAAACGGGAAAATGTGCCAACTTCAAGATGGTTTACATCAATCGGATATGTTTTGCCCTTATCCCATGTAAAAATGTTGACATTATGATGCGGCATACTATGCATGCCGTCAAGTTATGATGGACTTATGCAAAATTACAAGGTAACAATAGACATAATTTATTTCATTTGAATGTATCTCCGTTAACGTCAAAGTGCGGCATAGGGTCCTTATATAACGTCACCTATTTGAACTGTTCTCTATTTTTTTCTGGTCCTGCTGCAGGTTTGGATTCTATGTTCTGAGAGAAGATAGCCAAAGGAGGCCCTGTGATCAGTATCATTCAATTATCACCATTCACAGCGTTATCATCATCATCATCATCATCATCATCATCAAGGAGCAACGATGGCACATGCCCCCGTCCTCGCGATTTCACCTGTAACATGTTTTAGCATACATCCTTAAAACGTAATAGCTGACCACTACATGTTCGCCCCACCCCCACCCCCCCCAAAAAAAAGCAGTATGCGTGCGCCCATCATCATCATCATCATCATCATAACCATAATTGTCACGTGCATCCAACGGTATTATTTCTAATACCGGAGAAGGTGGACAATTAAAATTTAAATAGCTCCGAGCCCTCAGTCAGCAATGCCGACGGTTTAGGTGTATAAATAACTCAGGGTGAAAGGTAGAACAATTTGATAAAATATATCAAAGGTATTCAATAATTTCATAGACAAATTTCTCAATCGCAATTCCTTTCGCGCAAATACAATCCATGACCTATTCACAGCTGCCAATGACTATTTCATCGTATGAAATTAAAGGTCTTAAGTGAGAGTGTTTCCTTTCAGTGTTGCCTCTGTTAATCATCTGTCAATCACTGTCTGTCTCTTGTTCTCTTTCGTACTTCCGGTACCCTTGACTACGTGCTCCCCTGGTCTTTCCGGATCCGTCCTCCCGACACTTCCGGTACTCTCTGTCATGTACTCCTTCTGGCACTGCACCTCCACACAACTGCTGACGTCACAATACACCTATCACGTGCTCTCCACGTATATTCCCTCGTCTCCGATCGTTGGATGTCTACTCTAACACCAAACCCAGAAAGCTTCCTCAAGAGGCATTTGTTCGCAAATCCAAACCAAGAATTTTAGTAGAATTCCTTCCCGCCTTTTAATGAGATCACAACTTCGGCTACTCGGAGGACAGTCTAATGCCTCTCAACTTCTTTACGATCCACCTATGGCAAGGTTCACACATGTACTGATTAAAAAATGGATTTAGTTCGAACATAAGCGGTTGGTTATTGAGACTGCGCACTAAATTTGAATCTCTCAGTTTTTATTGGATATGATCTGGTCTCTTTGAAAACTGCCCTGGGGTAATTTGATACTTTCTTGTTATCCTCGGGGTTCCGGTCTCCAAAGCTCGAAATTCTTCAAAGCCGGCTGTGACAACACTGAGTGCAAAACAAACATAGGAGTCTCTAACTGGTCGGCCTGGTGGCAGAATTCCGTATGAATTTACCTCTGACGGGTTGTTGCGTAATGGATTAACAACATACAGGCAGTTTCTTGTGTCCTGAATCTTGTGTCTATAGTCACAATCTTATATAATACGTATTTCCATTATCCCAGGTGTCCTTAACTACAAAATAATTATAAGAAGATATGTATATACATGAAGCATAAAGCATCAACAAATTTTCCCACAATGTGACAATCCTCATCAATATCATCGTCCTTATCATCACCATCATCATCAACAACAACAACAGCAACAACCATTAATAATAACAACAACTCATTGTTCTTCTTCTTCTTCGTCTTCTTCTTCTTTTTCCTACTGCTACTACTAATGCTTCTACTTGTCATCTTCCTTCAACTACTACTTCTGCTACTGTGTAGCAACCGTATAACCTGTCTTGACTAAACGCAGACTTAACCAATTCAATAACTGTGAAAGTACTAGGTTCGCTTTTGATTATAACCGGCCTTACATCAGATTTAAGTTTTCCATTAGTATCAACAATATTGGTACATCATAGAACAGTTTTAATTTCTCCATGGATATTAGTCTTGACTGTTGTGTGCTTAATGCAAAAGATAATGACCTCATACACAGCGGAAAATAGCAATCTGCGTGCATCTGAGTTTCTTGCATTCGGTACCTACAGTTCCCAACTGTAACAATATTACTTGTTTTCCTGGTGAACTTATCCAGTTTATAACAAATACTTATTTTAGTAATGGAGTGTAGATAGCTTTGCTAATTTTGGATAAGTAAAAGACATTTAAGTTATTCTCATAAAAAAAGCATTTAAGTTTCTTCATCTTCGTAATAGAACTGGCCACATTAATTACTCTGATTCCTCTTCATTATTGCTGTTATTGTGAACTGTCTGTATTACTGGAAGATATGTATACTAATATGTATTTAAAGTTACACTGTACTGTGTGTGTGTGTGAGAGAGAGAGAGAGAGAGAGAGAGAGAGAGAGAGAGAGAGAGAGTGTGTGTGTAGGGAGGGAGGGTAAACAGTCTCTTTTGCATCATATTTAGTTCTTATTACTTGTCGTTCTCGGCGTGACAGCCCTTACTACGAGTCTAAGGGTCTGGTTAGGGGGATTAAAATGATAATATATTTCATGGAAATAAATTATACAAGAAAGAAGTGAACTGATCACCTTTTGACCATGAAAGTTTTTAGAAGGGATCTTGTTTATGACTGTGATGGGAAAACAAATGACCCTCATCCTGGTTCTGTTATTATGTGTTAGGTTTCAAATAAGGGAGAAGTAAACATAAATTCTTCATTCCATATCTTAACATTAGTCTTAGTGAAATTAATTTTACTTGTGTTTAGTTGAGAGGATTTAATGCATTTATTTATCTAAATTATTCGCTGGAATTACAAAGAGCTCAATAATACTTTCGGACTAAATTACTATCTTGGATTGATTGTGAATTCATTCTAGGACATTTTGGATTGTGTCATTATGATATCAGGCACTTTGCACATTAACACTTTCGAGACTACTCTCACACCAGCACATTCATTATTATAATTCATTCGGAATACCACATGAATTCATTCAGAATACTATATACTTTTGGATTTGTGATATAACTTTTAGGACAATTTGGGATTTTATTCACAATATTATAAGTTCTTTTTAAATTTTCACTTTGTATTCCTGGGAAATAAATTATGGTTTTGATATTACAAACCTTGTTGGTTATCGCTCTTTTCCGTTACTTTTGGTTTAAGACCATATAGAAGAAACCTTTCTGTAAGGAGTATTTAAATGTATATCCCACATCCTCACACAAGCAGATAAATATAAAGCATTATACGACAACAGGAGCAGAAGAGAACGATCGATTTCTATGGTAAAACCTGTGTTTCCACTTGTAGAAATATTTAAACTCGAACATTTATACCTGTACTTTTTTATCAAACAGAATCGATCGTTTCGTCTCACTTGGTTGATATTACTTTTGAAGTTTTATTGAAATTATAAATCTCCGCTAATGTAGCGTATAAATGAAAAAGAGGCTTAACACACGTAATTTTATGAATAATTTTTAACCTAAGCATGGTTGAATATTCATATTTCATTTTGTTTTTGATCCAACATTTTTACATATCAATTAGGAAATTTCTGTCGTTTTGTTGATCAATGAATGACATTTCGGAAGAGGAATAAAGAACTATCTTTATTCACAAAGAGCGCATTTACGGCCCAAGTTTGCTGTTTATCTATCGCACGATAAGCCTTTTACTACCACCTGACTAAACATTGCTGTTGGCGATGCATGTGCTCTGTGTTGAAAATATCTTCCAAAAGGGTATTTGTATGCATAAAATAGCATTCTTCAGCGTTCCTTAATCAATTCGTCAAGCGAGGAAATAACGTCAAACTTGCCTACGACATTCTTAGGTGTATCAATTCGAACTCTTCTCTTTATTTAGCATCTTATTATAGAGATTAGACTATCCACGAAAATGTATTTTTGACCAGATGTTATGGTCTTTTAGAGAGCAAAGCGAACATAGTCCTTTTAGAAACACCAATTTATTTTAGTGTTACTGGGGAATCAAGAGGAATCCATAGAACTGTGTATCACCTTGCAGTCAAAAGTGCAATAGAAACTGTCCAATGCACAACTCATAGCCAAGCAGTAATGAACGTGCGGACAACGAAAAATAACGCTTTCTACACTTTGCACATAAAATAACCTACTGAAAAAGATTAATACGAATGATGTAGCCCTTCAAACGTAAACGTCAAAGCATACATTATGTTATAACGCTCGTTGAATTCAATGTATAGTTCGAATTTTATTTCTGTGAAAAAATTAATGAGCTCAGAGAAAATAATTACGAAAACGGTATAAACCGAATAAATTTGTGTACGAAAAGAAATCTGCACTTGAACTAGCTTGGCAATGAAGATCTTCACTGTAATGTTTTGCACAATGCTCAGTTATGAATTGCTCCATTCAGGATTGTCATGGTGAAACAGGTCACAGCTATATTTAGCAAGCCAAATCTTTTAGTATAAACCGCCTTCTGTGAGAAGCCATCAGAAGTTTGTAGAAATTCGGTAATTTAAGTATCAATTCCAAGATTGCTGTCGGGACTGGAACGTAAATAGATAATTAACTAACCAGAAATAGAACCGATATTTGGGTGCGGAATTAGACGGTCCTGTAATTTTCATCAACGTAATATGGGTCTTATAGTATGCAGAAAACTATAATCTGTCTGACAAAAACCGTAAATAACCCAAAGATATTTTTAGCACAATGTAACAAAGGTGCCAGTTACTGAAATTGTTGCGTTTACTCATCTATAATTTTTCAGCATGTTATTTATATGATTGTTGAACATTTTTCCATTCAAACATAATAAGCAAAATAAGTGTTACACTATCGTTTAAAATTTGTACGCCAAAGACTAATTTAGTTTCTAAATCAAAACTTCCAGCTATAGAGAAGCAGGTGTAAGTACACTTTAACTTATAAACAGAGATTCATTCAAACATGCATTGCTGTTCTTTATATACTTTGTTTTTAGTTTAACGCTACTTCTTATCGCAATATAGGCTTTACATGGCGGCCAATATAACTGGTACAAGAAGAACCCGGGAAAATTCCGGTAAGAGCCACCGATCCACAGGAAGCTACTGGCAAGCTTTCTCACATACCCAAATTGGCTGAGTCCGAGGCAATTCTTCTCCTGTACCTTGCACGACGGGTTTCGATTTTCTTCATATATTCCTTACCCACACCATTTTGTTTGCAACAAATTCTACGGCAGAATCCAAAGCAATGCATACGTAGTTCGATAGCTTTTCTTGTCACATTGAGAGACAGAACCTTATTACGCAAATTGGTAATTTCCTATAAGGTCTTCCTCCAACTGACTTATACAATCCTTAAAAGCTGGTTCGTATCCCGCATTGGGACGACAGTGTTTATAAGGAGCACGACAACCCTGTCTGGAAACTAGCATTACTAGTCCTCTACTCGAGTCTAACATTAGAAGGTTATGGCACCCTAAGGGAACTTAACATGGATTAAACGGAATGTGACTCAATTAGAATGCTAAAATTACCAGTGGCACAATACCTCCCTTTCCCCACTCCCAGGAATTTATCATTTACGGATGACTTTATGGCTTCGATGGGAACTTTAACAGGATGAAAAGACTTTAAAAATAAGTCGAAAACAGACAAGAACCACGCTGAAATAAATTAATATTTTGGTGTCTGTTTTCTGTACCTTTGATGAATTTGAGCATTGTTACGAGTTGCAAATTTGACGTGGTATTTGTGTATGACATGACTTACCGTTAATGTTACAGAGAGAGAGAGAGAGAGAGAGAATTATTTAATAACAGGCGAGGACTGACCAACATTTATTCTGACTGATCACAACATGTTTTGACTGACCAACACCTATTTTCACTAACCTGTACATTTTCTGATTGATAAACACTTATCCCGACTCACTAAACCTTTAACAATTGACTAGCAACTATTCTGACTCCAATCTATTGTGTGGCACACCTATTTTGACTGACCAACACCTGTGTAGACTCAAAATACATATTCTGACTGATCAATGCCAATTATGACTGACCAAGACTTATTACAAGGGATGAACATATTCTGATTGACCAGCGCCTATACTGATTGATCAACACCTGTTCTGACTCACCAACTCGTATTTTGACTCATCAAAAACTATTATGAGAATATCCAGGGATTTATGTATGCAAAAATGTCACCCTTTTACACACTCGATCAAGGTAAATTCCGATTCTCCAGTTAGAAGTGACGTCATGTTACTATCGTTAGAACTAGAAAAAGTACAACGGAAATTCCAGTTCTATATTTAGAAACAACGTCATGCTACGATCTTTGGAACTTGAACACTAATTCCTACTGACCAACACTCACTGACAAAAAAGGAATGTGTCAGAGGTATGCACAGTAGGTTGACGAAGGCTGAGACATTCTTATATAGACCAACACACACGTTATTACAAACACACTGGGAAGCGGACAAACATTCATTCTTATCAAGCAACATACTTACAAATAAACCTATAGGGAGAAAAGGGTTTGTATTAGTATGGTATAGGATCACTATAATGCTTATAATTGTCATGAAACATGCATTCATACATACAATCGCACACTTCAACGGTATAATTATAAGCACATATACACATACAATGTCACACTTCAACGGTATAACTATAAGCATATATACACATATAATGACACAATTCAGGGGTGTAATTACTAGCATATATACACATAAAATGACACAATTCAGCGGTATAATTACTAGCATATATACACATACAATCACACAATTCAGGGGTATACTTACTAGCATATATACACATACAATGACACTTCAACTGTATAATTATAAGTACATATACACATACAATGTCACACTTCAACGGTATAATTATAAACATATGTACACATAAAATGACACAATTCAGGGGTATAATTACTAGCATATATACACATATAATCACACATTTCAGGGGTATAATTACTAGCATATATACACATACAATCACACAATTCAGGGGTATAATTACTAGCATTTATTCACATACAATGACACACTTCAACGGTATAATTACTAGCACACATACACATACAATGTCACACTTCAAGAAGGGAAAGAGGGGGATATTTTAATTTTTCTTTGAATCCACATTAAGACATAAAATACAAAAAAAAAAAAACAAACAACATAAAACAAACACAAAGACACTAGTATAACGCTCTGTGGAACAATAACAGTAGGGGCATTGTAGCTGTTGTAGAAATGTTAATAGGGATGGACGAATTGGATGGGAGACGAACAAAGACATACATAACTACACAATTTCATTGTCGACTGTGGGCTACATAATAGTAGTGAAAGGGGTTAGTTTAGCCTCAATGGGAATTAGCATTACAGACCCCCCTGGGCAAGTTTAGCCTCAATAGAAATTTAACATTAACCACCCTGGGTAAGTTTAGCCTCAATGGAAATTTAACATGGGCAAAAAACCCTGGGTAAGTTTAGCCTCAATGGAATTTAACATTGGAAGAAAAGACGTTTGGGCCTGTTGAGCCTCAAGGGGAAATGGAATAGGGTTGGGACCCTATTTTTCTTTTAAAGAAAAAAGGGGTAGGCAATGGAAAGTCATTCTCTTTTCGAGACCTATGAGTGGCCCTGAAAAGGGCCTTTGAATTTATGTTAATATGCCCTTAACATAAAGGGCATCTGCGGCATCTTCTTGTCCTCAAGCTGCGTCTTAGTGTAGGGCCATAAATCAGAGTCCTCTTGAGGCAACCTTGTCTTTCCACATAGACTCTTCGTATCCACAGACTGGTGTCTGACTTGTGGACAACTGTCCACTTGGATCGGACATACATTAGCATGTCCGTCCTAAACATCACTGAAGACACAAGGGTGGATGATTCGACTGTGGTCCACATCTTGAGGCGACGAGAACAGGTGAATCAATGTAGTGAACTGCGCTTATTTATAGGTAGAGGAAGGATTGAAACGGATTTAGTTCATTGACCAATCCAAACACGCGTTACAAAATTCAGTCAGCCCGCATCCAATCCGAAGAGAACAGTCCGTGACGTCACGTGGTCTATATAGATTCGCTAGCACCTGTGTGCAGTCAATCTATGCGACAGTGATTCAACATGACGGAAACTCAGAAAACGATTCATTGGGGTGCACCAGCAGTGGAGACCGCCCAAGGGAACCCGGACTTACTTTCAGAAGAGGTAAATTGGGATTTTGTGGATTTTCTTACCTCGCAAGAATTTGTTCCGGAACCTTCGTTACCTTCATTACCGGAATTGGAGAATTTTAGACAGAGACCGAAAGAAGAATTGGAGAAATTTATACAACGACAAAAGGAAGCGGAACAAGCTTTTCTCCTACAGCAACAGCAGCAAGAAGAAGAGGTAAGAAAAAAACAACAACAAGAAGAAGTAGCAGCAAAGAAACAAGAGGGTGAAAATCAAACGGTCACGGTACTGTTGGACATTTTAGCGGAGTTAAGAAGTCTGAAACAAATGTATCAGACTTCTTTATTACGACCGAAGAGAATACGACCTTCCCGAGCTAAACACGTCAACCCTGTGACTAAGCCTACCGTACAACCCTTAGTGATTTCAACCCAATCATCATCAACAGTACGCAGTCCAGAAGTAGGCCTTGGCCGTGGCAAAGGCTTAAGGCAGTTAAAGTTGATTGCTTAAACTCACCCCTACACCATAAAGAAAAAAGGCCCTTTTCAGGGCCACCCACATTTCTCGAAAAGAGATACACTTTCAATTGCCAATAACTCAAAAAAAACCCCCATTTTACCCCTATAGTACGTGTATATGAGTGCGTGAGTGCAGCTTCTTATTTTAAAATCAAAACTCAAAGACACTTACCTTATATAATTAATTTATTCTTTTCTCCATAGTTACAATCCAATTCACAACAGAACACTTTAAAAAGTTCATTGACTTCTTCTATCTCATTGTTTACTCTCTCTGTTTTTTCCATTTCTTCACCGTCACAGTCTTTTCCTCTTCTTCCTCCTCACTTTCTTCCCTTCTTTTTTTCTCCTGTTTCTTTTTCTTCACCTGGCTGCTTTCTTCCTCTGAAGAATCCCTCTCTTCTTCTGAAGAATCCCTCTCTTCTTCTGACTCCTTTTGTTTCTTTTTTGGGCAATCTGGAGACCAATGTCCTTTTTCTTGACAATAATAACAGGTATCTTGACTTTTGTCTTTTCTAGCCCCTGTTTTTTTTTTTTTTTGACGGTCTGGACACTCTGAAGACCAATGCCCTTTCTTCTGACAGATATAGCAAGTATCTTGACTTTTATCTCGAAAGGAAGGAGAGTAGTCCGTCGGCTGATCTGAAGAGAATTTTCTAATGACCCCTCGCAAAGCTCTGATGAAACGTTCGATTTGGCTAGTCTCTTCCATCGTTGTGCTCGGTTTGAGAGTGAAATGAATAGTGAAAGGACAAGACACACACCCTTTTATATACGCTGGTTTGCCATGACTATAAATTAGTCTATGGTGTTTAAACTTGAGTCATTTGACGTTTTGCACTCAAGATGAAACGATTCAATTCATTTGAGAAGAAAGAAGAAGAAGAAAGTAAGAGGCAGAAACGTGATCTATCGCCTCGTACCAGGGCTGAAGTCTTGGCACAAATTCATGCCAGTGATTTTGAAGAGGACATGAGTGAGCCAGAATCCGAACCCTCTAAACAAAGTTCACCACCCTTAGTCAACCCTGAAAAGTACTATGACATTCGAGAGACCGAAAAGTGCTCCTCTAGAAAATTTCGAACCACGGCTTACAAATACTCAGTGAAGTTTAAAGATTTCAAGGCTGAAGTACCGTTAGAGAAAGCAGAAGGGTTCATCACCGGGGTGTGGGATTCTTTGCTCACTGCACTCAAGCGACAATGTCAACCCAAAGAAGACGATCGCTTGAGACATTCCATACAACATGACGGTTTGAAATCCCCTGTTTGGATCGAGTTTAGCAGACCCGCAGAACTAACCCCTTCCAAAGTCATGGACAAGATTCAACACGTGCAACAATGCAATGACAAGTTTGACATCACCGATGGAAAAGCCACACTGGACATGACCCACGTCTCTCCTCCTCAAGGGACCGGACAACGCAATAAGGTGTTACTGGTGAACGACCTTCGCAGCACCAAAAAGAGTCTCGTCCAAATTCACAATTCTCAAGACCAGATGTGTTTAGCCCGACCCATCGTGGTGGGACGAACCTATGCCAACAAGAACGACACGACAGAATGGAAAAGAGCCTGGAAGACTATTCGACAATCGGACCGAGCCAAACAACGAAACGAAGCAGAACTCCTGTTACAACAAGCCGACTTGCCCAAAGACACAACCTGTGGCATTCCTGAGATGCAAAAATTGCAAGATGTCCTAGCTCCACGCTACACCTTGAAAGTGCACCCTCAAGAAGTGCGCGGACTTCTGTTGTTTCGAGGGAAAGACTTTAAGGACGGAAAATACAATTATGTCTATTATCACGATGACCATTTCGATACCATTACCAGTATCACTGCATTCCTGCGATACAGTTATTACTGTGAGAAATGTGACTATGGCTATGACAATCGAGA
Organism: Sinohyriopsis cumingii; assembly: GCA_028554795.2. Lineage (NCBI taxonomy): Eukaryota > Metazoa > Mollusca > Bivalvia > Unionida > Unionidae > Sinohyriopsis > Sinohyriopsis cumingii. Next base: position 161,300,335 of record CM068824.1, read on the forward strand.
GCAACACAAACATTGCGGATGGAAATGCTCAGGATGTTTGGCCTCTCCACCCTGTCTGAGCGAAGGACAAGAAAGAGTACATTGTCCTGCTTGTCTGCGTACGTTTGTCAGCCCTGCCTGTTACCAACAACATCTGAAGACGCAAGATTCACAGCAGAAATGTGCTTGTCAACTCCTGAGATTGTGCCCTACGTGTGGACAAGGCCTACGTACCAATAATGCCAAGGCACACGTATGTTCAGGAAAAAAAAGTGTCACATTTGTCATCACATCGTGGACTTGGAACACCAATGCTACGTGCAAAAATACCAACCCCCACCAGAGAAAGAGGACGGTCAAAAGAAGAAAGGCAATTTCATCTTTTTCGATTTCGACTGCATGCAAGAGACCGGCATTCACATTCCTAATTTCTGCGTGGCTCATTGAGCGTGCGAGAAGTGCATTTAAGAACCTATTTTCAGTCATTGCCCTCACTGCAGCAAGATTCCTGGAGGGCGTGAAAAAATCTTTCGAGGACCGAACACGTTAGCCGATTTTGCCCAATGGGTCTTAGACCCCATCGACAAGACGTGGAGCCAAGAGGACATCGAACGTTACGGAGATTGTCATCGTCATTCCACAGTGATGGCTCACAATTTCTCCGGATACGATGGACAGTTTCTTTTGAGGTACTATACGGAACATGGCATCGAACGTCCTAAAATGACTTTGAACGGAGCCAAAATCATTTTCATGCAAGTGGGACAAGTGCAGTTTAAAGATTCGATGAGTTACTTGGCCATGCCTTTGAGTCGAATGCCTAAAACGTTTGGAATGACAGAAATGGCTAAAGGGTACTTTCCACACTTTTTCAATACGGAAGCCAATCAACACGCCGTTCTACCCCATTTACCTGAGGCTCACTATTACGACCCCGACAACATGCGTACCGAACAACGAGAAGCTTTCTACGCTTGGTACCAGGCTCACGCCTCCGACCCTTTCGACTTTCAGGAAGAAATTCTAAAGTATTATCGTTCCGACGTGGACATTTTACGACGTTGCTGTGGAAAATTTCGAGAACTGTTCATGGAACACGGAGGGGTCGATCCTTTGAAAGAAGCTTGCACCATTGCCAAAGCGTGTTCCTTAGTGTATCGACAACGATTCATGCCTGAAAACACCGTGGCTGTCATCAGCCCTCAAACGACCCACTATGTCAAACGTCAATACTCGGTCAAAGCCCTACGCTGGTTACATTAGTTGTGCGACAAGGAAGGCAAATGGATTCAGCATGCCCGCAACGGAGGGGGTGAAAAGACTATCGGAACGTATTCGGTAGATGGCTGGGACTTAGAAAACCCCAAGATCGTGTACGAGTTGAACGGTTGCTTATTTCACGGATGTCCCGTCTATTACCCTGACCGTGGCACTAAAAATCAGTTTTTACAACGAACCATGGAAGACTTGTACCAGGACACTTGTCAACGACGCCTAAAGTTAGAAGAGGAAGGATACCAAGTGGTGGAAATGTGGGAACACGAGTACGATCACCGTTTGAAAACCGATCCCGAGTTTAAACGCCTCGTGGAAAGTTACCAGTTCATGGACCCACTGAACCCGAGGGATAGTTTGTACGGAGGAAGGACCAATGCCACCTGTTTGCTGTACCAAGCCGACGAAGAGAAAGGAGAAGAAATCAAATACTTGGACTTGTGTTCGCTGTATCCTTACGTGTGCAAATATTGTCGCTTTCCTGTAGGGCACCCTCAATTGTTAACGGAACACATCGATCTGAAAAACATTCGACAATACGAAGGCTTGATCAAGTGCAAAGTTTTGCCTCCCACGAACCTATACCATCCCGTCTTACCTCACCATTGTCAAGGCAAACTGATGTTTCCATTGTGCCGTACTTGTGCCGAAACGTGCAACCAAGATCAGCCTTGTCAGCACACCCAGGAAGAACGTGCCTTGACGGGAACCTGGGTCAGCGTAGAATTGTTCAAAGCTCTGGACATGGGATACCAACTGTTAGAAGTGTACGAAATTTGTCACTTTCCCAAGACACAACAATACCACAAGGGTGACTTAACTCAGAAAGACATTTTCGCCGACTACGTGGATGCCTTTTTGAAACTGAAACAAGAAGCCAGCGGCTATCCGTCCTGGTGTCACACTCCCGAAGACGAAAAAACATTCAAAGAGAAATACTATGAACAAGAAGGCATCTCTTTAGACCACATCGAGAAAAACGAAGGCAGGCGATCGTTTGCCAAAGTGATGTTAAATTGCTTGTGGGGTAAAATGGCACAACGTCCGTGTTTACCCAAGACGGAATATTTGACAGAACCTTCCCGCTCTTTTCAGATGATTCACGACAAAACCAAATACATGAAACACGTGGACGTCGTTCGCGAGGATTTGATCTGGGTCAATTACGAAGAAGATCTGGACTTTGTACATGACGACCCTTTTGGAAATGTCATCATTGCGGCTTACGTGACAGCTCATACTCGCTTAAAATTATACGAAGCTTTAAAACTGTTAGGGGAACGCGTCCTGTACTTTGACACGGACAGTTGCATTTACATCCATCACCCGAGTCAACAGCACCCTTACATCGAAGGAGACCGTTTAGGAGCCTGGACAGACGAGCATCCCGACGACAAGATTCTAAGTTTCGTCAGTGGCGGTCCAAAAAATTACGGCTACGAATACCGGGACAAAAAAGGAGAAGTGCACACGAAGTGTAAAGTGAAAGGATTGACTCTGAATTATCGTACCAGTCGTGTGGTCAACTTTGGGGTATTGAAAGAAGCCTTGCAATCTGGAGAGGATGAACACTTTAAAGTGACCACCTATCAACCGAAGAAGATTGTACGTTTACCCACTCACCACATCGTCAGTCGACCCTTGGAAAAAGTCTATCAAATAGTGTACCAGAAGCGAGTGCGACTTCCCAATCATTTCTCCTTACCGTATGGACACGTCGGTATTGGTCTGTATATAAAAAGGAACCCTAGGCAAGATCGATAGTTCATTGTGACTACCAAGACCAAGCGAACAAGATGAATACTTTCAGAGAAACACAAAACAAGTTTAGAAAGGCACAATTCAAGTTTGGGGTTTCTGATGTGGAATGCGATTGTGAGCCTTGCGATGGGAACGATGCTGTACGATGTGACCTTAGCGATGCCGTAAAGCATAATGGGAACTTTGTTCTCACTACCCCTATCATGGAAAGTGATGCTGTGCGTGTCAAACCTGAGGGATGCGAAAGCGATGCCGCTCGTTCTCTTGGACATTTTACTGGGTTTCGTTTTAAAGGTGGATGTTCACCTTCTCGTCTACCTCCCTACGGATGTCATCCAGCCCTGAGCAAACTCCTGTCCATGTCACCCAACCCTCATCGAAACGAACCTGTGAAAAACGAATATTCGTTTCCTGTGCGTTTGTCGGAATACTGCGACTTTGAAAATCGTCTTCAGTCGTTCAAAGGAGAATGGCCTAAGTATCTGGGAGGCCCGACCCCCGAAGAATTAGCCAGAGCTGGATTGTTCTACTTGGGCGAAGGAGATAAAGTCAAGTGCTTCAGTTGCGGTGTGTCACTTCACCACTGGGAACCACAAGATTAAGTCTACGTAGAACATGCTCGATGGTCACCGAATTGTCATTACTTACCCTTAGTGGGACCGAGACATTGAAGTAACTTACCATAATCTGTTCATGGATACCTTACAAGAGAACATTCGTGCTTTGCCTGTGGAGTTGAGAGAACGCATTTACCAAGAACTGATCAAAATACAAGTGAAGCGCAAACGCAAAGTTATTCAACCGTTTTTAAATTATGCTCTGTTTCAAAGTATAAGAAGACTGATTATGAGTGGATATTACATCAGGCACAACGGTAAACGAGGCTATTGGCCACCACCCAAGGATTCCAAAAACAGTGTATATACTTATGGATACTGTACAAGAGAACATTTTGGGCTTGCCTGTGGAGTTGAGAGAAAGGATTTACCGAGAGCTGGTGAAAATACAAGTCAAACGTAAAGAACAATTGCATCCGTTACGTCACCAGATCTTTAACCACTGGTACCTGAATGGTATAAGAGGACTGATTCGTTAGAAATTGTTTCAGTGGTCAGACCTTGTTGAACACTTTCAGTTTGTGAATGAACTAAACGTTCGTAATTTTGGTTACTTCGAGATTCATCTACTGCACCGTATTGAGGAAGACGAGTTAAAGGATTACCAACATATGTTACGTGGAATCTGCTTAGCGAAAGACGAAACATCTAGACAAACTCTGACGTTTCGGTTACAGTATGCAACATTTAAATTCCCTACTGGAGAACGAAGATGTCTAGTTAGAAATTACCTTTATTGCTTCCGAAACAAAGAGACTATAAAATCAGTCTGCCATGCCACGGATTATGTCACATGTTATTGAACAGATTCCGTGGAAGGAACTCAATGACCATATTCAAACCGTGGATCATTACCATCGATTATTACAAGAACTGTATCCATTCAATTGGGGTCGACAAGTGGTGTGTGTCTTAGTGACTTGTTTTCTGGGATTTCGTTTACCAGCCGATTCTTTGTGGACTCTTTACGATCAGTACTTACCACACCCCCATGGCCTTAAATGGTCACGAAAAACTCCTTTTGCTCAAAGCCTTGCGTTTTCATCTGGATACTTCTCGACCTCTACGGGAAAATAGGATTCGTCAACGTTTAGCTACCCAAGACGTGTATGACGATGTGTGTGTAGCTTGTGACTTACACCCCCATTGGACAGATGTCCGTGCCTGGAAAGAATGGGATTTTGAGGCTTGGACCCAAGAAGTGGCCCAGTATGCACGAGAGTTGTTCAAGGAAAAAAGTTACTTTTCAACCCGTGTTAGTGACGGTGCCAGAAGAACCCGTCACCCAGGACGGGACTGTCGTGGACAGGCCTGAAAGACCCTTTCGGGAGGACACTTGTGTGACCTTACCCCCTATAGAACTGGTCATAACATTACCCAAAACATGTTCTACAGACACTTGTTTTTATTCCACGTTAATGGTTATCATATGCCTTTTATCGTTGTACTTAAGCCTTTGGCTTTTATGTATTTTTGTCTTTCGTATTCATGTTTAAAACATTCAATAAACGTGTTCTGAAAAAAAGTATATAAACTCTCGTCTTGTTTGTTTTCGTGTCACAAGTGACATTCCTGACACTATGGCTACCTCTGCTGTCTCTGCTCCCTTTTCCTCTACTGTCGAAGTCATCGACGAACACTTAGATCGTGCCAGTTGGGAGGCTTTGTATCTTCGCCATCCCTTTAACATGCTCATTGCTGGACCTAGTGGTTCAGGCAAAACCGAATTCGTCAAACGTTTGATCGAACATAAACATCATTTGATCGATCGACCACCTCAGCGGATCGTGTGGTGTTACAAAGAGTGGCAATCGGCGTACAGCCTCTTGCAAGAAAGTCAAGGCGATTCCATCGTGTTTGTGGAAGGCATTCCTAAAGAAGACGACGGCATCGTCTCTGACTCCCGTGAAACCCATTTGGTCATTTTTGACGACATGTTAGGAGAAGACGAAGAAGAAATTAAACTGTGGTTCACGCGCAAAGGGCATCACCGTAATGCCAGTGTCGTTTACATCACCCAAAATTTGTTTCAACAAAGTAAAGCCCATCGCACCATCAGTCTCAATGCGCATTACGTGGTCTTGTTTAAAAACCCTCGAGATAAATCGCACGTGAAAGTCTTAGCCAAACAGTTAGGGACACCGTGTCTGACTCAGGCGTACGACGATGCCACTCAAACTCCACACGCCTATTTACTCGTCGATTTGAAACCTACGACCCCCGATGATTTGCGATTTCGTACCCACTTGTTTCACCACTGGTGCCAAGACGCAGGACCTCTCCTGTACACGTCTCCGTCCTCGACTTAATTTCACTCCACAAAAAAATCTATAAAAACCTCAGACCCTTTTCGTCTGTCTCACACAACGTCAACATGGCGTCCCTTCAGTCGCATCTTCCCGTCAAATTGATTCGTGCCTTGTATGGCATCAGTCGAGAAAAAAATCCACAAATACGAGCTCGTGTCTTAGAAGCTAGTCTCAAAGAAGTCTTACGATGGTTCACGGTGACGGCACGTCAATTACTCCAAGGAATCATTCAGATTCCTCATCAAACCAAACGCTTTTTTGATCGAAACAAAGTCGCTTTGACCCAACTGGCCGATCCCCGCATCGACACTCAAACCAAAAAACAAATCATTTTGAAACCTGGAGGGAGCGGTACTCTAGGAGGGGTCATCATTCGCTCTCTCTTAAGATGAGAGCCTAATGCCCCCAAACTTCTCCCCAAGACAAAAGTCAAACGAAGCCCCAAGAAGAAGAAGAAAAAGACCAGGTCCTCAAGGAGAACTTCTCCAGTGGCGGGACCCTCCTCTTACCAGACACCACCCCGGAGAAAGAAAATAAGCCGCCTAAAAAAGAAACAGAGAAAAAGTCCCCAGAAAAAGAAAAGCCCGCAGAAGTATACTAGTCGCAAGAGAGGCACTTCGGCCAGGACGCAACCTTACACTCGCAAACCACGACCTGCCACAGCGGTTACTGCGTCTCCGTCAGCCTGACGTTCATCCACTTCTCCGTTGATGACACCAAGAACTGAAGAGTACTTGGAGACGTTGATCACACCAATAACTTCTCCGTTGATGTCCCCAAGAAGAACTTCCACAGTGGCAGGACCCTCCAATTTAGTGGCAGTGGCTGCTGCTCACAAAGTACCTTCTCCCAAAATCAAAGTACAAGAAAGATCGGGCATGTTACAAAGTTTACTGGATTTGTCCAAGCAAGAACTGGCTCGATTTAGTCCGTTGCGTATCCCCGCACGACGTGTCATGCCTGTCCTGAAGTTGATACGACGTAAAGACAATCAGTGGCGACGCGTTCCAGTATAAAAAAAGGTGTGTGACCAAGTAGGGTATCAGTGTTTTTGGTGCTCCTGAAGACTCAAAGATGTCACCCTCCAGAAAACCCCAAGGAAAGAAAAGAAAAGGACTGCCTCCTCGTTTAGTCAAACATGGGGACATGTTATCTGTCCTGTCCAAAGCTTCTCCACCTCTACGTAAAAAACTCATTCAATCAGCCTCCAAAGAGGTCATCGATACCGTGTGCGAATGTTGTTTGAACGTCTTGAAAGGCACGATCCCTTTGTCCAAACACCAGAAACAATGCTTAGGTAAACATCGTCACGTTCTTCGCCAAATGGTTCAAAAGAAAATTCCCATTCGTCAAAAGAAGAAGATGTTGGTCCTACGTGGAGGCATTTTACCCCTCTTGTTAGGTCCCTTACTGAAAGGAGTCTTGGGAACCATGTTGGGAGGACTGGTGGGAGCAAGATAAAAAGGCCCTCGGAAGTCCCAAGATCTCAGAATCGACCCCTGACAACCCCATGGAAGGACGAAAACTAGCTTTAGTGCCTTACAAACGATGGATGGAATACCATCGGTGGCAAGAACAACACACCCCGCATTTACCTCCCAATCCCAATTTGAGCGAGATGTCCCAGTTACAACACGAATTGCAGTCCTTGATGGATCGCCAAGATTTGTCCGAAACAGAAAAATCGCAAAAGTACGGTCAACTCTTGCAACGACTGCAACTCTTTCACCAGAACGCTTTAGACTAAACAGTTCTACCCACTCTGAAAGATTTTAAGACCTTGATGAAGAGTCCAGCACCATCACCAGTACCAGTACCACCACTACCAGTGACCAAGACAGAAAAAGGAGAAGAAGAAGAAGAAGAAGGGTTTCAAACTGCACCAGAAAAAGTTCGCAAGTTAACAAGACCGCCTTCCTCCAGAATTGGATGGATTAAAAAGATGATGGCCACCCCTTCTTCATCACAAGAGAAAAAAGAAAGTGAAGACAGAAGTGTAGACAGAAGTGAAACAAGAACCGATATCCCCCGCTCAGACATCCTCCTCTTCAACACCTATTGCTGGTCGCACACGCAAAGCATTGCAATCCAAGAAAATACCCCAAGAGAAAAAGAGTAGCATCCTCCAAGAGTGGGTGCCTTATTAACACACAAACACAAAAAAATGGAAAAAGTCTTAGTCAGCATTTGCTACGATCCCTCTCATCCTGCAGGTTACGCAGGAGTTCAAAAATTGTATCGTGCTGCCAAAACTCGATTGAAAAGTCTCCGTTTACCTCAAGTGCAACGATGGTTACAAGAACAAGCTACCTACACTTTACACAAACCCATTCGACGCAAGTTTACCAGAAGTCGCACCCGAGTGGAAGGCATCGATCATCAATGGCAAGCCGATTTAGCCGATGTCTCTCATTTGGCCAGCTACAATCGTGGCTACAAATATTTGTTTTGTGTCATCGACGTCTTTTCCAAATTTGCCTGGGTCGTGCCCTTGACTTCCAAATCCAGCAGCGAGTTAGTGCGAGCCCTGCAACGAGTGTTGAAACAAAGCGGTCGTCACCCTCTTCGATGGCAAACGGACAAAGGCACCGAATTTCTGAACCAAGCTTTCCAACAAGAATTAAAGAAATGTGACATTCATTTTTTTACCACCGAGAATCCCGAAACCAAAGCCAGCATCGTGGAACGTTTTCAACGTACTTTGAAAGAACGCATGTGGAAATATTTTACGCATCACCACACTCTGAAGTACATCGACATCTTAGCACAGCTGGTGCAAGCGTACAACCAATCTTACCATCGAAGCATCGGACGTGCCCCGCAAGACGTGACTCCCGACAACGAAGTGTTGGTGTTTGAGCGCCTGTTTGGTACGTCCCCGACGAGGGCTGTCCCCCACAAAAGTGGAGTGTTGGCCGTAGGAGATTGGGTACCCATTGGCAAAACCAAACGCACTTTCGACAAAGGCTGCTTACCTAACTGGACGACCGAATTGTTTCGTGTCACTGGACGAGTGCATGGCCGTCATCCTGCCGTCTATAAATTGGAAGACATGAACGGAGAAGTGCTGAAAGGAACGTTTTATTTGCCCGAGTTACAACGTGTGACCAAAAAAGAAGACGACGTGTACGACATCGAAAGCATTCTCGAACGCAGAACCCGTAAAGTGGGCAAACGACGTGTCAAAGAAGTCAAAGTACGTTGGAAAGGATATCCACCCAGTTTTGATTCTTGGATCGACGCTTCGTAAGTCATCGACTATAAAAAGAAGTGACCATCATGCCCTTTCACACAGACGCAGCTACGTCGACCACTCCTTCACCTAGTTCTTCTGTGCAAGATTTACAAAAACAACCCTTGTGGGTGTGGTGTGGAGAACGTGTGCCTAAAACGCAAATCGTCTTTTTCTGCCAAATCTTCGTGGTGTATTGTGTCATCGGGGCAGCCATTGCCAATTTGAGTTTGCGACAAGGAGACAAACAATTGTGGACCATTTTATTGAGCAGTTGCATCGGTTACCTGCTTCCCAATCCCTCCCTGAAATTCTCCTCGAACGGGAACCACGGGAACCTTGTGTCCAGTGCCAGTGTCAGTCACCACTCCAACAACAACAACAACCCCATTTTGGGCGGAGACACGCCTCTGACGTCCAGTAACCCCTCGGACAGCCACAGAACTCTGGAATTATGAGTCACCAAAACCAATTTTACTTAACCTTACCCAGTGACAGTTCCATGGAGGTGTTTCCCCACAACACGTTGTGCTGTTACACGGCCAAATTACCTCAGGCCATCCAATTAGATCACGAAGCATATTGGGAAGTGGCTTTAGTGGAAATCATTCACCCGACTCAAGTCCTCAATGTCCTTCCCAATCAAAATTTTTTTTACGGTGGAAGTTCATGACGAGCAAATACAACAGTACTTGGATACCTATGGCAAATATGACAAGAAAACCCGTAACACAGAAAATCCAAAGTGGACCGACTATCACTTGTTCATTGCCGCAGGCTATTATTTTAGTGGTCAACATTTGGTGAGTACCATAGCCTCCAGGTTTAATGTCGTGTTTCTGAAAGCTTTGGGAAGTGTCAAAAAAAGTGTCACCTTGGAATACCACAAAACAGCTCGTCGCTTCCTGATGAAATTTCCTGAGGGGGGTAAAATCACGTCTTTCTTATTTTGTCCTGAATTGTTTGTCATGTTGGGCGAGGACATGGAGATAAGGAAGAAAGTAGAAAAAGAAAAAGGCGAATTACTAGTCATTTCTGACAACGATTCTTTTGCCAAGTATTTTCGTACCCCGGTAGAACTGAACCAAGGACTGAATTTGATGTTTGTGTACTCCGATGTGGTGGAGTACAACGTGGTGGGACACATCTCCGTACCGTTACTGCGTGTCATTCCTTTCAAAGTGGATTCTGCCACGGCCGCTGACGAGGAAGGTGGAAACACTTACCACGTCCACCGCGAATTGGTCCATCCTCACTATTTGCCTGTCAGCAAGTCGTATTTGGACACGGTCAACATTGCTATAAAAGGAGATCTGGGACAAAATATTCCATTCACCAAAGGAAAAGTCACGATGAAACTCCATTTTCGAAAACGGTTCTCTCACGACTCGTAAGTCATGTTTCCAGAGTACCGAGGGGTTGCTCGACAGCGAGGACACGGTTTAGGAGATATGTTAAAATCGGCCTTTCGTTCGGTGGCCCCAGTGTTGAAATCGATGGTGACACGCGGATTGCACGCCTTGAAAGATGCGGCACTGGCGCAAGGCAAAGAATTTCTCCAAAATGTCATCATCGACAAACAAAACCCTAAAGAAGCTTTCATGAGGGCTGGCAAAAATGTCTTGCTGCAAACGGGCAAAGACCTTTTGGGCCGACGAGACACACCTATAAATGTCCTGTACGTTACTGAGTCAGGCATTCAGCAAGGACAAGGCAGAAAGAGACGACGAAGAAAACACCCTTTCACCAGACTTCACACGTCTAAAGCGAGAAAGACAACGAAAAGAAGAACCGTTCGAGACTTAGACGTTTTCGATTATTGAGAAAGAGAAAAAAATGATGCATCGAGAGTCTTGCGCCTGTTCCAAGTCGGAACTGGATCTGTTTGCCATGTCACCCACCATGATGACGATGCAAGAATCCCAATGGGTGGAATTTCACCCCGTCTCCTCTTTGACAGATTCCGCTCCCATCGAGTTTGAAATCAAGGGACAACCCGAAGATTACATCGATCTGAATAGCAGTTACCTGTACTTGAAAGTCAAAGTTCTAGATAAGGATAATGGTGGAATAGATGCCACTGCTGAGAATATAGCTCCCGTCAACAATTTCATGCATTCCTTGTTCAGCTCAGTGGACTTGTACTTGAATAACAAACTGGTCAGCAGCAGCATGGGTACTTACCCTTACCGTGCCTACCTGGAAAATCTCTTGACGTACGGAATAGATGCCAAGAATACTCATCTCAATGCTTGTGTGCTATGGGAACCTGACGAAGCGACCAAGTTTGACACATTAGAAAAAGACAATGACGGCTTTGAGGAAAGACGAAACAAAATCAAAGATGGAAATAGTTTAGAACTGATGGATCGTTTGCACTTGGACATGTGGTTGCAAGAGAAATATTTGCTGAACGGGGTAAATGTCCCCTTGAGACTGAATCGCAGCAGTGCCGCTTTCCATTTGTTGGCTGATGCTGATGCTACTAAGAGTGGCAATCCTAAAAACAAAATCAAGGAAGTCAAACTCTACGTACGACGCGTGGAAGTGTTACCCAAAGTGGGAAACGACGTCAGTCAGACATTGAGCAGAACGACCGCCAAATATTCCATACGACGCGTGGAAGTGAAAACCTTCACCATTCCCACTGGACATCATTCCATGATCGAAGATCATCTGTTTCAAGGACAGTTACCCAAACGTTTAATCCTTGGTATGGTCAAGAATTCAGCCTTCAACGGAGACTTCACTAAAAATCCTTTTAAGTTTAAACACTTTAAGGTGAAGAAAATCGAAGTCAGTCGCGATGGCAAGACCTTGCGTATCCGACCTTTCGAACCTGACTTTACCCAGAACAATAACTTGAGATCGTACTTGTCCCTGTACGAAGCCACCGGACAGTTAGGAACCAACACCAGTCACGGCATTACGTACGACGATTACGCAGGAGGCTATGCTTTGTGAGCTTTCGATTTCACTCCAGACCAAGGCAGCGACGAGGGACATTTTCACCCTATAAAATCAGGCCAGATTCGTGTGGAACTTCAGTTTGCAGATCCTCTGCCAGAGACAGTGAACGTCATCCTGTATGCAGAATTCGATGATACGATAGAAGTCAACAGTTTGAGAGCAGTCATCCTAGACTATTAGAAGCTATGGAAGACTGTTATCCCTCTTTACCTAGTAGAGAAACTTTGGACATGGAATGTGAGGAGACCGTGGAAGACGAATCCCAAGACAAAGACGAAGAAGTTGTCATGATGAAGTCGAGATGGCCAGAACAAGAAGCCCATTTAGTCTCCTGTTTTGCCAAACACTTGGTCGAAAAAATGACGGAATTGATCAAGAAAGTTTGCTATGGATGTCAAAACGATCATCCCAGTCAAATTCAACACGATAAATACCTGATGCTGAGTCAAGAAGAAAAAATGGACGAGTATCTGGACGAAGCTTGGAGTCTCATCTCGGACGAAGTCGTGTTGCATCAGTGGTATAAAGACTTGCGTGAACATTCTTGTCCGCCATTAACCATTCAAGAGATCCATCGTATCGAAGCTCTCTTTAATCAAAGTGAGGAGACGAAACGAAGAAACGGTTATTTCTCAGACATTTTCAAGCAAAAAGTCAGGATCGAATTGATCACTTATTATTACCTGTGAAAAAGAAAAAAAAACACAACATGGATACCTGGGAACTTTACTACCTTTTGAACCACAGTTCGTATACGGCTTCTTTTAATCCTGTCGTCTGTGCTAAAGATGAACTCCCTCATCGCAAACCTCAAGACCATCTAGCTTATGTGATCAACACGGACGACAGTCATCTCCCAGGAACCCACTGGTAGCCGTCTACTTTCCTCAAGAAGGATGTGTGGAATATTTCGATTCGTACGGATTGCCCCCTTTGGAAGACGATATAATTGACTTTATGAGAAGAAATGCTCAGACCACCCGATTCAATAATGTGAAATTACAAGGCACAGATTCCTTGGTGTGTGGACAGTACTGTGTGTATTTTCTGCATCATCGCAGCCTGGGCTATTCCTTAGAACATTTAGTGACTCATTTTGATCATCGTTCTTTTTCAAGAAACGATGTGAAAGTAGATCGATGGTTTTGTGACCATTATGCTTATCTTTTGTCTCAAGCTAGGAAACGTAGTGTCCATCAATGGCCTAATGACTTCCAACAGTGGAAATCACAATTTCATTCACAACGTTGTCAGCCCTGTTTAAAGTAGAGTGTGAATTGAAAAAAATGTTTGTCATTTGAAAAAAATGTTTGATGTTATATGGTTGGATTATTGTTAAAAATGTTAGAGTTGTTAGTTAGTGTTAAGTGATTTTTGAATAAAAAATGTTGTGTTTTGAAAAAATGCCTTTGTCGTTTGTTTGGCTATAAGAATGTTGGATTGATGCTCTTTGATTTCTTACTATCCCTCTCATGACACTCATTGAACGTTGCGGCTCGAAAACCGTGTGGGGGATGTTTTCCTTCACGTCCGCGCTTTGACTTTAAGAACCGGGGTTGTTTCCAGTCTAACCATCCATTGTCGACTCATCCTCCTAAGAAGATGTGCTCCAAACTAGCTAAGCTCAACGAAGCCTACGTGAATTTGCATAGGGTCAGACACAGTCTGATACCGAAGCCAGAAGAAATAGAGAATGTGAGAATGTTAAAAGTCACTGAAGACCTGATAGAAGAGCTCTTCAGAGAAGAAATGAACAGGGAAAAAGAAGAATGGACAGAGAAGTACAGACTTCAGAGACAGCAGCAACAGCAGGAACAACAACAACAGCAGCAGCAGCAACCTGAAGCTGACAGAGGCTTTGTCGATTGTCGTATCGACACCAAAGAGATCTTCTTCTCTTTCCGAAGAAGCAGACCTATCGCCAGAAAGTCTATCCTCAGAGGACATCGCATTCTTAGAAACTAAAAAAGATTGCCATAGCAAACAAAAAAAAAAAAAAAACAGCCCTTTTCAGGGCTACCCCAATACTCTAGAAAAGAAATAACTATCCATTTGCCAATGTGTGTAGGTAGAGTAGTGTGAAAATAAACACTAACTCTTTCTTAATAAATGTGAGGGTATGTGTTTGTGAGTTTGTGTGTTTGTGTTTGTAAGCGCTCACGTAAGTTGGTGTGGATAGTAGATTAAAATCATAGTTTTTTTTTGGTGTTTGAGGTGTACATTTGGGGTTAGATTGCTTTGCGTATGTAAATAGTCTATTGAAGTGATTTATAAAAAATTTTAAAATAGTGATGGGTAGCATTAAAAAAGTGAGTGAGTGTTTCTTTTAGGTCCGCGCATTGTTTTTTGGTCATGATCTAGGTAAGATTAATTTTATGTTTTTAGGGGGATGTTTTCCTTCACGTCCGCGCTTTCACTATAAATTGAAACTCGTTCGGCAGTCTAACTACCCTTGTTGATTGATCAACACCAAAAATGAATAGCAGAATAAGCAAACTTCTTGAACTCCAGATACATCTGGAATATGTCAGGCGCCTGTTAAATGAACTGGCCGCGGAGGCTATAGTAGAAGAGGAAAGAATAAAGAAGGAAGAGGAGGTGAGAAGACAGAGGGAAGATGAGGAAAAGAAAATAGGAGAGAGGATGTCGTACAATATTCCCGAGACAGAGGATTGGGGTGTTGAAGCGAATCATCCTCCCTCTGCGCTCCCCAGAAGAAAGGTGAAAGGAGACTGGGGAAGAAGATGCGTGTGTGGCGCCAGGCCAGGAAGGTGCCATCATTAGATAGGTGCATCTGGAGTTAAAAAAACAGCCCTTTTAAGGGCTACCCAATACTCAAGAAAAGAAATAACTATCCATTTGCCAATGTGTGTAGGTAGAGTAGTGTGAATATAAACACTAACTCTTTATTCATAGTGAGAGTGTATGTGTTTGTGTGTTTGTGTTTGTGTTTGTAAATGCTCAAGTAAGTTTGTGTGAATAGTAGTTTCTTTATTGTTTCTTAGCGTATGTGGAGAATATAGTTTGGGTTTTATTATATGAAATGAGAAAAAGTGGGGGATGTTTTCCTTCACGTCCGCGTGTTGTTTAGTCATGATCTAGGTAAGATCAATGTTATGTTTTTAGGGGATGTTTTCCATCACGTCCGCGCTTTTCGTATAAGAACCCACAGTATTCGTCGTTCAAACCATTCTGCAAAGAATAAAAAAGAAGATGGCTTCGAACCACCTTGACAAAATGGAAAAATTGCAAAACGTCCTGGACAATTTAGGAATGATGGAACAAATGTTGGTTAACCTAAACGAGGATCACTATTCTTATAGTCCCCATCGAGTGAAGATGGAGATAAACAACTTACGAAATATGAAGGTAATCATCAGTGATCTGTTGAAAGAAATAAAGGAGGAGAAGGAGGATGAAGAGGAAAGGATAAGGATGAGAGCATGGAACGAAAAAATTGAAAAAGAAGAAGAAAATGAGAAGAGGAAGAAAGAAGAGGAGGAGAAAAGAAAGAAAGAAAAGAAGAGAAAAAGTGTAGGACAGAAAATAAGAAGCTGGTGGAGAAATAGAAGAAATTAGAAGAAGAAGAAAACCAAAGGCCCTTTTCAGGGCCAGCCATATTTCTCGAAAAGAGAATGACTTTTCAATTGCCTACCCCTTTTTTAAATTTAAATTTAAATTTAAATTTAAAAAAAATTTTAAAAAAATAAAAAATCCCATGTTCAATTCCCTTTGAGGCTAGAGTGACCCAAGACTTTTTCCCATGTTCAATTCCCCTTGAGGCTAGAGTGACCCAAGACTTTTTCCCATGTTAAATTCCCCTTGAGCCTGGAGTGACCCACGATTTTTCTCCATGTTAAATTTCCATTGAGGCTAGAGTGACCCAGGGGTCTCTGTAATGCTAATTCCCATTGAGGCTAGGGTGACCCCCCTTACTACTCAGGCCTCGTCTCATTAATAGAAAAATAAATATTATTCCCAGGGATCCACACTCTGTCTGTGTGTGTGTGTGTGTGTGTGTGTGTGCGTGTGTGCGTGTGATTAACCATGGGATGTAAAATCTGGGTGGCTTGAGGAGACACAAAACAGACCATTGTATCTTTGATACAATGGGGACAGAATCACATTGTGTATCAAGAGTTGTGAAATATATCCATCAACAGTTTTTGAGGTTTTAAAGACAGCAAGCACAGCAACAAACCTTGTACATCGTACACGAGGGTCGTAGTAGTTATAAATGAACCGTGTTCCTTTAAAGGAACTAACATCACTGGACCAACACAGCCCTCTTCGGGAATTTAACATCAACAGTTTACAGGCTACTACGGGAGATGAACATGGATGGGAAAGTAACGGGCCCAATTAAAATTTTAACATTATGAATACAATTATGCTCCCACCCACCCTCGCCTCTTTTAGAATTTATCACAATGGATGACAATATGGTCCCTGTGTTAATTATAACAGCGTGGATCGACAGACAAATATACGTATGATGACGACAAGATCCACATTTTAATAAGGACATTATTGTGAGCGCCTCTATATTTTTGTGACCTTAGAGTTCTAAGGTCAGATACACCTAAGCAGTGCATGACGGTAAAATGTAACGACGATCTAGTTTGATCCAGGTGTTAGTCATGTACAGTTTGTTTTAATTTTGCTGCAATTAGCATTGTGTATGCTTACTATTTTGGCGTAATGATGTATTTTGAAGCGACAGAAAATTTGAAAATTGACAACTTGAAGGTAATACAACATTCTTACTGTTAATGACATTCTCTTGGTGGAAGGTGCAATCTTTCGATTGATCTATGTTTTATATAAATTTATTTAGATGAAGTCAGAGCAATATTTTTCAAGGTGTTAAACAGTGAAAACCACAACAGGCTAGTATGATATATGAATCTTACGGAATTGCAAATTGTCACTTTTCATACATAAAAGCACAATATGGAGTTATGTGCCCATCAGTTTAAAATAGATCATTTTATGAAACACTTGACATGTGTTAAAACAAAGTTCTTTCTCTGCAGTTTGAGGAATCTATTTATATGAAATCTTTTAAAATTGCACGAGTTTGAATTCTAAACAATTGGTGATTTCTAATTATGAACACAGTGTCAGGGCTAAGTAATTTTCCTCACAGAAAACTACTCCTTAAAGTAGAGCAGTTCGTTCAATGTTAAAGCATTAGTCTATGACGTCAGTCATCTGAGTATTTTTTAACATTACTAAAACTTTTAAGAATTATTGATGAATTAATGTTTCATTGGAGATTTTTAAACGTTTCCTTATTTTTAAAGTTCATGTGCATTGTGTAATTAATGGCTTTACGGCAACTCAGCACAATAGGGCTAAATGGTGCCAAGCGAAAATAGATGTTCAAAATGGAAAAAATGTATTGTACAAAAGCCACAGGAATATAAACATTTCCAAATAAATTCAATGGTGAAGTACAACAGGACAAAGCAATAAAACGTATAAGATTTGAATGCAGGTATTGATTAATAGATAGTTACAGATCTATCTCATGCTCCATCTTTCTATATCTCTGTCTCACAAATTTTCTTTACAACTTGATTGCTGAGAGCGAGAACAAATTTAGATCACAAATAGAGTTGTTTAATGCCCTCTCTTCTTATTTCCCTCACCCTCTCTCTCTCTCTCTCTCTCTCTCTCTGCTTCTTAGTTCTTATCGCTGAGCTTAAAACTGTGCTATGGGTTCTTTCGACCTATCACCTGGAAACAATTCTTAAAATCCTGTTCATGCGGTGTCAGCTTCCATTTGATGTTTTACTGAGAGATAAAAAGAAGAAAAAGAAGGCTAGAGAGCACGCCTAATATCAGAGAAGGTCTCGCCCTGACTGACCAATATCTTTTTTCTCTAATTTGACTGACCCACGCCAATACTCGATGACAAATACCTAACCTAACAGAAGAAAAGCCTAGTATGATTGACCAATACCATTTTTGGCTGACCAGCACCTATTCTGACAACCAACATAAATAGTTGCTGACCAACACCTATAGTGACTTACCAACACATGTTCTGACAAACGATATCTTGCTCCGAACTACCAACACCTTTTCTCTGGACTAATCAATTATTGTTGCAAAGATGTAGTGAAAATTCTGTCAATAACATATTTTTGCAGGATATATGACGACATTTCTTTAGTTACCTCAGTTTTTCATCATTACCAGGAACAGAACTTTTGACAAGAGTGTCATTCTTTTGAGCACTTCTCCATTCATGTCTTCCAATTTATAGACGACAGGATGACGGCCATGCACTCGTCCAGTGACGCGAAACAATTCGGTCGTCCAGTTAGGTAAGTAACCTTTGTCGAAAGTGCGTTTGGTTTTGCCAATGCGTACCCAATCTCCACTTTTCTTGGGGACAGCCCTCGTCGGGGACGTACCAAACAGGCGCTCAAACACCAACACTTCGTTGTCGGGAGTCACGTCTTGCTGGGCACGTCCGATGCTTCGATGGTAAGATTGGTTGTATGCTTGCACCAGGTGTGGTAAGATGTCGATGTACTTCCACGATGCTGGCTTTGGTTTCGTGATTCTCGGTGGTAAAAAAATGAATGTCACGTTTCTTTAATTCTTTTTGGAAAGCTTGGTTCAGAAATTCGGTGCCTTTGTCCGTTTGCCATCGAAGAGGGTGACGACCGCTTTGTTTCAACACCCGTTGCAGGGCTCGCACTAACTCGCTGCTGGATTTGGAAGTCAAGGGCACGACCCAGGCAAATTTGGAAAAGACGTCGATGAAACAAAACAAATATTTGTAGCCACGATTGTAGCTAGCCAAATGAGAGACATCGGCTAAATCGGCTTGCCATTGATGATCGATGCCTTCCACTCGGGTGCGACTTCTGGTAAACTTGCGTCGAATGGGTTTGTGTAAAGTGTAGGTAGCTTGTTCTTGTAACCATCGTTGCACTTGAGGTAAACGGAGACTTTTCAGTCGATTTTTGGCAGCACGATACAATTTTTGAACTCCTGCGTAACCTGCAGGATGAGAGGGATCGTAGTAAATGCTAGCTAAGACTTTTTCCATTTTTTGGTGTGTTTGTGTGTTAATAAGGCACCCACTCTTGGAAGATGCTACTCTTTTTCTCTTGGGGTACTTTCTTGGATTGGAGTGCTTTGCGTGTGCGACCGGCAATAGGTGCTGAAGAGGAGGATGTCTGAGCGGGGGATATCGGTTCTTGTTTCACTTCTGTCTTCACTTCTGTCTTCACTTTCTTTTCTCTTGTGATGAAGAAGGGGTGGCCATCATCTTTTTAATCCATCCAATTCTGGAGGTAGGTGGTGTTGTTAACTTGTGTACTTTTTCTGATGGAGTTTGAAACCCTTTTTCTCCTTTTTCTGTCTTGGTCACTGGTAGTGGTGGTACTGGTACTGGTACTGGTGATGGTGCTGGACTTTTCATCAAGGTCTTAAAATCTTTCAGAGTGGGTAGAGCTGTTTCGTCTGAGGCTTTCTGGTGAAAGAGTTGCAGTCGTTGCAAGAGTTGACCGTACTTTTGCGATTTTTCTGTTTCGGACAAATCTTGGCGATCCATCAAGGACTGCAATTCGTGTTGTAACTGGGACATCTCGCTCAAATTGGGATTGGGAGGTAAATGTGGGGTGCGTTGTTCTTGCCACCGATGGTATTCCATCCATCGTTTGTAAGGCACTAAAGCTAGTTTTCGTCCTTCCATGGGGTTGTCAAGGGTTGAGTCATTCTCTTTTCGAGACCTATGAATGGCCCTGAAAAGGGCCTTTGGGTTTCTTCTGCTTCTAATTTCTTATATTTCTCCACCAACTTCTTATTTTCTCTCCTACACTCTTTCTCTTCTTTCCTTTCTTTTCTTCCTTTTTTCTCTTCTTTCTTCTTCTCCTCCTCTTCTTTCTTCCTCTTCTCATTTTCTTCTTCTTTTTCAATTTTTCATTCCATGCTCTTATCCTTATCCTTTCCTCTTCATCCTCCTTCTCCTCCTTTATTTCTTTCATCACAGCACTTATCATTTCCTTTACTTTTCTTAAGTTGTTAATCTCCATCTTCACTCGATGGGGGCTATAAGAATAGTGATCTTCGTTTAGCATCACTAGCATTTGTTCCATTATGCCCAAATTGTCCAGGACGTCTTGCAATGTTTGCATTTTATCGAGGTGGTTTGAAGCCATCTTCTCTGTAGAATGGTTTGAACGACGAACATTGTGGGTTCTTATACGAAAAGCGCGGACGTGATGGAAAACATCCCCTCAAACGAAATTGATCTTACCTAGATCATGACCAAACAACGCGCGGACGTGAAGGAAAACATCCCCTACTTTTCTCATTTCATATGATCTCCTATCCACATACGTGAAGCAGCAATAAACAAACCCCAAATCTACTATTCACACACGCAAAGCATTAAAATGAAACCACTAATTTACTATCCACACAAACGTACGTCAGCGCTTACAAACAAACACACACACACACACAAAAGAAAAAAGAGTCAGTGTTTATATTCACACTACTCTACATACACACACTGGCAAATCGATTACTATTTCTTTCTAGAGTATTGGGTAGCCCTGAAAAGGGATGTTTGTTTTGAACTTCAAAGGCACCTGGTTAATGGCGACACCTTCCGGGTCTGGCACCACAGACACAACGTCTACTCCAATCATTGGTCCAGTTGACTGGAGTGGTTGGAAGAGCTGACGAGGGTTGAGTGGCTTCACTATCCCACTCCTCCGTTTGCGGAATAGTGAACACTTCTTGTTCCCTCTGTCTTCTATTCCACAGTCGAGGATGGACAACTGTCCTCCTTGCCTCATGTGGGTCCTGTACTGGTTCTTGTTGTTGTTGTTGTTGTAACTGTGGTGCATCCATTGCCTGTGGAGGTTCCATCACCCAGGGCTTCACATCACAACTCGGTCTCATGAACAGGTGACACCTGATCTCTCTCTTTCTTTCACCTCTTCTTTCATTTTTCTCTCTTCCTCCTCCTGTTTTATCCTGGCTTCTTCCACAAGGGCCTCCGCAGCCAGCTCGTTCAGGAGGCATCTGGCATAATCCAGATGCATGTGAAGTTCCATTAATTTATTCAGTCTGCTGCTCATTCTACTCATTTTTACTGTTTATCAATCAACAAGGGTAGCTAGACTGCCAAGCCAGTTTCAATTTATAGTGAAAGTGCGGACGTGATGGAAAACACCCCCTTAAAAACAAAATTGGTCTTACCTAGATCATAACCAAACAACGCGCGGACCTAAAAGATACACTCACTCACTTTTTTATACTACCCATTACTATTCTAAAAAAATTTCATTAATCACTTCAAAGTCTGATACCGAAGCCAGAAGAGATAGAGAATGTAAGAATGTTAAAAGTCACTGAAGATCTGATAGAAGAGCTCTTCAGAGAAGAAGTGAACAGGGAGAAAGAAGAATGGACAGAGAAGCACAGACTTCAGAGGCAGCAGCAACAGCAACAACAGCAGCAGCAGCAGTAGCAGCAGCAGCAACCTGAAGCTGACAGAGGCTTTGTCGATTGTCGTATCGACACCAAAGAGTTCTTCTTCTCTTTCCGAAGAAGCAGACCTATCTTCAGAAAGTCTATCGTCAGAGGACATCGCATTCTTAGAAACTAAAAGATTGTCAGGGGTTGATTCTGAGATCTTGGGACTTCCGAGGGTCTTTTTATCTTGCTCCCACCAGTCCTCCCAACATGGTTCCCAAGACTCCTTTCAGTATGGGGCCTAACAAGAGAGGCAAGATGCCTCCACGTTGGACCAACATCTTCTTTTTTTGACGAATGGGAATTTTCTTTTGAACCATTTGGCGAAGAACGCGACGATGTTTGCCTAAGCATTGTTTCTGGTGTTTGGACAAAGGGATCGTGCCTTTCAAAACGTTCAAACAACATTCGCACACGGTATCGATGACCTCTTTGGAGGCCGTTTGAATGAGTTTTTTTCGTAGGGGTGGAGAAGCTTTGGACAGGACAGATAACATGTCCCCATGTTTAGCTAAACGTGGTGGCAGTCCTTTCCTTTTCTTTCCTTGGGGTTTTCTGGAGGGTGACATCTTTGAGTCTTCAGGAGCACCAAAAAAACACTGATACCCTACTTGGTCACAGGCCTTTTTTATACTGGAACGCGTCGCCACTGATTGTCTTTACGTCGTATCAGTTTGAGGACAGGCATGACACGTCGTGCAGGGGTACGTAACGGACTAAATCGAGCCAGTTCTTGCTTGGACAAATCCAGTAAACTTTGTAACATGCCCGATATTTCTTGGACTTTGATTTTGGGAGAAGGTACTTTGTGAGCAGCAGCCACTGCCACTAAATTGGAGGGTCCTGCCACTGGGGAAGTTCTTTTTGGAGTCATCAACGGAGAAGTTCTTGGTGTGATCAACGTCTCCAAGTACTCTTCAGTTCTGGGTGTCATTAACGGAGAAGTGGATAAACGTGAGGCTGCCGGAGACGCAGTCACCGCTGTGGCAGGTCGTGGTTTGCGAGTGTAAGGTTGCGTCCTGGCCGAAGTGCCTCTCTTGCGACTAGTTTTCTTCTGTGCGCTTTTCTTTTTCTGGGGACTTTTTTTCTGTTTCTTTTTCTGGGGGCTTCTTTTCTTTTTCCGGGGTGGTGGTGTCTGATCAGAGGAGGGTCCTGCCACTGGAGAAGTTCTCCTTGGGGACCTGTTCTTTTTCTTTTTCTTCTTGGGGCTTCGTTGGACTTTTGTCTTGGGGATAACTTTGGGGGCATTAGGATCCCATCTTAAGAGTGAGCGAATGATGACCCCTCCTAGAGTACCACTCCCTCCAGGTTTCAAAATGATTTGTTTTTTGGTTTGAGTGTCGATGCGGGGATCAGCCAGTTGGACCAAAGCGACTTTGTTTCGATCGAAAAAGCGTTTGGTTTGATGAGGAATCTGTATGATTCCTTGGAATATTTGACGTGCCGTCACCGTGAACCATCGTAAGACTTCTTTGAGACTAGCTTCTAAGACACGGACTCGTGTTTGTGGATTTTTTTCTCGACTGATGCCATACAAGGCACGAATCAATTTGACGGGAAGATGCGACTGAAGGGACGTCATGTTCACACTGTGTGAGACAGACGAAAAGGGTCTGAGGTTTTTATAGATTTTTTTTATGGGGAGTGAAATGAAGTCGAGGACGGAGACATGTACAGGACAGGCCCTCCGTCTTGTCACCAGTGGTGAAACAAGTGGGTACGAAATCGCAAATCATCGGGGTTCGTAGGTTTCAAATCGACGAGTAAATAGGCGTGTGGAGTTTGAGTGGCATCGTCGTACGCCTGAGTCAGCCAAGGCGTTCCTAACTGTTTGGCTAAGACTTGCACTTGCGATTTATCTCGAGGGCTTTTAAACAAGACCACGTAATGCGCATTGAGACTGATGGTGCGATGGGCTTTACTTTGTTGAAACAAATTTTGGGTGATGTAAACGACACTGGCATTACGGTGATGCCCTTTGCGCGTGAACCACAGTTTAATTTCTTCTTCGTCTTCTCCTAACATGTCGTCGAAAATGACCAAATGGGTTTTACGGGAGTCAGAGACGATGCTGTCGTCTTCTTTAGGAATGCCTTCCACAAACACGATGGAATCACCTTGACTTTCTCGCAAGAGGTTGTACGCCGATTGCCACTCTTTGTAACACCACACGATCCGTTGAGGGGGTCGATCGATCAAATGATGTTTATGTTCTATCAAACGTTTGACGAATTCGGTTTTGCCTGAACCACTAGGTCCAGCAATGAGCATGTTAAAGGGATGGCGAAGATACAAAGCCTCCCAACTGGCACGATCTAAGTGTTCGTCGATGACTTTGACAGTAGAGGAAGAGGAAGCAGAGACAGCAGAGGTAGCCATTGTGTGAGAAATGTCACTTGTGACACGAAAACAAACAAGACAAGAGTTTATATACTTTTTCAGAACACGTTTATTGAATGTTTTTTTTTTTTCAAACATGAATACAAAAGACAAAAATACATAAAAGCCAAAGGCTTAAGTACAAGAAGAAAAGGCACATGATAACCATTAACGTGGAATAAACACAAGTGTCTGTAGAACAACAACATGTTTTGGGTAATGTTCTAACCAGTTCTATAGTAGGGGGTAAGGTCACACAAGTGTCCTCCCGAAAGGGTCTTTCAGGCCTGTCCACGACAGTCCCGTCGTGGGTGACGGGTTCTTCTGGCACCGTCACTAACACGGGTTGAAAAGTAACTTTTTTCCTTGAACAACTCTCGTGCATACTGGGCCACTTCTTGGGTCCAAGCCTCAAAACCCCATTCTTTCCAGGCACGGACATCTGTCCAATGGGGATGTAAGTCACAAGGTACACACACATCGTCATAGAAGTCTTGGGTAGCTAAAAGTTGACGAAACTTTTTTTCCTGTTGAGGTCGAGAAGTATCCAGATGAAAACGCAAGGCTTTGAGCAAAAGGAGTTTTTCGTGACCATTTAAGGCCATTGAGGTGGTAAGTACTGATCGTAAAGAGTCCACAAAGAATCGGCTGGTAAACGAAATCCCAGAAAACAAGTCACTAAGACACACACCACTTGTCGTCCCAAATTGAATGAATACAGTTCTTGTAATAATCGATGGTAATGATCAACGGTTTGAATATGGTCATTGAGTTCCTTCCACGGAATCTGTTCAATAATATGTGACATAATCCGTGGCATGGCAACTTGATTTTATAGTGTCTTTGTTTCGGAAGCAATAAAGGTAATTTCTAACCAAACATGTTCGTTCTCCAGTAGGGAATTTAAATGTTACATACTGTAACTGAAACGTCAGAGTTTGTCTAGATGTTTCGTCTTTTTCTAAGCAGATTCCATGTAACAAATGTTGGTAATCCTTTAACTCGTCTTCCTCAATACGTTGCAGTAAGTGAATCTCGAAGTAACCAAAATTACGAACGTCTAGTCCATCATCATCCCCAAACTGAAAGTGTTCAACAAGGTCTGACCACTGAAAAAATTTCTGACGAATCAGTCCTCTTATACCATTCAGGTACCAGTGGTTAAAGATCTGGTGACGTAACGGATGCAATTGTTCTTTACGTTTCACTTGTATTTTCACCAGCTCTCGGTAAATCCTTTCTCTCAACTCCTCAGGCAAGCCCAAAATGTTCTCTTGTACAGTATCCATAAGTATATACACTGTTTTTGGAATCGTTGGGTGGTGACCAATAGCCTCGTTTAACTTTGTGCCTAATGTAATATCCACTCATAATCAGTCTTCTTGTACTTTGGAAGAGAGCATAATTTAAAAACGGACGAATCACTTTGAGTTTGCGTTTCACTTGTATTTTGATCAGTTCTCGGTAAATGCGTTCTCTCAACTGCACAGGCAAAGCACGAATGTTCTCTAGCATAGTATCCATGAATAGGTCATACTAAATCCTCTTTGGTCTGACACAAGAAATGTACTCTTTGCACAAACATGGTTTTACTTTAGTGTCGAATTTAAATCGTTTAGTCACTAATTTGCACATTACAATTCGTTCAGAAGTTTCCTCTTTCACTAAGTTGACATTGTGTTCAAGATGTTGGTAATTCGTTAACTCTTCCTCTGGAATTCGATGCAGTACGTTTACAATGATGTAGGTAGAATCGTCCATAACAAGCCAATCCTTTTTAAAACTAGAGGATCGTTGATCAATGTCTGTCCGATGGAACACTTTCAATTGAATCAATCCTTGTATAGCCTTCAGGTACCAGTGGTTCAAACACCGGTGACGTAACGGATGCAATTGTTCTTTACGTTTCACTTGTATTTTGACCAGCTCTCGGTAAATGCGTTCTCTCAACTCCACAGACAAAGCACGAATGTTCTCTTGTAAAGTATCCATGAACAGATTATGGTAAGTTACTTCAATGTCTCGGTCCCACTAAGGGTAAGTAATGACAATTCGGTGACCATCGAGCATGTTCTACGTAGGCCGAATCTTGCGGTTCCCAGTGGTGAAGTGACACACCGCAACTGAAGCACTTGACTTTATCTCCTTCGCCCAAGTAGAAAAATCCGGCTCTGGCTAATTCTTCGGGGGTCGGGCCTCCCAGATACTTAGGCCATTTTCCTTTGAACGATTGAAGACGATTTTCAAAGTCGCAGTATTCCGACAAACGCACAGGAAACGAATATTCGTCTTTCACAGGTTCGTTTCGATGAGGGTTGAGTGACATGGGCAGGAGTTTGCTCAGGGCTGGATGACATCCGTAGGGGGGTAGACGTGAAGGTGAACATTCAACTTTAAAACGAAGCCCAGTAAAATGTCCAAGAGGACGAGCGGCATCACTTTCGCATCCCTCAGGTTTGACACGCACAGCATCCCTTTCCATGATAGGGGTAGTGACACTAAAGTTCCCATGATGCTTTACGGCATCGCTCAGGTCACAGCGTACAGCATCGTACCCATCGCAAGGCTCACAATCGCATTCCACTTCCGAAGCCTCACACTTGAATTGTGCCTTTCTAAACAACTTGTTCTGTGTTTCTCTGAAAGTATTCATCTTGTTCGCTCGGTCTTGGTAGTCACAATGAACTATCGATCTTGCCTAGGGTTCCTTTTTATATACAGACCAATACCGACGTGACCGTACGGCAACGTAAAGTGATTGGGAAGTCTCACTCGCTTCTGGTACACGATTTGATAGACTTTTTCCAAGGGTCGACTGACGATGTGGTGAGTGGGTAAACGTACAATCTTGTTCGGTTGATAGGTGGTCACTTTAAAGTTTCCATCCTCTCCCGATTGCAAGGCTTCTTTGAATACCCCAAAGTTGACCACTCGACTGGTACGATGATTCAGAGTCAGTCCTTTCACTTTGCACGTCGTGTGCACTTCTCCTTGTTTGTCACGGTATTCGTAGCCGTAATTTTTTGGACCACCACTGACGAAACTTAGAATCTTGTCGTCGGGATGCTCGTCTGTCCAGGCTCCTAAACGGTCTCCTTCGATGTCAGGGTGATGTTGAATCGGGTGATGGATGTAAATGCAACTGTCCGTGTCAAAGTACAGGACGCGTTCCCCTAACAGTTCTAAAGCTACGTACAATTTTAAGCGAGCATGGGCTGTCACGTAAGCCGCAATGATGACATTTCCAAAAGGGTCGTCTTGTACAAAGTCCAGATCTTCTTCGTAATTGACCAAGATCAAATCCTCTCGAACGACGTCCACGTGTTTCATGTATTTGGTTTTGTCGTGAATCATCTGGAAGTAGCGGGAAGGTTCTGTCAAATATTCCGTCTTGGGTAAACACGGACGTTGTGCCATTTTACCCCACAAGCAATTTAACATCACTTTGGCAAACGATCGCCTGCCTTCGTTTTTCTCGATGTGGTCTAAAGAGATGCCTTCTTGTTCATAGTATTTCTCTTTGAATTGTATTTGGTCTTCGGGAGTGTGACACCAGGACGGATAGCCGCTGGCTTCTTGTTTCAGTTTCAAAAAGGCATCCACGTAGTCGACGAAAATGCCTTTCTGAGTAGGGTCACCCTTGTGGTACTGTTGTGTCTTGGGAAAGTGGCAAATTTCGTACACTTCTAACAGTTGGTATCCCATGTCCAGAGCTTTGAACAATTCTACGCTGACCCAGGTTCCCGTCAAGGCACGTTCTTCCTGGGTGTGCTGACAAGGTTGGTCTTGGTTGCACGTTTCGGCACAAGTACGACACAAGGGAAACATCAATTTGCCTTGACAATGGTGAGGTAAGACGGGATGGTATAGGTTCGTGGGAGGCAAAACTTTACACTTGATCAAGCCTTCGTATTGTCGAATGTTTTTCAGGTCGATGTGTTCCGTGAACAATTGCGGGTGCCCTACAGGAAAGCGACAATATTTGCACACGTAGGGATGCAGCGAACACACGTCCAAGTATTTGATTTCTTCTCCTTTCTCTTCGTCGGCTTGGTACAGCAAACAGGTGGCATTGGTCCTTCCTCCGTACAAACTTTCCCTCGGGTTCAGCGGGTCCATGAACTGGTAACTTTCCACGAGGCGTTTAAACTCGGGATCGGTTTTCAAACGGTGATCGTACTCGTGTTCCCACATTTCCACCACTTGGTATCCTTCCTGTTCCAACTTTAGGCGCCGCTGACAAGTGTCCTGGTACAAGTCTTCCATGGTTCGTTGCAAAAACTGATTTTTAGTGCCACGGTCAGGGTAACAGACGGGACATCCGTGAAATAAGCAACCGTTAAACTCGTACACGATCTTGGGGTTTTCTAAGTCCCAGCCATCTACCGAATACGTTCCGATGGTCTTTTCACCCCCTCCGTTGCGGGCATGCTGAATCCATTTATCTTCCTTGTCGCACAAGTAATGTAACCAACGTAGGGCTTTGACCGAGTATTGACGCTTGACATAGTGGGTCGTTTGAGGACTGATGACAGCCACGGTGTTTTCAGGCATGAATCGTTGTCGATTCACTAAGGAACACGCTTTGGCAATGGTGCAAGCTTCTTTCAAAGGATCGACCCCTCCGTGTTCCATGAACAGTTGTCGAAATTTTCCACAGCAACGCCGTAAAATGTCCACGTCGGAACGACAATACTTTAGCATTTCTTCCTGAAAGTCGAAAGGGTCGGAGGCGTGAGCCTGGTACCAAGCGTAGAAAGCTTCTCGTTGTTCGGTACGCATGTTGTCGGGGTCGTAATAGTGAGCCTCAGGTAAATGGGGTAGAACGGCGTGTTGATTGGCTTCCGTATTGAAAAAGTGAGGAAAGTACCCTTTAGCCATTTCTGTCATTCCAAACGTTTTAGGCATTCGACTCAAAGGCATGGCCAAATAGCTCATCGAATCTTTAAACTGTACTTGTCCCACTTGCATGAAAATGATTTTGGCTCCGTTCAAAGTCACTTTAGGACGTTCGGTGCCATGTTCCGTATAGTATCTCAAAAGAAACTGTCCATCGTATCCGGAAAAATTGTGAGCCATCACTGTGGCATGACGATGACAATCTCCGTAACGTTCGATGTCCTCTTGGCTCCACGTCTTGTCGATGGGATCTAAGACCCATTGGGCAAAATCGGCTAACGTGTTCGGTCCTCGAAAGATTTTTTCACGCCCTCCGGGAATGTTGCTGCAGTGAGGGCAATGACTGAAAATAGGTTCTTGAATGCACTTCTCGCACGCTCGATGAGCCACGCAGAAATTAGGAATGTGAATGCCGGTCTCTTGCATGCATTTGAAATCGAAAAAGATGAAATTGCCTTTCTTCTTGTGACCGTCCTCTTTCTCTGGTGGGGTTTCTTATTTTTGCACGTAGCATTGGTGTTCCAAGTCCACGATGTGGTTACAAATGTGACATTTTTTCTTTCCTCGACATACGTGTGCCTTGGCCTTATTGGTAAGTATACCTTGTCCACAGGTAGGGCACAATCTCAGGAGTTGACAAGCACATTTCTTCTGTGAACCTTGTGTTTTCAAATGTTGTTGGTAACAGGTAGGGCTGACAAACGTGCGCAGACAAGTCGAACAAGGCACTGGTTCTTCTCTCAGACAGGGTGGAGAGGCCAAACATCCTGGGCATTTCCATCCACAATGCTTGTGTTGCTCTCGATTGTTATAACCATAATCACATTTCTCACAATAATAAACATATCCCAGGAATCCGGTGATAGTGGTAATGGTATCGAAATGGTCATCGTGATAATAAACATGAATGTATTTTCCGTCCTTAAAATCTTGACCTCGAAACGACAGAGGTCCGCGCATTTCTTGAGGGTGCACTTTCAAGGTGTAGCGTGGAGCTAGGGCATCTTGCAATTTCTGCATCTCAGGAATGCCACAGGGTGTGTCTTTGGACAGACCAGCTTGTTGCAACAGGAGTTCTGCTTCGTTTCGTTGTTTGGCTCGGTCCGATTGTCGAATAGTTTTCCAGGCTCTTTTCCATTCTGTCGTGTCGTTCTTGTTGGCATAGGTTCGTCCCACCACGATGGCTCGAGCTAAACACATCTGGTCTTGAGGGTTGTTAATTCGGACGAGACTTGTTTTGGTGTTGCGAAGGTCGTTCACCAATAACATCTTTTTGCGTCCAGTCCCTTGAGGAAGAGAGACGTGGGCCATTTTCAGTGTGGCTTTACCATCGGTGATGTCAAACTGGTCATTAGATTGTTGTACGTGTTGAATCTTGTTCATGACTTTGGAAGGGGTTAGTTCTGCGGGTCTGCTAAACTCGATCCAAACAGGGGATTTCAAACCGTCGTGATCTATGGATAGTGTCAAGCGATCGTCTTCTTTGGGTTGACATTGTCGCTTGAGTGCGGTGAGCAAAGAATCCCACATCTCGGTGATAAACCCTTCTGCTTTCTCCATTGGTACGTAGGCCTTGAAGTCTTTAAACTTCACTGTGTAGGTGTAAGCCGTGGTTCTAAATTTTCTAGAGGAGCGCTTTTCCGTCTCTCGAATGGAATAGTACTTTTCAGGGTTGACTAAGGGTGGTGAACTTGGTTTAGAGGGTTCGGATTCTGGTTCACTCATGTCCTCTTCAAAATCACTGGCATGGATTTGTGCCAAAATTTCAGCCCTGGTACGAGGCGATAGATCACGTTTCTGCCTCTTACTTTCTTCTTCTTTCTTCTCGAATGAATAGGATCGTTTCATCTTGAGTACAAAACGTCAAATGACTCAAGTTTAAACACCACAGACTAATTTATAGTCATGGGAAACCAGCGTATATAAAAGGGTGTGTGTCTTGTCCTTTCACTATTCATTTCACTCTCAAGCCGAGCACAACGATGGAAGAGACTAACCAAATCGAACGTTTCGTCAGAGCTTTGCGAGGGGTCATTAGAAAATTCTCTTCAGACCAGCCGACGGACTACTCTCCTTCCTTTCGAGATAAAAGTCAAGATACTTGCTATATCTGTCAGAAGAAAGGGCATTGGTCTTCAGAGTGTCCAGACCGTCAAAAAAGAAAGAAAACAGGGGCTAAAAAAGACAAAAGTAAAGATACCTGTTATTATTGTAAAGAAAAAGGACATTGGTCTCCAGATTGCCCAAAAAAGAAACAAGTGGAATCAGAAGAAAAGAGGAATTCTTCAGAAGAAGAGAGGGATTCTTCAGAGGAAGAGAGGGATTCTTCTGAGGAAGAAATAAGACAGGTGAAGAAAAAGAAACAGGAGAAAAAAAGAAGAAGGGAAGAAAGCGAGGAGGAGGAAGAAGAAGAAAAGAGTGTGACGGTGAAAAAATTCAAAAAACAGAGAGACTAAACAAGGAGAAAGAAGAAGTCAATGAACTTTTAATTAAAGTGTTGTGTTGTGAATTGTGAATTGCATTGTAACGATGGATAAAAGAATAAATTAATGATACAAGGTAAGTGTCTTTGAGTTGTGATTTTAAAATAAGAAGATATACTCACGCACTCATACAAAGAAACGTACTATAAGGGTGAAATGGGTGGGGTTTTTTTTTGAGTTATTGGCAAATTGAAATTGTATTTCTTTTCGAGAAATGTGGGTGGCCCTGAAAAGGGCCTTTTTATTTTGGTGTAGGGGTGAGTTTAAGCAATCAACTTTAACTGCCTTAAGCCTTTGCCACGGCCAAGGCCTACTTCTGGACTGCGTAATGGTGATGATGATGATTGGGTTGAAATCACTAAGGGTGGTACGGTAGGCTTAGTCACAGGGTTGACGTGTTTAGCTCGGGAAGGTCGTATTCTCTTCGGTCGTAATAAAGAAGTCTGATACATTTGTTTCAGACTTCTTAACTCCGCTAAAATGTCCAACAGTACCGTGACCGTTTGATTTTCACCCTCCTGTTTCTTTGCTGCTACTTCTTCTTGCTGTTGTTGCTGTTGTTTTTTTCTTACCTCTTCTTCTTGCTGCTGTTGCTGTAGGAGAAAAGCCTGTTCCGCTTCCTTTTGTCGTTGTATAAATTTCTCCAATTCTTCTTTCTGTCTCTGTCTAAAATTCTCCACTTGCGGTAATGAAGAAGGTAACGAAGGTTCCGGAACAAATTCTTGCGAGGAGAGAAAATCCACAAAATCCCAGTTCACCTCTTCTGAAAGTAAGTCCGGGTTCGTTTGGGCATTCTCCCCTGTTGGTGCACCCCAATGGATCGTTTTCTGAATTTCCGTCATGTTGAATCACTGTCGCATAGATTGACTGCACACAAGCGCTAGCGAATCTATATAGACCAACTGACGTCACAGACTACTCTCTTCGGATTGGATGCGGGCTGACTGAATTTTGTAACGCGTGTTTGGATTGGTGAATGAACTCAATCCGTTTCAATCCTACCTCTACCTATAAATAAACGCAGTTCAGTGCATTGATTCACCTGTTCTCGTCGCTTCAAGATGTGGACCGATGTGCAATCTTCTACGCTTGTGTCGTCCATGATGTTCCGGACGGACATACCCATGTATGTCCGATCCAAGTGGACCGTTGTCCACAGGACAAACACCAGTATGTGGATACGTAGGATCTACGTAGAAAGACAAGGATGCCTCAAAAGAGTCCTGATTTACGGTCCTACAGTGAGACGCATCCTAAGGACAAGAAGAAGACCAATGCGGTGCCCTTTATGTTAATGGATACATTAACATAAACCCAAAGGCCCTTTTCAGGGCCAGCCATATTTTTCGAAAAGAGAATGACTTTTCAATTGCCTACCCCTTTTTTAAATTTAAATTTAAATTTAAATTTTAAAAAAATTTAAAAAAAAAAATCCCATGTTCAATTCCCCTTGAGGCTAGAGTGACCCAAGACTTTTTCCCATGTTCAATTCCCTTTGAGGCTAGAGTGACCCAAGACTTTTTCCCATGTTAAATTCCCCTTGAGCCTAGAGTGACCCACGATTTTTCTCCATGTTAAATTTCCATTGAGGCTAGAGTGACCCAGGGGTCTCTGTAATGCTAATTCCCATTGAGGCTAGGGTGACCCCCCTTACTACTGGCCTGTTTCATGTTTAGAATCAACCATTAGATGAACTTTATCATTCTTCAGAGAAAGCATTACACCTTAATTAAACCTGTATTCTGGTTTTTACTTCTCCTGCGACGACTAGTCTCAAAAGCGAAGCCAGACACTGAGGTTGTTGTTGATCTTGAAGTGCAAAAAGACACATTTTACACTGGGTTATACATGCAATGACACATTTTACACTGGGTTATACATGCAATGACACATTTTACACTGGGTTATACATGCAATGACACATTTTACACTGGGTTATACATGCAATGACACATTTTACACTGGGTTATGCATGCAATGACACATTTTACACTGGGTTATACATGCAATGACACATTTTACACTTAGTTATACATGCAATGACACAGTATGCATTACTTGAATGTACACCACTTTCAACCACATTCTCTCCTGTCGACCTTCTGGACCTGTTTGAAAATTGTTATCAATACTTCTCTCTCATTCGGGGAATTCCTGTAATTTTTCAAAATTGTCATTGTAAAGCCTCTGTTGACGAAACCGACCTTGGGTAAAAACGATTTAGAGAACTGCCGCCTTTTTTTTTCTAACCTCCTATACATGTCAAGACTGGTATAAAAGTGATTCTATCCCAACTTGTGTCTCATCTGAATTCAAATAGTCTTTTAGCTATATCGTCCTCGCCATTGAATTGAAACTGCCATTCCGAGAGTAGTGAACGACTTTTCTCTGCATTAGATTAGTCATCACTTCCTTGACTAGTCTGCGGCATTTGACACAACAGACCATGATATATTACTTCCCAATCTCCAGTAGGTATTTGGTATTCATGATACACCTTTACTATGGTTCAAGTTCTACTTAGTCAACAGAACGCAAATCGTGTCCGTTAATGAAAAACATTCCAGTCCAGTTGATCTATATTTATTTCTCCACAATGCCCATTCTATACACACAGCCGCTCTCAAGTGTCATAGTTCGAGCAGCAGAGAGGGCGAACAGACCATATAATTCCGACAAACAAATAAAACAAACAAAAAATAAAATCTGTAGAAAGGTCCAGATTTTTACAAATAAACGTTTCCTTGAGATGATTTTATTTTTTGTTGAAACCAACCCCATCAATAAAACCTTAGCTTGAAAAGGTAGCTGAAAAATAAAGTACTCTACGTATTTATTTATTTTTTTTTGTTTAATTACTGGACGACCAACGTTGGTAGGCGCCCTCTCTGCTGCTATATTGATTAAAAAATTGTTATGTTAAAAATAATGATACATCCAGAATCTCATACTGCAAGAATAGCACGAGAACGATTAGAAGCAATTAAAAAATTTCTTCCCGTGCGAGATTCATTTAGAAAAAATCTACAAACGCGGCAAGAAGCACGAGTTGAGTACGAAGAGGACACTAAAAAACTGTTTAAGCCCGTCACTGCAGCTACTGAGAAAGTTACAACAGTCATCAAAGAGGATCTTCTTCCGGTATCAAAACAAACAGCGGAACAAACCGCAAAAATAGCAAGAAAAACTAAACAAACAAAGAAGATTTTACGAGATCTTCCACCTGACATAGCCAGGGAAATAGCTGCGGCTCAACCTTCACCTGTTGGTGAGGAAATACTGGAAGAAATTGGAAAACTTCGTACTGAAGTCGCCGACGTGCAAAAAGAGCATGCACGTAAACCCGAACCAGTAGAAGTAAACATGGAATTGATTACAAAATTTAGGGAAGGAGTAATTGAAGAAATTAGAAATACTAAAGAAGAACAATTACCCGAGGTAATATTAAATAGCATATTTAATAAATCTAGTATTTTAAAACCCCGTCATGAAAAAGTAAATGATGATAATCTTATTAAATATATATATCGTTTATATTACAACAAAAAACAAGCTAGAGGTCAAAAATATGAAATTATTAATGAAGAAGAAAAAAGACTTTATAGAGAGAGACTGAAACAACAAGAACAACTCTCCCAGTATCAACTTCCTCCACCACAGCAAGAATCTTCACCCCTGCAGCGATTGTACGCCCGACGAGGTGCTATACTGAGGAAACCAATTGAGGAGTTTAGAAAAGAAAGAGAACGGACGTTGGCAAGGGGGGATGATGATGATCCTCCGAGCGCTCTTGGAAGTGGTTTTCTGACTACATCGGAAGAAAATAATTTTGTTTGTCCTGATAATATTATTAATGATGTGTCACGGTTAGAGGTTCTCATAGGAGGAAAACGTGCCGGAAATAATTCACCAGAAATAATTAATGAAGCATCTGATATTTGTCGGCGATTATTTCAAGGTGGTATCATGGATATCGGCGTTTACCGAGAACTTATCGATGAACTTGTTGATGACTAGTTGTTAAATAAATGGTAAATAAAAATAAGATGATCATACATAATAATCATCGCAAACCTGTACAGGTCAGAGCGGTAAACTCACAATTACCAATCTACAGGGCTACTTACGGAGATGGACTTGGTGATGTTATTCAGGGATTATTTACAAGGATAGCCCCAAAAGTAGCACCCGTTGCAAAACAATTATCGATGAAAGCCATTGATATTGTTCGCGATAAAGCGCCTGGTGCAATTGTCAATGTTGCTGGTAAGGCGTTCTCGGCGATCAAAGAAAGACTAGCACGATTATTGCGACGAAAACAACAACCACCAGTAAAATTACCAAGTACTGAAATTATGGCAGCAGATGTCAGCAGAATAATAAATCAGGCTGCAAATCAAAAACTAGCGGCGATATCTGAAGAAGCAGAAAAAAATATAACAGCAAATTTAATAGCAGGAAGCGGTCTTCGTCGACGATGATCATCATTTGAAAAATGATAACTATAATAAAAATGTTCAAGCGCGAATCAGACCCAGCATTTGATATGGAGGCACCTGTCCTTAAGTATGAATCTATACGTGATTATCAGTTTTATTCTTATGACGCAAGACAACCAAATCAGCGGGGGAGAATCGAATTACAGGTTCATGATACAAGTAGATATTTCTTGCCCGCTGAGGCGTTTATTGAAGTAGAAGGTAGACTTGTAACGAAT
This sequence comes from Sinohyriopsis cumingii, assembly GCA_028554795.2. Classification (NCBI taxonomy): domain Eukaryota; kingdom Metazoa; phylum Mollusca; class Bivalvia; order Unionida; family Unionidae; genus Sinohyriopsis; species Sinohyriopsis cumingii. The sequence continues at coordinate 161,336,466 of CM068824.1, forward strand.
GTTGTAGCTAATACGCCATATGGTATCAATTTGCGTGTTGGTTTTGTCAACAACGGGATTATGGCGTTGTTTGATAGCGCCACATACATGATTGATGGAAAAAATATTGAATCAATTCAGAAAGATGTTGATGTTGCCACAACAATAATTGGTCTAGCGAGATATTCGGACGACTTCACAAAATCGGCCGGTCCAACAATGATATTTGCTATTACCAACAACGCTGATCATGTTCAGTATACTAAAATACGGACACCTCGAGGTACTGCATCTGATCCACAACCAGTTGATTTTGAACACGCAGACAGACCAGGTGCTGATTTTGATATTATAGGAAGCGTCAATACGACTCACAACTTAGGGTTTGCAACGCGCCGAGCAGCGCTGTTAGGAAATGATAGAAATTTTTCATGTGCAATTCCATTATCTCACATCTTTGGATTTTGCAGAAATGTTAGAAAGGTCATCTTTGGAGCTAAATACACAGTTGTGCTTGTAAGAAAAGGTGATGATAATGATGCAATCTGGCGAGGTGCTGGTGTTGCTGATGGTAAAGTAAATATATCAAAACTTTCATTGTGGATGCCAGTAATGACTCCATCAATCACTGAGGAACAAAAATTACTTTCTTTTATGGATCAAGGCGGTAAATCATTGCTATCATGGTTAACAGTAACCACAGATGCTATTCAAAGTTCTGTTGTTGGTTTATTTACATGGCATATAGCATCACAGCAAGCTGTTTCTGCACCACGACATATTTTTATTGCGCTGCAAGATAATGCTAGGATAAATAATCAAGAACGTTCACATATGATATTTGACAAACTTGAAGTTAATGAAGTTTCCTTACGGATAAATGGACATCAAGAACCAGCTGAAGATATATTGTTAAATTTTGATCAAAATCATGTAGCGCGTGCATATCATCGTTTAATGTCATTCATGGGAGGTGATCAAAACGTCGATACTGGTTTGCAAATATCACAACTAGATTTTACAACATTATATCCGATTTATTATTTTTCACTAGAACATCTTGATTTGTCCAAACAGTCTGTCGTTGATATACACTTTCGAGCTCGTGTTAATGCCCTGCCACAAATCGCGGTTGGTCCACCGGTTGTTCATGGTCCTTATAGAGCAATCGCGGTCATACTTAGCGATAAAGCCATGTTACTTGAAGGCGGTAGTGGTCGAATGAGAGTCCTTGATGCACCAGTGGAAAATATTTAATCATGTTATTTAGAAAAATATATTTTATATAAAAATGTCGTATGGTCATGTTAATGTTACTCTGACTCCTGGTCAGGTAAAAAAGCTTCAATCAAAAACCGCCAACAAATGCGGAACTAAAATATCACTAAAACGAGATCAGATTGGTGGTGGTCCAAACAAATTATCGTTGACAAATAATCAGATTAAACATTTCAGTAAAGCCCTGGAATCAAAAACTGGAGTTCAATTTCATCTTTCCGCGAGCGCCATCAAAGACATGTTTAAAACCGGTGGTATATTTCCACTTCTTGCGGCTATTCCAGCGTTAATAGCTGCTGCTGCTCCAGCCGTAGCAAAAGCAGCCGCGCTAGGTGCTGTTGGAACAGCTGCTGGAATGGCTCTAAAGAAAGCAACTGGAAGTGGATGCAAAAAAAGGGCGCGGCCTAAGATTACCCGGATCTCGCTGGGGAAGAGGTCTGATGCTTCCACGTTAGATACTCTAGCATCAAATTTTGATTTACTTGATGCCGCTAAAAAATTAAAAACAAAAGCCTTTAGAGGTGTTTTTATGCGAGATCAATTACCAAAACAACCGAATAAACTCGAAACGGGTATTATTAATCTCGATGAACGTTCTGGACCTGGTACTCATTGGGTATCATACGCGGTTGATCCACGTGGAATCGTTTATTTTGATTCATACGGGTTAGCTACACCCGTTGAATTTATCAAGTACGTCGCACCACCTCACGCAAGAACCTCTGGTTGTAAAGTTTGGTATTCAACGCTACCCACACAAACAATGACAGATCCGCCAATATGTGGCCGTGAAGTAATTAATGTACTCGACGCTATATCAAAATCATCCAAACCACCACATAAAGTCGTGCATGATTATACAAGTAACCGATTCGTTTCGCGTAAAGCGTTTTAAACAACAGGTCTTATTATAATGGTTGATATTTACGGAAGAAGATTCTCACGTGTTAAGAGAACATCCGGCGACGTTGATCTGTCGAAGTACGCGACTAAGGATGAACTTGCTGATATTACGAACCTGGCTGGAGTTGACCCAGATGAGGTTGTTATTTTTCAAGATCGATATGGTAAACTAAAAACGAGCAATATTAAATGGAATGATAAGTTCGACGAGTACTCGGTGCAGTTACAGATAATATTCCTGTGTTTACTGACGGCGGTAGAATCAAAGATTCAAGTATATCATTTAAAACAGTTCGAGATGAAATTGCAAGAAGCGTTGCTAATCGTGTGAGAAACACCGGAGACACAATGACGGGTGAACTCAGCATGAACGGAAATAAAATAGTAGTTTTAAGAGATCCAACATCCGATGAAGACGCAGCAACAAAAAAATATGTCGACAACGTAGATGGTAAATTATCCACGCTGCGGGCCGAGTATGATGTTCACGTGGGCGCTTTTGCAAGATTTCGCAGAAACCATCAAAGAACCGCAGAAGAATTCTTCGGCACTCCGTTTGTCGTTGACATAAAACTCGTTGATATCAAAACCAACATTGACACGATCAAACAAACACAGCAAGATATCAAAACTAACCTAGACACGATCGAACAAACACAGCAAAACGTCGTAGCGGGGATTCCTGAGATCGTTAACAAAACCAACTTGATTAAAATTCCAACCGGAATAACTCCCGGACATATCACAAACATCGTGTACACAGTATCATCGGGATTTGCAACATGGTCGCAGCAAAATAATACTATCAAATATACCGCAACAGTCACTGGCGTGTACAGGTTGTCCGTGTTCAGTGCTGCGCGATTTGAAATATTTACAACGTTTCCATGGCGTCATTCCACCGACAGGTTTTCCGGGGTTGTATCTGTTTTATTAAATAGCGGAACTGAAGAAATATTTATCCTGGAAGCAGCTGATAAGAAATTAACCGCAACATCTTACTGGTGGTGTTTGGAATTTGTAGCTGAAACACCTCAATTGGTTACTGCATAAAAATATATGGACGGTGCACAATACAGGTACAATCAAGCGCGTGAATGGCAGGCGGCGCTGAAGATCAAGTAGAACAATATACAGTAAAAGTAAAAAAATATCGACGACGATTAGTTATCGTTGATGTGATTGTTTATTCAGTATCCGCTGCTGTTGCTGGAACGGGTGTTATATTATCAGCGGTGACAATGATGGCACCAGTAGCAGTGACTATTTGTATTTCAGCAGCAACAACTACTGCAGGTGTGCTCAATATCATCGCAAAAAAAAATATGTACTTGCACGAACGAAAAATTATCCGATTACATAATAAAATTACACACAGCGACGGTAGCATACTCGAAATTATCCTCGTTGTTATCAGCGAGTCTCAGTGATGGAATTATATCTGATTTCGAGTTTTCAATGATAACTAAAATATACGACGAAGGTATCGGTATTAAAGATACAATTATTAATAATGACAGAATTACTCCAGCAGATCGTGACTAACACAACTCCGCCAAAGATAACGATGATCTCGGTAAGTTCATCTAATCCTGAATTTAGTATTAATTTTCCTACTGCAATTCCAGTAAAAGAAATAGCGTTAGCTCAATTACGGGTATATTACAGCTGGCCAAATATCAGATCAAAATCATTTCATGGTACACCAGCAAATAATTCGCTCGTATTTGCTAACAAGAACAAACCAGATGGTACTCCTGACTGGATAGATGTTGGAATACCCACTGGTAGTTATGAGATTGAAGATATCAATGAGGAATTTCAACGTAGAATAAAATCAATAACCGGAATTGAAGCAAAAATATCAATTAACGTTCATGAACCGACGCTATCTTCGACGGTTGAGATACATTCTCCTGATTACGTCGTTGATATTTATCGATCCACGATAAGATCCGTACTAGGTTGGCCGGATGTTCCCCCGGTGTATGAAGCACCACCAGAACCAAAATTAATTGAATTTCTCGCGGACGATGCCAGGTTTATAACAACTCCAGAATACCGAAATTTGTTGTATCCATGGATTGACAAGGATAATTATTACATTTTGAAAGATGGTAAAAGATATCCTATAACACCGTTTTCTATCATTGATTTTGATGTGAAAACATCAACTAATATTGTTTATGAAAGAAATTTCAGATCAATATCTGACGAAATTAAAACTGAATACACAACTACATTAACGACACTAGCACAGTTGTTTAAAAACTATATCCTGGAATATCCTAATGACGATCTAAGACATCAGATCATTGCAACGATACAACATTTAAATCAAATTGTATTGGATCTTAAATATTTTAATCAGACCATTATTGAGGTAATAAATGCTAGTACTTATATAGATACGGGAGAAAAAAAATAGTATCAAACAAGCATGCATTGATCATTATAAAATAGCTGAAGCAGATTTATTAAATTTTACACTGCCAGGACTTGAAACTGGCGAGTTGATAAGATCACTCAATGATCTTGTCGCGAAAAACTTTTCTGAAATACTAGCTGTGTGGAGAAAAATAGCACCACATCCAACTGTTCTCAGACATAATAATGATCCACATGGCGGCGGCAGACACGTTTCTCCGGGAATCGTTAATATAACCAGCACGATCGTGGTCAGTCTGGTTTGTGACGTAGTCGATGGCAGCTATCAAATAGATCTCGGAAGATCAAATCAGGCTCAACAAGGATATATTTTATATACATTTACACCACAAGTTTCCCCCGGAAGTTTAATCGTGCAAGAACCCACTAATCCTGTTTATCTGCGGTGTCACAATAATATGTTAACACGAATAAATTTTTAGCTCACAAACCACCTTAATCGCTTAATTGACATACGTGGAGAGGAGCTTGTGATAAATCTGTATGTGAAATCTTAATTAATCAAGTAAATATTATATAATGTACCATCACGTGAAGGTTTTTATACACGACAAAGAAGTACTTGAAAACGCCATCAGAACAGCGTTTTCACAAAACCTGGAGCAATTTGACGTTAATTTAGTTATTGATGAATACGGAAGTGAGGATTTCTTATTAACACAAGAACAGTTAGATGAGCTCCGTCAAAAACATATTATCGAGATCATTTGTAGCAGAGATCAGATTCTAAATTATGCACATTCCTGCATTAAAGTCGATCAACTTAAAAAAATAATATTCCAGAATGAATCAAATAAGGAGCGGATTAAGAAATATTTTATTTTATTTTATTTTATTTTATTTTACTTTTATTTTATTAGAAATATTTTATTTGATCAGAAATATTTTATTTTATCAGAAATATTTTATTTTTTTCTGAATTTCAGTGAAAAATCAACAAATTTCGTGTTTTTGATGGGTATTTTACCCATTTTGGGTGATTTTGTCCATTAGATCGTCGGGGTAAGTTGCTTGATTCTCTAATTGATTTCAATTGAATAAAATATCAAAACCAGTAAAAACCAGTAAATCAGTAAAAAATTACATATTTTGTGAGATAATTTTACTGATATTTGAGCTAATTTTACTGATTTTTTGTAATTTTTACTGGTTTTGATATTTTATTCAATTGAAATCAATTAGAGAATCAAGCACCCCCCCGATCTGATGGATAATTCAGAAAATAAAATAAATAATAAATCTGAGTACCAACTAACCCAAATTTGATTGATTTATATGATTCTGAGTACCAACAAACCCATCAATCTCAGAATAAATATATAATATTTCAGAATAAATATAATCTCAGAATAAATATAATAAATCTGAGTACCAACTAACCCATCAAAATTGCAAACTTGATCATTTTACATAAATCTGAGTACCAACTAACCCATCAAATTTGCAATTTTGATCATTTTGCATAAATCTGAGTACCGACTAACCCATCAATTTCAGAAGAAAAAAAATATTTCAGAATAAATATAATCTCAGAATAAATATAATCTCAGAATAAATATAATATTTCAGAACATAATCTCAAAATAAATATAATATTACAGAATAAATATAATCTCAGAATAAATATAATCTCAAAATATATATAATATTTCAGAATAAATATAATCTCAGAATAAATATAATCTCAAAATAAATATAATATTTCAGAATAAATATAATCTCAGAATAAATATAATCTCAAAATAAATATAATATTTCAGAATAAATATAATCTCAGAATAAATATAATATTTCAGAATAAATATAATATTTCAGAATATAATCTCAGAATAAATATAATATTTCAGAATATAATCTCAGAATAAATATAATATTTCAGAATATAATCTCAGAATAAATATAATATTTCAGAATAAATATAATCTCAGAATAAATATAATCTCAGAATAAATAAATAATAATTCAGAATAAATAAATAATAATTCAGAAATAAATAAAATACTTCAGAATAAATATAATCCCAGAATAAATAAATAATAATTCAGACAGAGTTGCTTTGGTCGTTACCCGCTGACATAATTTTTCTTAAGTATCTTATGCGGGTACTGATTGTCTTTTTCGTTTGATACTCGCTGGATAATCCCGATCTGACCTTTTCTACTGCGACAGAAAGAGGAACAAATTTATTTACTTGATCATCGCTCACCATAGCCAGTGACTGAAACATAGCTGCCTGAATCCGCTTTATGAACTTATACTGAGATGATAGAACGTACTTATTTTCATTCTTAAGCTCTTCTAACGTTTCAAAATCAGATATTATTTTTTCAGGATTTAGTTCATCAGATATATTAATTTTGTTTTCTTCTAGTTTTTTGATAGCAGAAATAATGTCTTCGATATTTTCATGGTTCATTATATAATATATAAATCTTTAAAATAAAAAAAAATTATCCGTACAGAACCCCTATCGAGTCTTTAGCGAGTTCGTCGGGATGTTTCAAGGACAGTACAACCAAGAACTCGCAGATTGCCATCGTATTCTACCAAGTTCACCAGGCACACAGAACATTTAATGAATGAAGAGCCCCTATCGAGTCTTTAGCGAGCTCAGATTATGCATGGACGGCACAAACATATATTATGAAATGGAACCTCTATTCGAGTCTTTTAGCAGGTTTAAGTATGCAATGAATGACGGCACAAACATATATTATGAATGAACCTCTATTCGAGTCTTTTAGCAGGTTCATTAAGTATGCAATGAGATGTAATGAATGAAATATATCTAATGAGATGTAATGAGATGAAATGTAATGAGATGTAATGAGATGTAATGAATGAATGAAATGAGATGTAATGAATGAAATGAGGCCATTTTCTCCGCTCAACAGAACACCCACCCACCAAATAATCAACCCGTGGGAAATACAAAAACATGTATCTACCACGTTTGACATGATAGGATGATGTTTTGACAGCGGAGAGGGGCTGGCGGAGCCCCAATTAATTATAAAAATCGCAATTATGCGTACACCACCGACAAGTTGTCAGCCATGGGGATTCGATCCTGGACCGCGAGCGTCACAGTCCAATACGATACTGATTGAGCCATCGAATATTGTTAGAAACATATGTTTCGAAAGTTAATATATAACTAAGGAACTAATTTCAAATATATTTACACTGAAATAGCGGTTTCTGAATAATAATAATTTCTACATTTAAATAACTACTCCTGCATTAAAATAACGGTTTCTGAATTATAACAGCGGTTTCTGAATATATCTGTATTATGCAGACTGCAAAACCTGCGAAATCAATAACGGATTGTGAAATACACCTGTACACCATAACAACGGTTTCTAAGCTGATTGTATACAGCTACCTGCGGATCAATAACAGCGGTTGTAAAATTGCCCTGATTTCTCGTAATCTTGTATGATGGGAAATATTTAAAAACCATAAATATACTTCTACGAGTAATTAATTAACGACGTAATTAGTTAAACTGACTAATTACGATCATAAAATATCAAAAATCTACGAAGTAAACTATATATTACAAAGTAATCTCCCCCTTATATAATCAAAAATTCAGTAGTGTATGGAGGACATACTGTGACATAAATTAAAATTATTAATTCAATGTGGTGATGATAGTTAATAATGTGGTGATGATAATTATTGATACTGAAAGATGATTTTCTGCTTATATTTCTTTGAGAAAGCGGTTTTATATATATTTTCTGCTACTTTTTGTACTGAATGCGGGTGAATATCAAAATATTTCGCAGCAGCACACATCGAACGAAATATAATTACTTTGCCAGTTTCTGTGTTTGTGGAATTTACCGCCCTTCTAGAAACTGTCTTACATCTTCCAGTATTACCACGTGTATTATTCTCGCTCTGTGAGATAGCTTGTAAATTGGACAAATTATTGTTTTGAGTGTTCCCGTCAATGTGATCGATCACAAGACCGTGATTGATCACTCCGAAGAAACACTCGTATGTAAATCTATGACACAGATAATGTTTCTTTCCTCCATCGTATGTGAACATTAGATAACCATGATTATTAATATGACCAACTGGTTTTTTTAACCTGTAGTGTCTGATCACACCATTACGATCTGATTCATAGTTTGTTATTGTGGGATGTGCGACAAATATATTTTGCTCCATTATAATAATATTATTTGTTTAAATCATTGTTTGTCTGAAATCTTGATATATAATCCTCCACGGATTTTATAGCGTTTTCACCATTATTATTTTTTTTGTCATAATAACTTTTAAGCTCTCTGAACCGTTTTCCCCCGCACTTTCCACATAATTTTGTTTTGCCTCGCACTCCAATACCACACCGCAGACACGGTATTGGTCCTAGACTCCCCCGCCGTATGCCCTGTAAGTGCATCCAACAAAATTCACCTCTACAGGATTTATTGCATCGATTTACTGAACCGATCATCAACCATCTGCATTGAGACATTGTATATATAATATTTCTTATTTAAATATTTGTTTTAATTATATGAACGAGTTTGAGAAATTATCCCAAGCTAGGCCTGTTAAGTATAAATTCAACCTCGACAGATTATCTTCTGACTTGCCAGTACGAGATCTGGTTGATCCGAAAAATAAAAGTCTGATCTCGAAAATTCACGAAGCCAAGAAGGAATTTTACACAGATTTTGCATCTCACACATGGTCAACGTTCAAGATTATTCGCAATACTGTCAAGGACGCCACAATGAATGACAAGCGAGCGGCAACTATCATTAACTACATCACTGAATACGAGGGCAATCAAAAATATTTCTTCAAAGTAAAATTTATTGTATTAACAGACACAGGTAGTTGGATTATCCGTGACAAATATGATCCTGTCCTTGGTAATAATAAAACTGTCATATTAAGTAAAAATTCCAGACCGGGTCTATTGACGGGTATTGACAAACCGTATTATGAGCGAGCGTATCCTGTAACAGCGGTTATTTATGGAATTTATGAGATAAATAAAAAACCCAACGTTGATAAACTGGCACCCATGAAATTTTCAAGGTTAAATTGTGTAGCCGAAAGAGTAATAGAACACTTTACAAACGCGATGCGTGGAAACGGATTAACTGATTTAAGACGTAAACAAATAAACTCGTGGGCTGATTCAGTTAAGGATACCGGTGCTACAATAAAAGATGTTGCTGAGTTAGGAAAAATATTAAAATTTCCAATAGCAGTATCAACAATAACGGGAGAGGTACTGTACGAATCGAAATATAAATCGAATGGAGCTTCAATAAATATTATTGATCACAACGCACATGCATGGACTAGCGCAGTAACAATATTTCCACGTGATCGAACTGTTAGATTTTACCCCTCAGACATGTTTGATTTTATCAACGAAATAAGTAAAAACGATCCTGTATCGGTATGGTTATTTAAAAGTAATGAGGAAGGTGAATTTGATCAGTTTGTTAGACCAAATGGTGAAATATATCGAACAGAATTCCTCCATGACGAGATGAAAAATCTCGTGGAAAAGTTTTTCGCGGAAAATACCGATAAATTACTAACTAATTGTTTTACCGTTCCATCTGTTGCGGATCATTTCGCTAGAGAGCGAAATTCATGGAAACCAACACGATTTCATTTACTTGAAGATGTGCGTGCAAGTTGTGTCGTATACGGACACGGTGGATTGTGGAATACCAAATATAATTACAATGATGTTATTTCGGTTGATATGGTTGCATGTTATCCAGGAAGTTTCCTAGGATACGGAGATTGTTCTGTATACTTTAAAAGATTCGGTCACCCCACAAACGAGATGACGCGAGTGGCAATTAATGGACCATTACCTGATTTTAATCTGACTGGATTTGCTTGTATTGAATCATTCGAGTTTAGCGAAAATCTTCACAAGATTTGTTATGTTTGGTTTGGCAGACATTTTTGTGAAAAACGTTGGGCACCTATAGTTTTGTTACGATATATGCTAGATTGTGCGATAATGACATCGTTGGTGGTCAGTGAGGCGATTATATCATATCATGCACAGACCGAAGTTTGGTTGCCCATGCCAGATTATATCAGCGCCGATGAAGTTATTAGCGAGTTTAAGGAAAAATGTCCTGATGTTTCCGAAGATGATATTATCAAAGAAGCTCCTAAAATTCTCGAGATTAAACTCAAAACCGCAAAAGATCTCGGTAGAAAAATTATAGGTAAATTTACTCAAGGTGGTGCATATGATCATAAAAGACATCACGCACGATTAATTTTAGATGATGCCGAGTACGATTTTATAATTGCTGATACAACAGCGAGAAATATATTTGTAAATCGAGAAGGTGTTTATTTATCCGACGGAACAAAATTGGGCACGATCGTTAGTTACATAAATGACGTCTCCCCACAGTATACTCATCTAAGATCCTCCATGTTGGCTTATATTTCTATAAATTTATTATCGATGATTAATAGATTTCCCAAGACCTCAGTCAGAGTCGCAACAGATTCGTTTTATATTTCGAGTAAATATTTAAAATCTGTTATGAAATTCACAAGTAATGATGAACGATGGGGTTCGTGGAGGATACAAAAAGAAATGTTACACAATTACACAAAATCAGCAGATGTTCCAATGAGAGATTTTTATCGTGAGGGTAATAAAATATCAGAAATGTCGAAAGCGCCGCCGGTGAGTGATCCAATAACCAGATATAAGACAATATATCTCAGTGGACCTGGTGGATGCGGCAAAACGACTCGAGCAATTAATGTTTTTAGAAATTCAGATATGATCGTGCTGACACCCACACATAGACTTGCGCGCGAGATGAAACAACGGCAAGTACAATCTTGCACGTATCATAGTTTCTTTCGGTGGCGCGGGGATACATGGACTCCTGAACGAATGGGAGAAAAATATATACCTAAAATAATTATTTGGGATGAGATATGTACGGTGTCATTAGATACATTAAAAACGTTTCTTGATTGGTTGTTGACGAAAATTACCGCTATAATAATGTGTGGCGATCATGGTCAACCACCGCCTTTTGTTGGACCATCTCCACATGATTGGTTAAAAAATTTCGTTGATTATTACGAAGAAATAGATGATGATCATAGAGCTCTCGATGCAAATTTGAAGGAGTTTAAAAAATTAATCAGATTACAATCAAACAAAATTCAGTGTGAAATATTACGCTGAGTAATCTCAGAGACCTCAGTGGGTGATTTTTTAAATTTATGGAGACCCAACGATTTGATAGTAGCAAGCAGAAAAATAATCAGAGACGATTTACAACAACAGTTATTTCAACTACATAAAGAAAAATATTCAGAATTACCCATACCATTGTGTTATAGACCATCAGATACACGAAAACAAAATATTAATGTTGATATTCCAGGGCAGACTGAAAAACAGAATCTCGTAGTAAATGATATTGTCGCCGTTGATATCAGTGTGGTCGAAGATGCATTACGCGCTGACAAATCTCCATGGGTGTTGGGATACGCTATGACGATCCACTCGTCTCAGGGATTAACTATTTCTGACACACGAGTCTGGATTGTAGACGATCGTATCGAGTGGTCAAATTTAGTTTATTTAGCGGTATCAAGGGTGAGAAAAATATCTCAATTACGTAGAATTATATTTCCTGAAATCGTTGATAAATTTAACATCATCGATGATAATATAATAAGAAAAAAATTAATCGGATACAAACAATCTGATAAAAAAATAAACGCGACTTTGATCTTGATGTTGAATTTATTATTAAGTTAAAATAGCAGCAGAATAATCATTGCACAAGTTGCAATTGTATAATGTTATGACGGTATTCGAGTAATGATTCAAGACAATTTACCGTAGATAGAAAAGATAATAGTCGCGGTCATACACGAGAAAATACCATGTTGACCTGTCTGGAGTGTAATCGGCGTCGCGGCGCTAGTGCTAGTTAAGTGATCGCGGTGGTAGTTGTGTATCCGTGGGGATTATTTGTAGTTGTTCACGTACAAATCCGCGTTGAGGAGCAGCCGAATCTAATCTGTAGATTGCAGGTCTACCTGAGGATCTTGTCACGGTGGATATTTTGTGTGTGGTAACACTCCAAATAGGATCAGTCGCTCTCGCTTTACTACCACCTTCAAGTTCACCAAGCTCATATAAATATCTGACTGTGACATCACCCAATATTTTCTGTTTTTCAACATCTTTTCGTTGTGTTGGTATATTTTTTTTTGTGACTGCGCTAATGGGTTTCATGTTGGTTGTTCGTGTAATCTCATTATTTAATGCAGCTATCACGCTTGGTAATCTTGCAACCCATTCACGAGATCTTTTATCCTGAATAAATTCCCTCGCGTATTGATATCCAAATAACCGCTCAGCGAGTGTTCGATTAAATCGCTCAACAATTGCCTGATCACGGTGAATTGCAGTATGCCCTCGTCGTATTTTGGTATTATGTTGTTTCATCAACGATGATACTGGACCAAGAAATTCCTTACCAGGATCAACCTGTAGTAGCTGTGGCCATCGCAGACCACCTCGTTGATAAATTCTTTCAAACGCATCGGCTACTTCAGATGATGTTTTCGTCGATAACGGTTCTGCTTCTTTACATCTACTTGCAACATCAACTGCGGTTAACGCGTATTTGTATGTTTTTCCACGCACAGTATCATGCGGTAAAAACAGAATATCAGCTTGATGAACTTCATTAGGAACACTGACATCGAAATACGCGTACTGAATTTGTTTAGGACGTGGTAGATAAATTTGCCATATTGCTTGTTTGGATAACCATGTTTTAGCAGTAGAATGTTTAACCGCTGCTGCATCAGCAAGTTTACCAATTGCTCCTTTGCCTCTCCAGTATCCTCTTGGTGAATAATAAATTAATTCCATTTATATATTACCAGCCCCAAGCGCTAATTTACTTTTCATTGCGGATCTTACTAACCAATTAGCTAATTTTTCTTTGATATTTTTATTTTTTATAGAATCTAGCGCGTGAATTAATTTCACATCCGCAATATGTCTATCTTGTAGATTTTTACTTTTATACGCAACACCATGAGCGTGACAAGCTCGATCAGTAGCGTTTATTGGTTCCTCGCCTGGTTTTGGTTGATCTTGATTATCGAGCCTGATATCAAGTCTGGTACCGGGACCGCAATAATTATATCCTGGTAGATGTTTTTCTCCGCTGTATTTAGCCCATGGAGTACCTGGAAACTTTGACATCAAATTAGCAATATCACCACCGCGCCTATTAGGTAAAAACGAAAATTTCTTCCTACTGCACACAGAACATTTTCCACCATACGCTATTTTTTTATTTTTTGTTGTAACCGTAGCTAAATCAACAGTTGGAGTTTTAACTCTACAGCTTAAACAATATAAATTCATGATATAATATATATGGATATAATTGATTTCTCAGCAACAAGAAAACGAGAGCCAGTTAAACATCATCCTGCGCTACCGAATTCCATCAGAATGATTATCATAGGACCATCTGGATCGGCTAAGACGCAGTTATTACTTAATTTAATAATGAGATGGTTGAAATGGGATAAATTGTATTTAGTAGCTCCATCCGCTGATGATCAACGATGTTATGATGTACTTAAAGATTTCAGTGAAAACGCGCGATTACTGGATGAAGGTAATGATGTTATAGAGTTTATAACCGATATTGATGAAGCACCATCCGTAGATGTTTTAGACGGATTTATTAATAATTTAGTTGTATACGACGATGTGATGCTAGATAAACAATCAAATCCAGCCAGAATATTTTCCCGAGGTAGACATAAAAATACAGACGTGATCTATGTTACTCAACGATATACACAAATTCCGAAGGTGATTAGAGACAACTGCAATATTTTAGTTGTATTTAATGGTGAAGACACACACACGCTGCGAAATATTCATCAAACTTGGTGTGGTGGTGACATGGATATAATTAAATTCAGAAATTTCTTCTCACGAGCGCAAGCTACTCCGCATGGATTTATAACAATAAATTTACATGATCCAAGAACAAGATATCGTGTAGGTCTTGATAAAATTTTTTAATTAATATAGCAGCAGAGAGGGCGCCTACCAACGTTGGTCGTCCAGTAATTATTTTTCAGCTACCTTTTCAAGCTAGGGTTTTATTGATGGGGTTGGTTTCAACAAAAAATAAAATCATCTCAAGAAAACGTTTATTTGTAAAAATCTGGACCTTTCTACAGATTTTATTTTTTGTTTGTTTTATTTGTTTGTCGGAATTATATGGTCTGTTCGTCCTCTCTGCTGCTGTTCGACATCCTTTGTCTCACCTATTGTATTCTGATAACACTTAAATATACAAATCTTGCTACACTTAAGCCGAGGCTACCATCCAAGGCGTAGAGAGTTGTATTTCCAATGTGAAGTCATCGATGGCATGTAACAAGCTGCAGATGAATGATGATAAAACGGGAGCCATCATGATCACCACGCACAAACTTTCTCATTCACGTTCTTTACCTCAAACAAAAAGTATCAGCAATACCAGCATTACCTTCACACAGTCAGTACAAAACTTTGATGTCACTATCGACATTGCTCTCTGATTATACCAACATGTCATGAACATATGCAAGGCTGCATATTTGGGGTTTACATTCATCAGCTCCATTCACAATTTTCTTTCAACTGATGCCACTAAACACTTGTGTGTTCGTTAGTACTTTCAAGACTGGACTATTGTAATTCACTTTTATCTAGGTTGTCTCAGTATCTACTACAGTGACCTATCCGGTGGCCTAAGTGGTTAGAGCGTCCGCCTCGGATGTGGGAGGTCGCGGGTTCGAACCCTGGCTGAGTTATACCTATGCCTGGAAAAAATGATACTTGCATCTGCCTCGTTAGGCTCTCAGCATTAAATTTTATTGTTACGTCTGATCGGCCTGGGGTCAGGATAATGTGACTGAGTGGAACATTATACTATATGTTTGCGGCATGATGCCACAGTGCTAGAAATCACTTTAAACTGATACACTGCAGACACCGTATCGATATGACTGAACATTTGTTAAACTTAAGTTAAAAATCAAAATAACACACACATCTATTGCAGAAACTTCAAAAAGTTCAAACCATGACTACTTGGAATATACTTGTACAACGAACGACTCAGCATACACCCCACCCCACCCTCTGCTCCGTAACCTTCGTTGGATCATGAAAGTCGAGTGATTTCAATCGATCCAGAATAAAACACACACATGTTCACTAGGATACATTTTGTTGACTGGCTCCAGTCCAATATACCTATTTGACCTCACCCATGTTTACCCTCGGACACTCGCATTCAGTTTATTACCACTGTTAAAACAAAGTCATAAGGTCAACGCTCGTTTGCTTACTAGGGCCCAGCTACGTGGAAGGAATTGCCCATTGATCTTAGATACAATGACACTGTGATCTCATTCAAGAGTGCAGATACAATGACACTGTGATCTCATTCAAGAGTGCTTTAAACAGATTTAAAGACTTAATAATGTTTACTGCCTTACTTATTGTCAGCATGTTTTTATTTTGTAATTTTCCGGCTTATTGTTTGTGTAATCTTGTCGCGGGTTATGTGTTTATGTGTTGTCTAATATTACATAGAGCGTAGAAGTTCTAAAGGCTCGTCACTGTACTAAGTCTACATTATTATTATTATTATTATTACTATTATTATTATTATTATTATTATTATTATTATTGATATTAAGGACATTCGACAAGAAGATCAACTGTTGGGTATGATTAGTTTGTATGGTGATTGACCTTTATGCAAATTTGATTGTATGAGTTTGCGCCTACCTAAATAATGTCTTCTTTTAAACAACATATTACACAGTTTATTGTTGTCTGTCTTTGTAGATTATAATATTTAAAGACAATTATTACTTGTAGGTAAATATGTTTATTGGAGTTGCGTTCAAGACATTGATTTTCCCCTCGAGAATACCATGCTCATTACTAAAGTTTTAGTACTAGACCTGGTCTTATTTATAATTTAGAATGTTCTGGAAATGAATTTTTAACCCTCGTCCGTGCGTCTCTTCTTACTGTGTCTTAGGTTTTTATTTTAAGGTTGTTTATATTAGAATTACTCATTCCTCTCTTAACATCTGAAGTGGAATCAAGTCTTTAAATTGTGTTCAATTTTAATTTTAAATTGTTTTTATATTAAATTATTAATTGGAATTACAAAGTGCTCAATAATGCTTTCAGACTAAAACACTATTTTGGGATTATTGTGAATTCATTTATATACATTTTTGATTATATCATTTTGATACATCAAGACCGTCATCATGTCAACACTATTTCAGGGTATTGGTACATCAACACAGTCAAGATTGGAATTCACTCGGAACACCACGGGAAATAATTCAGAATACTCTGTGTGTTTGAACTTTTAGGACTATTTGGAATTTAATTCACAATACTATATGTTCTTTCTAAATTTTAACTTTTTATTCCAGGAAAATAAATTATTTGTTGAGCTTTGCAAATCTTCTTGGTTTTCGCTCATTTATGTTACTTAGTTTAAGACCATAAAGTCGTAACACAAGAAGCAGTCACACATTCAAAGAACTTTTTGGGGTGCTAGTTCGAGTAAATGACGACAAAGCAGATATGATAATATAAACAAAATATGAATCGATACTCCTTGACTGTTTCAATTTGAATAATGGTATATGGCGTTGATATCATCTTCGAAAGAGTGTCGACATCGAAAGTGAGGAAGCATTTTAAAATGATTTTATAGTCTTGGGCTGTTTGTTTGAAGAAATTGTAACAAAGCTTGCGTTGCTCTAAGTGGCGCTTTCTTTTCTTTTATCAGTTTCTTTTAGTTTTATCATATGTTTTTTGTTGTTGACACAGTGTACCATTCGCTATGCTCCTGTATCTTTCTATTCAAATAATTACTATGTAATTAAAATATTTAATAATAAGGTATGTCTTTGTAGACGCCTAACAGCAGACTATCCGGTAAAAAAATGTTTCAATTAGTTTTTTTCTCAAACCACGTAGTCAAACTTATCATTCGTTTTGTACGATTGTGAAGGAATGGTTTGCTTTCCGCGTAGCCACGATTGAATTTCGGAGAGAAGACCATCCACATTGTCCAATATCGACCGTTAGCTTTCGCAACTATCAGAAACAGTATTTTGAACAAACGCCCTCTTGCGGATGAAAGAGACTGATTAATGAGAGAGCTCGCTACACGTTAGATATTCAATTACGAGGACGTTCATGCTGATATGCCGTGACTAGGTAGAAATAAATGCATATCAATAGTTTGAATTTAAGAAACTGATATACAAGATGTGTTTGTATCTGCAGAGGCCGAAGTGATTATTCCCAACTGTTTTCCTGGGTAAATATAACAAACAATCTGATATGATCGGGCTGTTTCATCTGCATCCAGTCAGATTGGTTTATATATCTGATATGATTATACATGTATTATATATGCATATGAAAGTAACTATCAAAATAACACATTATAAACGAAGGTGTAAGAAAGCGTACAAGCTCTGCATCTATTGCTGAGTTTCTCCCAACTGATGTTTTATTGAATGTTATATACCTCCTTAATTGCAACTTAAACGGTATTTCATTTCCAAGCTTAGTATAGTACCTTTAGTGAATATGTGTATAATTCTTTTCTAATAATAAAATCATATGTTAAATTTCATAAGACTTAGTTTGCTTATTTATTCTGTTTCGGTTCTATAGTTGTAAATTATGTAACAGAAAGAGAGTGAAACCAACAATATTAAGCAAAATCAACAAACAAGTTCTTTCTTTACAATACAAAAAAAAAAAAAAAAAAATAAGAGACACTTACAGTACTGTAAATTAGTCCCAAATAACTATAAATGACCTTACAGAAGTCCAAATTAAAAAAATATAAAATGTTCCGAATGAGTTAAATAGTCTTGAATGTCCTGATGTGCCACAGTCATACAATCAAGAGTGTATTTGACTGAATTAAAAGAAATCCAGAGTAGTGCTTATAAATACAGAGATGAATGATCACAAGAGTAAGTCCAATGACTATTTTAAATAAATAATTCATTTTGAATTATATTTGATGGACTGATCACTTGAGGGGCCCCGAGTGGCCGAGTGGTCTAAAGCGCTCTCCGTTACGGATCACTGCCATCTCATCTCTGTCTGCACCGGTTCGAGTCTCGGATTCAGCCAATGTGGGTATGTGAGAAAGCTTATCAGTAGCTCCTCGTGGGTCGGTGGTTATTTCTGGGGTTTTACCGGGTTCTTCCTCCACCATTAATACTGACCGCCATGTATAGCCTATCGTGTACTGAAAAATGGTGTTAAACCCCACAACAACAACAACAACTGATCACTTGAGTATAACGTAATAGAAAGTGAAGATTTACAAGTAAATAACCTAGTCAAACTGTAAACAGGCTGAACTTGAACTCTTCCTACGTAAATATATTGGTTTCAACTTAAATCGTGGACAAAATTTAGCCACTTAAACACGTGGTCCATAACCTGCAACCATGAACAAAAGTTAAGCACACAACATAAATTAAACATACATAACAATCCATAATATTATATCAACTGCCGCCCGATTACAAACGTGCAAGGTGTTTGTATTGATCTTCCATCTACCCGAACAGTTTTCTTGAAATCATTGTTACTACAGTTCAATACGAAAATATTGATTCGGTTCTCTACAAAAGGATCATTTACGTATCGTGCTTAATTTTAGTTTTGTGAAATCTTATTTATCTCGAACCTTGGGATAAAATTGTATGCACTTGAGCATCGATAAATATCTGGACAACCGGTTATTCTTGTTTGAGTAATTATAACGAATAAGACGTCATTGGTCTTCGTTAGATACTATCTCAAGCTTCTTATTAACAAACCTATTAATACACTTCAATGGCACTAACAATACCCTCATATTGTAACGTGTTATTTTATATGGATACATTGTTAATAAACTGATTACTGCATATCAAATCGCACAATTGTCTTTACTCCAGAATTATACAACTGTTTAGAGAAAATGCCGAATCACACTGGCTCAGAAAGAAACGCTTGCCATGATTCGGGTTTATTTGTTTCTTTGTTGTCCTGGCTAACTTCTTCATCCCTCTAGAACTCTGTATGTTCGGGTCCAGAAACAAAATATAAACTATTCTGGGACATGTTTTAATTAATAAACATTTAAATGTTAATCATTTCAACAATCTTTGAGAATATTCCTGTGTAATTTACAAAAACAAAACCAAAAGAGAGAAAAATAAAAAGACAACAACATCCGATTAATCTAATTAATTATAGTTCCAGATGAATAAGAAAAACAATGAATTGTATGATATATTTTTGGAAAGATAGTAATTTCTTTTTTCTCTCGAAAGGTGTCGGAATTATATTGCAAAACGTATCTCTACTATTTTACTTGTTTGCTTGTTTTTTTAACGTAATGCTAAGCCAGAGATAGTTATACAGAACTTAAATGTATCTAAGTTAACTTTCAGTGACATTTCAGGAACATCGAAAATATTAGCGGGATCATAGTGGGATAAAACATTCTATGTGATAATTGTATTTACCTTTAATGATAGACTTTATTCTAAGCATATGTCCTAAAATGTCAGCACGTACAATGAAAATCTGTGGCCGTGGGGGATCACCTTGCCTGCAATCAAAACTTTTTTCAAAGCTAACTACGAGAAGAAAACAAGGAATGTCATTTGTATATTGCATTACAACTAATTTTTGCATTTGGTATTTTCTCCTTTATATCGACCAAAAATTAAACCCGTTTGATATAAGCATACCAATTTCATAGTATTTGCAATGGCTGCGGAGACAAGTTTAAATGTCATTTAATAAATAGACGGGTCTCCATTTTTGACAATAATTTATTTTGTTCTTTCACATGTAATAAACTTAAAAATATTTCATTATTTTTCAGGTTAGGGCAATTCAGTTTTACGTAAACAAAAATTTAGGTTTCTGGCAAAACAAACTTAAATTCTTTCAAATTAATTTAAGGATTATGTAGTAAGCCTTTCTGAGTCTGGACTGTAATGGTTTTACATTTTTAAAGACTAGACAGTAATTCACACACCCCACCCCTAACCATACCATCCCATACAAGGATACACTCAAAATTGTTTATTTAGGTATTGCCATTTTAAAATTAGGTAATGAAATAATAAGTCATAAAGAAAAGTTTTAGTGTACTTTCCGAGAAATTATTATTTTTCATGTCAGCTCGTAATTGCAAGTTATTGTGTTCTCATAACATATATTGCTCAGTATCTTAATTGCTATCTTTCTAAACTGCACGCAGTGCAAACTGTTACTGCGTCTTGACACACAGTATGATTTACAGTTGCTAATTACAAGTAACGCTATCGAAAAAAAGGAAAGCACTGGGATGCCTTGGATATTGTATTGCCCAGGTTTCCAAATATAGTTTGGAATTCGTTATTGGCACTTGTAAAAAAGAATCTTGAACCACATGGGAGAGATCCTGTGAAGATTTCCATTCTTGTGTTTTTAATATTAGCGATCCAGTTTCGATCTGTAAACGTGCTAATTTAAAGCCTTTTCTTAATATTTGTGGTCTATGCTATGTTTTAATATAAGTTTCAATCAACTCATTTTGCACTGAATGAATTACAAGACCGTTATAATACAAGGCAGTTTACACCAGGTTTTTAAAGTCTTGTGACTGACGATGAACACAGAAGTTCACGTTCCAAAATTCTTCAAAAACATTTTATTATCATTATGTTTTCTTAGTGAGGTAAACATTTTCATGACAAAAGCCGATTTATAAACGAAATTTGCATTGAAAATGTTTGTACAACAAATGAAAAAGGTGACATCCTGCTAAACATTCAGTTATCTCCTCAGTCCAGTCACGCACGATGACGAAGACACATGGAAGTAACAATTATTTTTCTTCGTTCCCTTTTTAATTCTGAATTTTTAAAAAATCTGTTTATAATTACCAGGATACGATCTCATGCAAAGAATTGCGGTTTGACACGAAACTGAACTGTACGAGGTTTCTTGTAATATGATAATTGTCTTTTTTTAGTCTTGATAGTTTACCAGGCTGACTCGCTTAGAAGAAAGATGTGTGTATAATAATAATAATAATAATAATGATGATGATGATGATGATGATGATGATGATGACGGTACACATGAAAATGATACAAAGAAATCCGAAATCTGTTAACCGTGAATCGCTTCTGCATTTTTTTGTTCTAACTGTTCATTTCCAAGACGAGTGCGATGAACATAAATGAAATGTAGTGAAGTATGGAATCTGCCAAAGATTTTTTTATATTATTTTTATAACAGGGATATAAGAAGTAAATATTAAATAAACAGTTTACCGTTAACAACCATCTTCACTTCCAAACATCTACCGTTCTAAATCAACGTGAATATTTCTCCAAATTGCAATTTTTTCAGCAACCAAAGCCGTCTTCGTAATTTCTATAGACACTTTGTATCACATTGAAGCGCATCTGAAGTACCTGGTTCTTTATCCATCATATCCGATTGGATTCCAATGTGTACAATGCACATAGAAGATGAACTAAGTTTTCTATGAGCATGGGGTCAAAACAGCTCAAACAAATACTATACCCAGACTTACTCGAATGAATTAGATTTATTATCATTGAAGAATAATTTTGATGTACAAAGATATCGTATGGGGAGCTAACTTTACTCTTTCCCTTTTAATCAAGAACACCCATACTTACTTGTAAATAATTACTTTTCTTTAGCTATATAGCAGAAGAAAATCATATATCGGTAATTGACCATTTCATTGTTATTATTCTCTTAAAAAACACCAGATATCCCAATGCGAATCACTTCCGGAGACACCTTGAGCCATCGCCGCCAAGCAAGAGCCTATTCTAACAAAGGCGAACTCAGCGGTCACGTCTTTAAGTAGTAATGTGGGTCACTTTAGCGACAATGGGACTTTAACGTTAAAAATGGTATTATGTCACTTGTTTAGGCTCGAATAAACAGTAACACAAGAAAGAGTGAAAACAACAAGCTTTTTAAAAATGCAATAATTTATTTCCCTGGAAAAATTTTGTGAAAGAAATAAATATGAACTTACGGTTTTATAGAATCAAATCCAAAAATGATCCAAAAATAATCCTAGAATAGTCCTAATAACAAAATGTTCTACTGATTTCACGTTCGAATCCCGACGAAGAATCCAAGATGAAAGACGATGACGTATGTTATAATCTGTAGCGTTGAAGTCTACAGATCCTTGTAGAAATAAAAATTATCCCTCCGGTTTCTGATAGCTAATAAATAATAAATGTCTATAAAAAAACTGTCCTTACATGAGCACAGATATTTTAAAGAAAAAAAACATAATTAATCCTTTTGAATCCAAGTAATTTGAAATCACTCCAAACCAAGTAATTTGAAATAACTCCAAACAGCACAACATACAAGTTTAACGGCCCAAATTCTACTGATTAATTCTCCAAAACATGGGTTACATGGGCTTTCTAAAACGTAAACAAGGATCACGTGATCATCTTCTGGGAGTTTATAAAAGCAAATGCTTGTTATTGATCACGTTTACCCAGTGTAACCCTGACGAAAACCAATCAATTTCACTCTAAGAAATAAAAAAAATAAAATAAATTGTTTACATCTTAAAGACAAGGTTCCACCATGACCTTGGAAACAACCAATCATTTTAGAATAAAATAGAACTTGTTTACGAAGGTTACTACAAATTCTAAAACAAAGCCGGGATCTAGATCAACACCTGGTGTTCATAAATTAACAGTCAAGGTCAAACTATTTTCTAAAAAAGTATCATCTCTAGTGAATAAATTTAAATTACAATATCGTGTAATGAAAAATAAAAAATTAAACTGACAAACAATTAAATTGAAATAAATATGTACTAAATCAGATATAATTAAATCAAATAACATAACAATGGGTATATGAAAATTGGCGACAATGGGAATTTAACATGGGGAAATTTAACATGGAGTGAATGGGGAACTGAAAATAGCAACAAGGGATTGGGACACCTAAACCTCAATGGGAATTGAACATTAAAAATAACACACACACACACATACACACACACACACACACACACACACACAC
Source organism: Sinohyriopsis cumingii (assembly GCA_028554795.2). Lineage (NCBI taxonomy): Eukaryota > Metazoa > Mollusca > Bivalvia > Unionida > Unionidae > Sinohyriopsis > Sinohyriopsis cumingii. Next base: position 161,360,323 of record CM068824.1, read on the forward strand.
ACACCAAATGCCTTGTATTAGCTTAGAATGTAAGAGAATGAGATAAAATCTCAAAAAAAAGAGTATCTCTTGCACCACCAAAACTTGCTATGGAAAAATCCAAGTATATGTATAGCCTCAAAGCACAAACCTGTTATATTGTGACTCCGTTGCGTCTAAAATTTAGTCATTTACAAGTTTGCACTCAAGATGAAACGATCTCATCATTTCGTGGAGAAAGGAGAAGAAAGTAAGATTCAGAATCGTGACATATCGCTTCGCACAGTCGCTGAAGTTTTGGCTCAAATCCATGCAGCGATTTTGAAGATGACATGAATAAGTCAGAATCAAGACCCAAAGAATCAAAGTCAAACCAAAGTCCACCACCAGTAACCCCTGAAAAGTAGTACCACGTTCGAGAGACCGATAAACGTTCCTCTAGAAAATTTAGAACCACAACCTACACGTATGTAAAGATCTCAAGTCGGACGTACCGTTGGAGAAAGCAGACGAGTTCATCACCGATGTGTGGAATTCTTTGTTAACCACAATGAAACGGCAATGTGAAGTCAAAGAAGACGATTACTTGACACTTTCCATTTATCACGACAGTCTAAAGCCCCCTGTTTGGAGCCAAGCAACGAAAAGAAGCAAAAATCCAGTTACAGCAAGTGGGGATATTCAGACACAGCCTGTGGCATTCCTGAAATGCAAAAATTGCAAGACGTCTTAGCTCCACGCTACGCATTGAAAGTGCACCCTCAAGAAGTGCGCGAACCTCTGTTGTTTCGAGGCAAAGCTTTAAAGGACGGAAAATAAATTCACGTCTATCATCACGATGAAGATTTCGGTGCCATCACCAGTATCACCAGATTCCTGGGATGCATATATTATTGTGAGAAATGTGACTATGGCTATAACAATCGAGAGCAACACAGACATAGTGGATCGAAATGCTTAGGATGTTTGGCCTCTAAACCCTGTCTTGACGACGGACAGCAAAAAGTACTTTGCCCAACCTGTCAACGCACTTTTGTCAGCCCTACCTGTTAGCAAAAACATCTGAAGACGCAAGGCTCACAGCAGAAAAGTGCTTGTCAACTGCTAAGATTGTGCCCTATTTGTGGACAAGGCATACGTACCAATTGTGCTAAGGCTCAGGTATGTCCAGGAAAGAAAAGATGTCACATTTGTCACCAAATCGTGGAGTCGGAACACGAATGCTACATTCAGAAATCCATTCCAAACATGAAGAGGATGATAATCTCAAGAAAGGGAATTTCATCTTCTGCAATTTTAAATGCATGCTAGAAAATGGCACTCACAATCCCAATTTTTGGATCGTCAAGCGTGCGAGAAGTGCATCCAAGAACCGATATGTAGCCGTTGCCCTCACTGCAGAAAGATTCCTGGAGGACGTCAAACAATATTTCGTTAACCAAACGCACTGGCCGATTTCGCCCAATGGATCTTAGAGCCCATCGACGACACGTGGAGCCAAGAGGACATCGAACGTTATGGAGATTGGCATCGTTATGCCACGGTGATGGCTCACAATTTCTCAGGATATAGTGGGCAATTCCTCATCTAACCCCAAAGGAAGAAAAGGAAATGACTTCCTCCTCGTTTAGCCAAACACTGGGATGTTTTGTCCATCCTTTCCAAAGCCCTCCACCCACACGAATACAACTCATTCAAACCGCCTCCAATGACGTCGTCGATACCGTGTGCGAATGTTGCCTGAATGTCGTGAAATGCACGATACCTTTGACTCAGCATCAGAAAGAATGCTTAGCCAAGCATCGACACGTTCTTCGCCAAATGGTCCAAAAGAAAATGCCCAACCTGTCAAATGAAAAAGATGTTGGTACAACGCGGAGCAATTTAGCCCATGATGTTAGTACCCTTGCTAAAAGGAGTACTTAGAACAATGCTGGGAGGACTCATGGGAGCAAGATAAAAAAAGACAAAGAAGATAAAAGGTACCTCTGAATCGTAAGGCATATATCCTATGTCCCCAGAAGTCTCTCTACAGCGAGGACATGGTTTAGAGATATGCTGAAATCGGCCTTTCGTTCGGTGGTCCCTGTTTTGAAACCGATGGTGACACGAGGATTTCACGCCTTGAAATATGCAGTTTTTACGCAAGGCAAAGCATGTCTCCAAAATGTAATCATCGACAAACAAAACCCCAAAGAAGCTTTCTTGAGAGCACACAAAAATATCTTGCTTCAAACGGGCAAACACATTTTGGGCCGACGACAAACTCCTATAAATGCCCTGGACACTACTGAGTCAGACATTCCTGGTTCCCTGAAGCCACAGAAAGAGACGACAAAGACATCCCTCCAGAGGACTTCACACCCCCAGAGCTAGAAAGACCAAGAAAGACCAAGAAAATTAGAACCGTCCGAAAATTAGATGTTTCTGATTATTAAGTCTAAGAGAAAACAAATGATGCACCGAGAGTCTTGCAAATGTTCTAAGTTGAAAACTGATCTGTGTGCCATGACACCCAATATAATGACGATGCAAGAATCTCAATGCGTAGAATTTCATCCCATTTCTACTTTGACGATCTCAGCTCCCATCGAGTTTGAAATCAAAAGACAGCGCGAAGATTTCACCTAACTGAATAGCAGTTACTTGTACTTGAAAGTCAAAGTGATAAAAACGGACGACACCGCTCCTTGAGTCGATGCTAGTGTAGCTTCCGTCTACAACTGTATGCATTCCTTGTTCAGCGAAGTGGATTTGTACTTGAATAACAAACTATTCAGCAGCAGCATGGTTACTTACCCTTACCGAGCGTACCTGTAAAATCTCTTGACGCACGGAAAAGATGACAAGAACAGTCATCTGGATTTTGCATGGTATGGAAACCTGACACAGCAGGCGAGAACAAGTTTAAAGACACAGCCCTGACAGCAGATGCCGATCCTAGCAATGTCTTCTTTAACGAACGTCGAAAGAAAATCCTGCAAGAACGTAGATTAGAACTGATGGATCGTTTGCATTTGGACATGTAGTTCCAAGAAAAGTATTTGTTGAACGGAGTGGATATCCGCCTAAGACTGAATCGTAGCAGTACCGTTTTCCATTTCTTGGCCCATATGAACACAGTACAAAACCATCATCTAAGAAGCCAGACTATACGTGCGACGCATGTAAGTGTTACCTAAAGTGGGAAACGACGTCAGTCACACTTTGAGCAGAACGACTGCCAAGTATCCGATACGACTTTCACCATGAAAACTTTCACCATTACCGCCGGACTCCGATCCAAGATTGAAGATCATCTGCTCCAAGGACAGTTACCCAAACATGTAATCGCTGGCGTCGTCAGAAACGAAGCTCTCAACGGAGTCGTCACTGCCTATCATTTCGAATTTAAGCACTACAGAGTGTCCAAGATCAAAGTCAGTCGCGATGGCTAACCTTGTGTACCAGATCCTTCGAACCTAACTTTGCCCAGAAGAATTACTTGAGATCGTACTTGTGTCTGTACGAAGCCACCGGGCAGCTAGGGACCAACATCAGCCACGGCATTTTCTACGACGATTATGCAGGAGGCTACACTCTGTGGGCCTTTGATTTCACTACAGACCAAGGCAGCGACGATGGACATTTCCACCCTATAAAATCGGGTCAACTGCGGGTAGAACTTCAGTTTGCAGAAGCTCTAACCGAGACGGTGAACGTCCTCTTGTATGCGAAATTCGACAATACGATAGAAATCAACAGTTTGAGAGAAGTCATTCTAGACTATTAGAAGCTATGGAAGACACTTATCCCTCTTTGAATGGTATAGAATCTTTGGAAATGAAATGGGGGATATGGTGGAAGCAGAACCCAAAGACAAAGACGAAGAGGACATGGTGGTTATTTCGAGATGGCCAGAACAAGAACAACATTTAGTCTCCTGTTTTGCAGCACACCTGGCGGATAAAATTACAGCGTTGACCAAGAAACATTGCCATGGATGTAGAAACGATCATCCCAGTTAAAATCAACACGGTAAATGCCTGATGATGAGTCAAGAAGAAAAATTGTACGATTATCTGTTAGAGTCTCATCTCAGAAGAAGCAGTGTTGTATCAGTGGTACAAAGACTTGCGTGATCATTCCTCCCCTTCATTGACTGCTCGATAGATCCATCGCATCGAATCTCTCTTGTCATAGATTTTCAGGTAAAAAGTCAGGATTGAATTGATGACTTAACATTACTTGTGAAAAGACAAGAAAAACAAAAACAAAATGGATACTTGGGAACTTTATTACCTTTTGATAAACAGTTCGTACAACGCTTCTTGGAATCATGTCGTGTGCGCTAAAGATGAACTGCCTCATTGCAAACCTAAAGGTCATCAATCTTATGTCATCAACACGGAGGTCAGGCATCTTCCAGAAACCCACTGGGTAGCCGTCTGCTTTCCCCACGATGCTTGTGTGGAGTATTTTGATTTGTATGGATTACCGCCTTTGGAAGACGACATCATCGGCTTTATGAGAAGAAATACCCAGACGACTCGCTTCAATAACGTGAAATTACATGCACAGATTCCATGGTGTGTGGACAATATTGTGTGCATTTTCTTTATCATTCCAGTCTTTGATATCCCTTAGAACATTTAGTGACTTATTTTGATCGTGACTGTTCTAGAAACAATGAAAAAGTAGATCGATGGTTTTGTGACCGTTATGGCTATCTCATGTCTTTCGTTAGGAAACCTAGTGCACAATAAATATCCAATGACATCCCTCAGTGGAAGTATAGCTTAACTTCACAATGTTGTCAACCTTGTCAAAAATGTATTCTTTGATATTATATGAACTATTTTATTGTTAATAGTTGGTTGTTTGAATAAAAAATGTTACGTTTTAAAAAAAGTGTTAGTGGTTTGTTTTTAAAAAAACAACAACAATGTGCATATATGCTCTTTGACTTCTCTCTATCCCCCACTATGAAATAAACGATATAGCGTTCGTACTCCCCCAAAATCTTACGGATGTTTTTTTATCGCGCTTGATGAGTCTAAAACGGAGCGACCTCCAGTCTGACCATCCATTATTGACTCGTCTACGTATAAAGACGTGTTCAAGACTAGCAAAGCTGAACGAAACCCACGTGATAGAAGAGTTTTTTTTTTTTTTTTTTTTTAAAGACGAAATCAAGAAGGAGCAAAAAGAATGGAGGGAGAAGTACAGACTTCAGAAACAGCAACAGCGGCAACAACAGCGAGAGCCAGATAGAGGTTTTGTGAACTGCCGTGTGGACACGAAAGAGTTCTCCCTTTCCTGCCGAAGAAGCAGACCCTATCATGTGAGAAAGCCTGCAGCCAGACGGGGACACAATCTTAGACGATAAAAAGATTTCCATAACCCTGTTAACAAAACAGTCCTTTTTAGGGCTACCCCCAACCATCTAGAAGAAAGATACTAGTCAAATTACCAAACTATTTGTCTGTCTTTGCGTCTGTTAGTTACAAAATAGAAGTGTGCCTATAAACATTTCGTTTCTCTGGTTTTGTAAGATAGTTTGTGTTTTTATGTGTGGATGTGTGTGTGTGTGTGTTTTCTTCTCCTCTTAGCAAAAAACGTATCCCTTAACAAATGAGTGATTGTATGTGTGTGCATGTGTTTTTATATGCACGCGTTCGTTTGTGTGTGTATTTTGTTTGTGTGCCAGTGTTTGTTTGTATGTGTTTGTGAGTTTGTTTTCTCTTTAACAAATAAACATTGTCCCAGCTCAGTGTGTTTGTTTTGTGTGAATGTGAGGTAGTGTGACTATAACCACTAACTATATTGCTGAGGGGATTGTAGGTAATGGTGTGTTTTTTAGATTAAAGTTTCCTTCTCCATAATGTTTTGAAAGTAAAAAACGTGATAGTGTGATGCTTTGAATACAAATTTGTTTTAGATAGCACTCTCATCACTCTGGATTGCTTGGTATGTGATTCTATGTCTATAAAGTTATATGTCCCACCCAGCTAGGCGTTACAGATTTTTTCCGCTGTCATTGTTTTGTCCGATTGAGGTCAGCCACTTGCAACATTGTTGCCAATGTCCATTACCGTGACGTCACCTCACCTGTTTTATTTCTATTGTCCCTATACAGACCCAATATTTTAGTCTCTGTACAGTATCCAACCTTATGTCCGTATAAATTTTGTCCGTAAACGTTCCCAGAGGATCTTGTCCATGTAATTCCCATTGTACGTAAAGTGTCCCACTCCTGTTCCATTTCCCCTTGTCCATATACAGTCACAATCCATTGCCGCTATACATTCCCTATGTTCAATTTCCCTTGTCCGTAGAGTATCCTACCCATATTCAATCCCCTTTGTCCGTCAATATCCCCACCCATGTTCAATTTCCCATGTTAAATTTCCCCTTGTCCGTATATCGTCCCAGGGTGTTTTGTATTAGTAATTCCCATTGTTCATATAAATCTGGCCCGTAAATCGAGCAAGGTGTTTTGCAATGGTAATTCCCATTGTCCGTGAATCGCCGTGATTTAAAGCTATAACGCTTGGCGGAGCGGGACATAACTTTTTATAACGCCTGACGGACATTGTTGCCAATGTCCAATACCATGATGTCATCCCTGTTCCATTTCCCTTGTCGCTAAAGTGGCCCAATATTTTTTGTCCCTATACAGGCTCAAATTTGCCCCTCTTCAATTCCCATTGTAGCCAATTTTGATACACCTATTTTTAAAGTCAAAGTCCCATTGAGGCTTAAGTGTCCCAATCCCGTGTCGCTATATTCACTTCCCCATTCACTCCATGTTACATTTCCCCATGTTAAATTCCCATTGTCGCCAATTTTTATATACCCATTTTTAACGTTAAAGTCCCGTTGTTGCTAAATTGACCCATGTACTACTTTTGTATGTTCTACGTAACAAATCACATCCACATTCGTGGCCCCATCACTTTGTTTTCAGGACTTGCTCAGGTGAATCTAATAAACATCTTGATTGTAATTTAGATTAAATATAATGCTTCCTAAAAGAAGATGTGTTAGCATATGTATTCGCCCACGCTTACTGAACCACTTCCGTTGTCAAATCTTCAGTTTTGGACGTGCTTAGTTTTGGTGGCGCTCTACAGATATTACATACTGCTGACAGAGTGACCAGTGTATGGTGAAGTTGTTTGAATTTGCACTGTGGAGAGAATGTTCGAAAGCCTTTATACTACTTTCATATACTGTGGCTGATATTTCTTTGCATTGATAACTTTGGAAAATACACATGATCAAAACACAGCTGATCAAAAATGACTGCTAACATGTGCTCGAAAAATCATCCTGAACTTATTTAAATTATTTTAGCTTTATCAGTACTAAAATAGGAAAACTGGATTTTGCCACTGTACCGAAAACCAACATTTGAAAGTGAAACGAATGAATTACAAAATATATAAAAATTAAAAACAAAACCTCATCTCCCTATTTTCTTTTACGATTGACCTTTGAAGTCCAGGAAATGAAATGACCAAGCGAAGGTTGGAATTTTGTTTATAGATAAGATTCCAATTGAAAAGGTACACACATCAATCATAAACCAAAATAAAGGCAATTAAAAATTCTTGTAAAACTTTTCTTAAGATATACGATTACAAAGTGACATATAGTACACTGGACCCAGCAAGGGATCACGCGTATCAGAGATTGATTAAGATAAATGCACAAACTGACAACGAAGAGTGCAAAGCTTGTATGTCACTGGCCCGAGCGTTTTCAAATGCAAATATGAAACGTAGACAAAATAAACAAATAAAACAAAACCCGTAGTGTTTGCAAAACTTTACACGATTATTTCTACAGGAAAGAAACCTTTATAAAATATTATGTTTAAATTAGTTTATTTCAACTTCTTGCGGGTGCTGGAAAATATTTTATATTGACCTAGAAATCGATAGGCCATAACGACATCTGTTATTTTATGTAAATTTATGTAAGCACAAATTATATCCCAGATATTTCATTGTTTTGGTAGTAATTATAGGCTATTGGTTGACTAATAAGCAAATTTAGATAATTATTTCAAAGAAAATGTGTCGGCTGCAAAAATATAATTTTCTTGTGCATGGCTGTGTTTTTCTAGTCTTCTTGGTTTAAACTGTTTGGTTTCATTCTTCTAAGGCAGCGTATCCAGTACCAGCCTATAATTTCTCCGATAACAATGAAATATCTTGGATATAATTAATGATATAATATTTTGAAAAGGACGACATCTGTGTAATTTCATGTTATTTTGTTTCATGCAAAAGGTCTCATTCATATCGATAATTTCAAGAAGACGAAGAAATATCATTTGGTAGAACAATTAACATTAACACGAAATCAAAGTGTCCAGGTAATAATGATGATAATAATAATAATAATAATAATAATAATAATAATAACAACAACAACAACAACAACGTGAACAACAACAACAACAACAATAATAATGATAATAATAATAATAATAATAATAATAATAATAATAATAAAATGACAAGAACAATGATTTAATTATAGATAAAGCGGCTATATGTTTTTTTTCTGTTCTTGTTAAACTGAGTCTTTTTATAAGGTGACTTGATATTGTTCTTCCTTCCCTGAAAGTGACAATTAATGACGACCAAGCTGATTTCACCACTTTTGGGAATATAATGGACTGCTGCTCACTAATGAACTCTTTCTTTCTTCAAGAGAACGTCATACAGTTGATATATTGGTTTTAAGGAGAATACTCCTTTCACTAATTGGCATAGCTATTTCTTTTACAAAATGCTTTTTCTCCTAAAACAGAAGCAAAAATGATTACTGGCATATGCCTTTTTATATTTGCCAGTAGATTACCCTTGATACGTTTGGGGGTGTTTACATCTCGTATAGGAATAAGAGAAAATTAGAAATCAGAAGATAAAATATTACAAGATCAGACAGATTTGGATCAACTTTTTAAAAAATCATTTAAAACTATTGGCTAATCATACTTTCTAATAGGCATACATTAGTAATCACATTTAGCAAATAATACTGGATCGTCAGTAAGAATTTAAAAGTTAATAGATTAGTTAGACCTATTGTATTTTGTCAATAATATAACAATTACTAGACCAGCCAGACTTAGGGCAACTTTGAAAAACTATTGTAACTGCATAACTAGCCAGATACGGGAATGTTATGTGACAAATTTGAAGATTACATGAACAGTTAGACGTAGGGTAGTTTTGAGAATTGTTTAAAATTTATTGATCGGTCAAACATGTGTGAATTTTGAGAATCATTTAAAAAGTAATATACCACTGCTGAATAAACAGTGTTAATGTAGCCCGTTGTTGTTTTTGACTAATTGTAAAATAATGACTTAGTGCAAAATTAACTGGAGATCTTCTTACCATAGTATTTGAATCTTACTACTACATTAAGATGGAGATGCTATAAATGTATCAATTATGGTATTAAAAAATTATCAAACAAAATAGAAAAACGAAACGCGAGATACCCTCATAGTAGAAATTGCAAATTTAAAGAACAGCTTATCTGGGGGATGATTGAAAGCCTATTATTACGTGCTGACAAAATGAAACGGTTGCCCATTTTAACTGAATGAGGGAAGATCGAAAGCTTATTAGTATATGCTTAAATAATTGGATGAATACATATTTTTTGTTTCTATGAGTGAATCATTAATTACCAGTATAATCATATACATCAGAAAGCAAAATTACACGCAAACTATGAATATAAATACAGATTATATCAAAGGAGAAAAAAGAATGATAGCAAAAAGTACATAGGAATACTATGCTGATGCTAACCAATTACCAGAAACAAAGCACAATTTTACCATGTAATTAATTTAAGCGAATAACCATATTCTGTGCAGTCTTTGGCTAATCGACGTTCCACGCCTACATACAGTGCAATTATTAGATCATTCACGCTTTTTCCCCACACGTTAAAATTTGACTTGACCAGCCGGACTTTAATGCACAAAAAGGAAATTTAAAAAACCTAACCAGTCCGATGGAAGTAAAAGTAATAAAATATCATCTGTTACATTAGGAATTTAAGGTGAAAAAATGTTTGTAAAAACAACGCCAATGCGTAATCTACTAACCAACCAGAACAAAACCTTCTTGGTATGATAGTCAATATGTTTTCATATGGTAGACAAATTTTCAATAAAGTGTAATGAAATATCATGTGCTGCTTTTGTCGTAATGGAAAACATGCATCCGAAAAGATCATCTTTTCAGCTGTGTGCATTGATCAAATCGACATGACATAATGTAAAACAAATGTAATTGTTGCCTTACATGTTTTTTGATGAACGGTCAAGAATCTGAGGATTCCTTTATAAACTTCTGATTGTCTGAACATTTTTAGAGGCTGGTAGTTCCTTTCATCTTCAACATGTTTTTGTTTACATTTCTATAATTACAACGTAAATGCAAAATCTTAGTCATGGAGTCTTTTTGCATGAAACTTTGAGAGATACCCGTCTGATAACTTGACCAACTCCACTTAACCAAATATGAAATCCCGGCTACGGCCCAGACATGAACATTAAAATATCCAGATTTAAGGTCTCACTGGATAGTTTCGTATTTTGACCCCCCTAATTTTTAAGGTAGAAGGCATGAACCTAATCATCACAAGCCTAGCATTTATAAATTCTTACATAAGCTAAATCTGTAATGTGGTTTAGATTTACTTTGAGTTGGCTTGTTGGTGACTGCCTGTCACAGACAGATGAGCATTGGTTGGAGATCGAATGGGCAACTTGGGCTGCAAATCCGCAGCCGACTTGGCTTACGTATTTACATGTGTCTGCTACAGAGGTAAATATCTAAAAATCTAGATAGTTGAGGGGTGATGAAAAGTATGCTAATTTGTTATAGTACTAGTGAACTATATTTATGCATAAGGCACATACTGATTCTTTTAGCTGCCTTGTCACAGGAAAATATTCAAAATAGCTATTTCCTGTCAAAAATGAATCTAAAATTTAGGGGTTGGTGGCAGTGTTGGTTCAGTATAAAAACCACCAGTTGCATCAGCAATTAACCTGATTGCTGCAGTCAAAATCTCACACGTATGCTTTCTACAAAAATCATTAGTTTGTTTTTAATTTGTGTCTTCAGTGTAAAATTATTCTCAGTTTTCTGCAAAAGGTCATTGTTGGATGAACATTCACCAGATAAACTGTCCATTGAGAACTTAACCTCAAGCAACGGAATGCATGTAGTAAAACGTCGTCGGCTATGGTTTAACAGGTAAACAAAGGCACACACTCTAAGAAAGCGAGTTGAACAATTCTAAAGCAGCAAAGAAATATGCGAAGTCTATGCACATCATATCGTCGAAAGAAAGAGATAAAACTGATCAGAAAAGATTGAATGAAAGCACATTATGGACAAAGCTTGGCTAAAGCGGACAGAATAAAACACATAACTGTCATACAAGCTACTTGCAAATGAATTCAAAGTGGTAAGAGAAAAAAAAAACAGTTAAGTAAGCAACATAAAAATAAAACTAAACGAAATAGAATCAAGTTTGAATATATCCTTTATTTTACAACGGATTGAGCAATGCAATTTGAAAGAAAGGGTTAAGGATGTCGATCAAATGCACAAGGAAAAGGAAATTTTGTGCAGAGAAGCGATTACAGAGAAAACTGGCTTGTTTGGAACACTATCCGTATGAATTGTGTTGTTGCTTATTGATATCTAGTATGACATTTACATATTAGAGTCATGACAATACCAGCCGCACAAAGCGTAGACAAAATATAAAATGCATTGAATTCAAAGGAAATACTTCGCTGATGGTATAACAATACCAATTGTACAAACTCTGGTGGGCGGAGCTTAAGGTGCAGGGAACATTTTATTCAGAAATATACAACAAAACTAGCTATTGGTGCATTATGCAAGAGTTGTATTTTCTGTTAGGCTTAAAAAATGTTGAGCCTCTTGGCAACATGTGAGATTATGTTAGTTCATATCTAGATCAGATTTTGTATTTTTTATGATTTTTTCAAATGTGGTAAACATGACTGAAAATGTGTCTGTTGTGACTAGATAACTCTTACCCCAGTTTAGTTCCAGCAGAGTTATCTCTCTTAAATGCCATGGGATACCTGGCTCTGTCCATATCAAATTGACAATCTGACATTGTTCTTTATGACAGTGTATGACACGCATACTGAGGTATGATAGAAAGTATATTTTTTTCACAAAATATTAGCATTGAGGTGTATGGAAAAACAATTGGAACCTTGATAACTGATGGCAACGCAAAGCAAATTACCTGTATAACATACCAATACCCATCCCACCTATCTAATTTTGTAGATTTTGTGCTTTTTAAATGTCAAAGACAAGAAACATACCTTTTGAAATTCTCATTCAGCTTGTTATCCCCAAAATTAATTGATTACAAACACGACCATCGTATAAATTCTTGTCCAATTCTTGTTTCAGATATTACACATTTTTATTTCACTGTGCAGGGATTGTTGCTCGATAAAATTAATTCCTTTTGGTGAAAAAAGCCATCTTAATGCTCTTTGAACGTAATTATTTTCTAAAATTATTGTGGCAATATGTGTAACGTTTAATATCTTGAAAAAGGCCTATATATTTTACATTTCCTACTGCATTTAATGGATGAAACAATATATTTTTGCATGACTTTTATGGTGTACACGTAACTATAATTCCAATGGAACACTCGCCCTTTTGTCCAAAAATTGGTGTACACGAGATATAAGGTTTTGTCTAACCTATCTATTAAAGTTGTTTTAGTGTAGGCACATTAGCTATTTCTGACCCTTAACTGGATAAAATTATCGCAACCCAAGTTTAACTGGTCTAGTAATTTTTAAATCCGTAGAATTATATTACGTGTCTCGCATATATTTTTTTAATATCATATTAACCTTTAACCTAGTTCTAATTCGATGATATAGGCTTTCACACCTAGCTGTGTAATAGGATAGGTCACCGAAACCAGATGAGCAAATGCTAATTTGCGAGATATGTCATGAAAGATAGATGGCAAAACAAAGCATAATTAACCGCTTTGACCATACCGAAACCGCAAGACTTAAGTGATAGAATTAGAACATGGGAATATCAAACGAATGGCGTGAAACAGTGCTAGTAACAAACACTAACACTAATAATACAACCACACATAAAACCATTTACGGAACACAATAATATTAGCCTAAATTTATGATAAGTGACTTTTTAATTATTGTTCGCCTGAATTTGCATTCTGACATTTCAGGACAACATTTAGAATAAATAAATTTACTAAACTTCTACTTGTCATTTTTTATTTGACTCTGGTAATTAATAATTTAGATCGTCTTTTGTTACCACTGCAAAGGCTAACTTTCATGAGTTTCAAAATTGGACTAAGCATGTTATTTTAACTAACTGCATCACGATAGTTAAATTGATTTCTGACTCAGGTTACATCATAATGTCAATTACAAATGTTAAAGCTATTGAATTTTGCTTTACTATACTGCAATTTTACAATCAATTTGTTCTCTGTCTTTCAGGCCGCTTTAATGAATTGGCTGCATGTAGAGATCTCGCTAGATACCGTCGGCAGCACGTATGTTTATATATTCAACACTAGACAAGCAGTATGGAGTAGTGTTGTGTATCAGAAGCACATTACTTTAGGGTTTTTATTTCTCTGTCTTTCATTACTGGTTAACGTTTTTAAGGCCATACATTTGGGTGCGATGAATTTCTTATCAATCTTTGGAAAACAAATTGGCACAAAAAAGAAAACATAATGGTCTCAGAATGATTGTCTAATAGAGAATCGTTGCTTTATGAACACATTTGAAGATGTTTTGGGAGATATAGTGTTTTAAGAACTTTTTTAAAAAAGTACATGCATCTAGAAAAAAAGACTTGGATGAATAGATTTGTGGAGGTGTTTTTGCTTTGCATTTTTTAATAAATTCAAGACGAAATCACAACTTGCTTCAGGTTTTCAATTCCTACTTTCCTGTCTGTATTATATTGATGAATGTGTACTTTGATGGCGAAGAATAGGCAACAAGAACAAACTCATGTTAAGCGTCATGAATGTATATATGGGGATTTCAGCAAACTCATTTTAGGCGTGATGAATTCTTAAACTTATTTTTTAAGTGTCATGAATGCATAACTTTGGATTCCAGCAAACTCATGTTAAGTGTCATGAATGCTTATATGTTTGATTCCGGCAAACTGATCTCAAGTATGATGCATTCTTAAACTTATGTTAATTGTCATGAATGCATATATTTGGAATCAAGCAAACGCATGTTAGGTGTCATGTATACATATCTTTGGAACGAAGCGAACGCATGTTAAGTGTCATAAATGCATATCTTTGGAATCAAGCAAGCGCATGTTAGGTATCATGTATACATATCTTTGGAACGAAGCAAGCGCATGTTAAGTGTCATAAATGCATATCTTTGGAATCAAGCAAACGCATGTTAGGTGTCATGAAGGCATATCTTTGGAATGAAGCAAACGCATGTCAAGTGTCATGAATGCATTTCTTTGTAATCCAGCAAACGCACGTTAAGTGTCATAAATGCATATCTTTGTAATCAAGCAAACTTATGTTAAGTGTCATGAATGCATATCTGAGGGAGACAGTTTGTCGAAACTTTGTACTTGTCTTTTTCTTAGTTCCTTATATCAGATTATTCGAAAACTTGATACTGTTTTGTGATAGGAAGTATATATATATATATATATATATATATATATATATATATATATATATATATATATATACACACAAATTCACAACTAGCGTCCATACTCACGTTTAAATTCACCTGCAAACAACTTATGTGGTTTGTTTTACTGACTACATTGACCCAGATCTGCCGGCGCATTATGCTATAGCAGATTTGGGTCTATGCAGTTTTCAGTTGGAATCGACTATAAACGGTAGTTATTGGTCTTGCTCCTTGCACTTTTTGAAAAGCGTACAAGTGCACTGGATCAAGCAAGGGATCACGTGTGTCAGGGATTGATTGTTATAAATGTAATGAACTGACAACGAACATTGCGAAACTAGTATCTAACTAGTCTGAGCGGTTTCGACTCTTTCATGAGTCTTTCTCAAAGGAAAATACAAACATAGACAAGACAAACAATTAAACAAAACATAAAAACGGTTATGTTTGTGCGCGTGTGTGTGTGTGCATGTGTGTGTGTGTGAGAGAGAGAGAGAGAGAGAGAGCCATGCTCAAATAAAATTATCTTTAGCAGCAGACACATTTTCTTTTAAATAATTCTTTAAATTTGCTTAATAGACTATAGTTACTACTATAATAATGAAATATCCGGGATATAATTTGTAAATTCCTTATTAAAACACGTGCACAACATTCCAAGCAACTTTTGAATTGTCCATCTGGTCCCGTTGTTACATACAAATGAACTTAGCTACAACAATTCATTTTTTTCTTTATCACAGTTTGATATATTTATTTTGTCTCATCATTGTATATTTTCACAACTTCTTGAAGTCGGTACCATGCTGATTCGAATTACAGAACCTTTAGATTTCGCATCGAACAGTATTTTCTTTATCTGATGTTAAATTCTTATAATCATCCATAACATTCCAATGAAAAATATTCAGTTTGATCATGAATGTTATATACGAGTGCAGTGTTGTCGCTAAACCTTCATGTAGCAGCGCTTGTAATCGTATATACTGACTCTCTCCCAAACGGCTACAGCTTTCAAAATAGTACATTCAGTATTCAACGGTTACCGCCGTAAGTCATACCGCTTTGGTAACCCACTACAAAGCACAAAGAAAGAAAAGTGATTCTCGTTATTGACGAGTCCACCTTCCAGAAATTTGATATAACTATCACTTTGTTGCCCGTGCGCGTATCCGTCTATTGGAAACGTACGTTCGTCCGTCCACGTCGCCGATTAAACTCAGTGTTAGTTTTTCTTATATTCTTTTAATGTATACCATTTGTAGTTAAATAATTCATAACTTGACAAAACGAAGTTTGATAAAAGTTAGACGATTGACTGAATGATAATTTGTGTAAACTTTATACTGCATATCCGCCCATATATTGCACAGGGCCTACAGTGTTTTGGAAAGTGAAGTCAAACTGGCATTTAGATGAAAACTGTACTGTAGATACAAGATAAAAATGCATGTTTCAAGTGCCGTGCTTTCGCGTGCTTCATTCAATATCCATCCTTTATTCATTTTAGAGGATCTGCCCGCCATCATGAATAAACTCACTGTTCAAACATCAGAAAATACAGTCTGCAGAGAGAAATCTTGTCTCTGTAAGCTATCATTATTGAGTACGCTCATGAAACATTAGATCCGTGATTTTTTATGCTTTCCTCCGGCATAAAAAAAAATGGGCGTGATGATTTCTCACCAACATACCTTTATATTTCGAGCCAACGTTTAAAAAGATTTAAACAATAATGAAATCCATAATTAAATCACAGTCCCTACTTTGATGTAGACATAATAATAAAATATGTATGTATGTATGTATGTATGTATGTATGTATGTATGTATGTATGTATGCATGCATGAATTTATGTATGTATGTATGTATGCATGCATGTATTTATGTATGAAAGTATGTATGACTGACTGACTGACTGACTGACTGACTTTATTTCCTCTTTAAAAAGAGATTACATCAGATTAAACAAATTCAGAATAATACAAGATCATAAAATAGAACAGAAAAGTGACAAAGATACAGTAGTAATACAATTGTAATACTGTGTCAGCTACCGTATTGACAAAACGAAATATCTCAATACCTGCAATTATGCAAATCTGCAATCATTTGGCTGAGCATGGCACTGATCTTTTAACAGTTGCTTGATGATGATAATATTTCGAAAAGTTAATACGTCTATAGTGTTATGTGCTTAACATTAAGTCCGAGATAGCAACGAAAATGAAATGTAAAACTTATAACAGTGTAATTCTATATGTAGTTTCTTTTCTTCATATGACGCATGTATTTATGCATATATATACTTGTTTGCGCGTATGCGTGCGTGCATATGACTGACTGTCTAAATGACTTAGTAACCTCTACAACAAAGAGTATATCAGGTTGCTAAGATACATATTATACATATCATAGAATTATGAGACACATCATAGACGAGAACGCAAGCATGATATATACATCGTCAACTAATGCGTTTACAAAATGAGATATATAAATATAGAAAACCATATAGAAATCTCTTGGAAATAAACATAAACAAATACATAAACAAATACATAAACGCACACACAAACAGCTGTCAGACAACAAAATTTGCGATATGACAAGAAGACTTTGGCCTTTAATTGTTTATATTTAATGTTAATTTACTACTTACTTTTAATATCATGTTAGGGCATGTTAGTTGATAGTAGGGCACACATTTTATTGTAGAATGAAGCTATGCTGTTTGCGGTCACCAACATGAGCCTATCTGATACGTCATCGTCAATAGACGACATGCAGTCAACCCTGCTTCCAAGAAGTGTCTCCAACAATATATCGTCTTCTTGATTGAATAAGTTAACCCCGTCTCTCACTTCTAAAGAGTCAATCACTCTCTCAAAGAAAACATTTCGTTCCTCAAGCAGCATTTCGCAGCCTAAAATAAGATGTTTCGCTCTGTCGTCAGTCTCTTTTCCACAGAGTTTGCATACCATAACTTTACCAACAGGCATGATATATAGTTTCATTACTTCAGAGAGAGGCCATAACATGGATGGATATTTACGCCCAAGAAACCATATATTACTTGGTTTTAAGTCCAAATGAATGTTTCTGAAGTGAATTAAATCATCCCTTAGTTCCATATTTGCTCTCCAGGTAGTTTCTTCATGGTTTTGAATAATATCAATAATATGTCGATTCCAGATGAGTTTTTCTTCAGTTTGTACTCTTTCTGCATAGTCTAAAAGAACACTTCCCATACCATATTTCTTAGTTATTTTGTCAATATCAGGTATAAATCCCGTCTGTTTTAGCGGGTTGTTCAGATACTGACATAGGCGCATAATGAAAATCTTTTTCCAGATAAAAGTCCAATCGCCCTTACATAATCGGTTGAAAAGGAGCAATTTCATCCTATCTATGTATGCTTCCATTGACCAGAGTCCTAAGGTACTACTTGTTGCCTCCGTAGGCGAATATTTATCGAAAGCTTGCATACGTCGCGCTGCATATCTCTGGCATAACTCAAGTTCTTCTATATTTGAGTTTGTGATACCTGACCATAGTTCACATCCATATAGGACCGAGGGTAGAATAATTCTTTTCCAAATCTTCAGACTTGTTAGAGGGTTCATTCCTCCATCTCTGATACCAATAATATATAAAGAGTTTAACAAGTGTTTGCCTTTATCACATGCTTCTTTTATCGCGTCGTTTGGTTTTAAGTTGTATTTTAGAGGTATGCCGGCATACTTCTTACTTTTGACTGCCGGAATTGGAGATTTGTCGAGCATAAAAGAAGGTATACCAGTCGTTCTTTTGTTAGTAAACAAGATGGTGCAACTTTTATCTGCATTATATCTTAATCTCCACCTTTTCGCATAGTCGGAAATTGTATCTAGCAGCTGTTGCATTGAATGACGCGAGTTAGACATTACAGTTGTGTCATCTGCTAATAAGACACAAGGCAGGTGGAGATCAACAAGATTTAGACCTCGCAAAGTGTGATCTAATTCCGTGATCAAATCATCTATCATTACAAGAAAGAACCAGGCAGACAAGATACGGCCCTGTCCTACACCCTGCATAATATCGAAGCGTTTGGACAGCTTGCCCGCATATAAAACAGAGCTTGTTACTCTCTCAAACGAATCTTTCATGATGCGCCAGGTCTTCCCTTTGATGCCAAGTCTGTACAACTTGTAGAATAACCCGTTATGCCAAACTGTGTTGAAGGCTTTAGCATTATCAAGAAATGTAGCATAGACAGGAGTATTTTTATCCAAATAGTAGCATATAGATTCTTTGATACAGAACGCTGCAGTGATACTACCGCAATTATTTCTAAAACCCTGTTGCAACGGATTTGGAAAAGAAATCTGTTTAGAAAATATAAGTAGTCTACTATATATAATTTGTTCTAGAACTTTCTGAAGCACTGGAATTATAGTTATATCGCGGTAATTATTCATATCTAATTTGTTCTTTCCCCCTCCTTTGAATATTGGTATAACCAAACCTTGTTTAAAGTGGCACGGGTACTTCTCGGCCTCGTACACTTTTGTGAATATAATTTCAAGTAATTGTACACTGCTTGGAGGGTCCGCAAACAGTAAATGCTCAGCAACAATACCGTCGTGGCCACATGCCTTATCTTTATTGAGAGAGCTAATTGCACTACTGATTTCGTCTCTAGTGGGGATTTTATCAACAAGTTCATCAAAGTGTGAATAGGTTTCTTTAGTTTGTTTTCTGACCTCTGCTAAGACCATCTGGTAATGATTTTCATCGTGCAGATAAGTATTGTCAGGCAGTGATAAACTGGAGAAATGATTTGCCCATAACTCTCTAATAGAGTCGTGATCGCGTACAATTTTTCCGTTTGATTCGATTTCGTGAATGTAATCGCGTTTATTTCTTTTATTCCGTATAAACTTATAGAAAGTAGAAATATCGAGCTCTGCAGCCTTTTCAAGCTCACCAAATTGTTCTCTATCGTATATTTCTTTAGCTTTCAATAATTCTTTTGCAAACAATTTCTTCGCTTTCTTATAGTTCGCATATGATATATATTCCCAACCTCTTGGCCTACCATTAGAAATCCATACCCTGCGTTTCAGCCGCATTTCCGTGTGAAACTTTTTTACGTTTAATAGTTTCCAATAGGGGTTAGCGTATGGGCAAAACCTCTTTATGGGGAGAAACCTAGATGCTGCTTCATGTAAAATCTTTACTGTGTCTTGAATAATAATTTCAATATCGACATTCGTCGCTAATTCTGCTTTATGCATTTGCGCTAACAATTCGTTGCGTGTTGCTTCCTTATATCTGTTCATTTGTTCTGCTGAGGCTTTCTTCCAATTTATGGAATGAATGATATGCTCGTCAGCCATTGTTGCCTTATGTACTAAAGGTGTGACCAACTCTATTTTTACAGGAAGATGATCTGAAATGTTCAAAGGATGATCATCTATTATTTCTGCCTTAACCACTAAATCGAATTTACTTTTTTGCAATAGTATATGGTCTATCAAAGATTTTGATTTGCCATCGGTTGAGAAAAAAGTAAAATCTGGCCCTTCACAAATGGATTGACTATTAACAGATATTAAATGTCTATCGCTCAGAAACTTTTCCAGAATAGTGCCTCTAGCGTTTGATGTTAAACAATTTGCTTTGGAGCTAAACAGTGAACTTAGCTGACCATTGAAGTCTCCGGCAAGTACGGGAATGCCTTCTTTGCAGAAAATATCAAACTGATCCTTTAGTTCTTCTATTGTTTCGGAGTAACTTGCAATAGGAAAATTAGTTGATGGCAAAAGTGCCCCGAATATAAAACATTTAAGTCTATCATTACATTTTACCTCTATCCCTATAACTCTGTCACTGCCAACGCTCGACAAGGGATTAACGCGGAGTGATTTCCTATAAAGGATTGCTATTCCCCCGAACCCCGTATGCCTTAGCCTTTCTTCGAAATTTACTGCTAGTCTTTTGTCAGAGCGTGCGAATGATTTAAAATCTGGATGTATATTATCCAGGAAATTGAGCTGCTCCGGAAGAAGCCAATGCTCAGTAAGTACAGCAACATCTACCTCATTTAGCAAAGAATACAAGTAAGGTGACCCGTACATGACTCCTTTTACGTTCCACGTCAGCAAACGAAATGTATGACTAGACATTAGTTGACTTAACGAAAAATAGATTTTCAACACAAGTATTGCAAAGACTATATAGCAATTTACCATAACATATGTATTTTACTTACTACTCCTTTATTTATTTACGCCAGTACTGCTGGGTGTCCTTATCACCATAATCCTCATACCATTCTCTTGCCCATACAAAATTTGGCCAAAAACCTTCCTCTAAAACTTTCTCAAAGTCTAACTTATCTACCGTGATTAAAACAGTAAAAGTGTCCTTTCCTCCTTTTACTCGCCAATGCTTTAATATCTGAGAGTCAATTACTTCTACCCCTTTAATTTTAGCGTGTTTTTTAATACAGGTTCTCATCTCCTCTCTTGTTCTATCAACTGGTATTCTTGACATTAGAACTCGACGTTCATAAGAGTTCCTCATTCGTTTATGTGGTAAGTAGTTTCTGTTGGTTGTGATAACTTCAATCGGTTTGTTTACTTTATCAGTGTCCTTCAATGAGGTGCCCGGATTATTTGCTAATGGTGACCTTCTCTCCCTATCGTTGTTCCTTGTGTGTACTCGTGCCGAGTATTTCTGATCTTGGAGATAATCACGTACATCGTTATCTTTAACTAATGTAGGTTCTTCGTTGGAAGTATTGAGTATGGTGGACAGTGTCGACGCCACTCCTTCCCTTAAGTCAGTTGACTTGGCCGTATATTCCGTTTGATCCGATAAATGCTTCCGCCGTTTGATATAATCAGAGTCCAGAGCATTTATCGCTTTAGCCCTCTTTTCCGTTTGTGTTTCATTTGAATGATTGCCCATACGCACTATATCAGCTAGTAATGTCTGAGTTTCTGCCTCACATTTTGAAGTTACATTTTCTTTAGCCTTGTTATATACTTTATCACCGAGCAATTGGTGTAGAAACAGCTGGTGAGCATTTATAGTTTCCAGCTGGTTATTTTTCTCCCTGAGTGAGATTCTCAAGGCCAGGTTGTCTTGTGATAACTTCTTCTCTTCCTCTTTGCATCTTCCTAATTCTGATTGTAACCTAGTCGAGTTAACATCTCTACTGAGCAGTTCTTTACGTATCTTGTCAAGCTCAGTTTTCAATTCATTTCTAATGTCATCTTTCATTTGTTGAATACTGCTTTGTATAAAATGTTTTAGGTCTATTATCTTGTATAAGTTCTCTGTTGTTATTGAACTGTCATTTTTATCATTTGATAGTGAAGATACTGAATTGTGATCTGATAACGTTATCACCTGTTCTGGTTTTGGTTCAGATCGCTGAGACTGTTTGTTAGATCCTTTTCTTTTAGATGCTTGACTCACGCGTGTACTGTTATCAATCGTGCCCGTGCTCGGCTTCTGTCTCGACGCAAGGCTTTTCACTTCAGATAAGTTGTTATCTCCTGTTAAGAAATGGTATAGAATAAATATATCCTCAGCTAATCTCTCCTCTAGAGGAGCACTATCACATCTTACTGTTCTCTCAACTATACGCGTCACAGGGTAATTGACATTTTCCAATTTAGCCAGGTCGTGAAGTGATAGTCTTATATCTTTTAAACTCTGTACATCCAATTCCAAACACATCTTCTTTTTAAATTCATCTCTGTCCAGAGTTCCAAATTTCGAATCAATTTGAAGGTATATATTTTTTTCGGTCTGGGTTGCTATTAAGTCTTCTTCTAAACCGGACCTTTCATCACCACTGTAACGCTCATCTATTTCTAGGTTGTCATCCATGTTCAACGGTTTATAGTGAAGTCCGTATACAATTGATAAATAGGTTAATACCTGTTATATATCGCTCGCACTTGCACTAACGAATGTGAGCCCTCTTCTGCTAGGACAGATATGTAACAGTTGTATGTTCTGTTACCTCTCGTGCATCACTTAACTGAAATTGTTCTCATTGTTCGAATGATGAATGATATTTGGTCTAACTCAGAACTTAGCTCAGAATTAACACATGGTAACGGTACCAAAGCTAACGCATCCGCTACCATAATATTTTGAATTCGTACATATGTGATTTGCTCACTATCTACTCACTAAAAAACTAAATATATAACACATATAAGGAAATAACTACTGGCACTAGGACTGAGTACACATTTACACTGGAATGAGTTAACCTGAGTTAACGTGAACAACAGTTCACAAAAGCATCTCACAAAATACATATAGTCTTTAACAACGATACTTAATGTATTTGACATTACCCACACATCATGTTTCCAACATCATGATCCGAATGCCCCAATGTGAATTTAGATCTTATCTAGAATCTGACTGTAGATGGCAAATCTCTGACATGTATATGGCATATCGTCATATATAGTAATTATGAGCACTAAATCAGTACATGTACGAATCACAGATCGTGTACGAATTTCAACTCCTTTTTTCGCAATAACAATCACACACAACATAAAAGAGCACTTAAGTGTATATATATATATATACATACATATATCAGGATATCTCTGCCATTTTTAACGTCATATATTACACATGAAAACTAGAATACTATGCTTAGCTTTTCATCCCTTTGCACATTGTTGACGACCAAGACAAATATGCATTTTTTTTTTTACACGTTACATGATTAAATGGAGTGTCACACTCACCCGCTGCGTCCATTGATCCAAGAAGATCCTTCAGAATAATCCAAGAAATTGAAATCCACAAAATATAAAGTATAAAATATAAATTTAGTCCAGAATATAAATATTATTCACATATAATTCACATCAGTTATGCACAGCAAAGTTAAACAAAACTGTGTGCAAGTTAATCAAAATGCAATGATCACGGAATCGAGTACTCGAGTCACAAAATCATGAGAATGCGATTATTTATTAAAATAAATATTATTTATGCCACAGTAGCAACAAGCGGAATTTATGTATCCTCACAACATGTCTCCAACAGCACATGTCTCTCAACATATTTCCAACACCACATAAGATTCACCAGAAAATACACGATAACGACACACCCTTTCATAGCCTGATACATGAAAATGGCGCGAAAAGAAGTATGAAAGGAAAATTGAATTTCATCGAATTTCCTTCGAGCTTAGTTTATATAAAACTATGATACACATGCCATTCTGTTGTCAAAGTGTTCACACAGCAGAATTTCAACACTGGATGAAAAGCACTTCTCTTTTATCTTACGGGCGTCCATAATTCACCAGAGCTTGAATACATTACGTCCACCTTGTCCGCCATCTTTATTCTTATTTATGTATGTATGTATGTATGTATTGCATGTATGTATGTATGTGTGTGTATGTGTATGTATGTATGTATGTAATGTATGTATGTATATATGTATGTATGTATTGCATGTATGTATGTCTGTGGGGGGGGGGTAAGTAGGTAGGTATATTTAGAATATCATACAAAATCGCTAAAAGAGCTCTGATTTTCCAGATAGTCTTGCCTATGTAGAACAAAATCGAACATAGTATGCTATAACAACTAGATTTGTGACCTTGAAAAAAAGTGATGCTGAGGTTGGAAACAGCCATCAGTGCGCTGTATGTGACTAATTTCCATAGCAACCGTATCAGGTGCTTGAAATAGTCTGTATGATATTACTAAGAACGTTGAGAAACTTAAAATGGTAATATATTTGCCACACTGAAGAGGAACGTAATCTGCAATCGGGCATCGTGCATATAAATAATGTTAGTTAAATCTGTGAATGGCCAGACAGAGGTTTCCCTTTCCTGACACATTAAGAGTTGCTGTCACGCCTGCAAAGGAGAAAGCTCGTAGCGTTGTTGCCAAAAATGTTAAAGCGTTGAGTGAAAATACTTAAAATTACATAAGTAGTGAAGGGGGACACTTTACGTATAATGGGAATTAGCATTAAAAACACCCTTGGGACACTTTACGTATAATGGAAATTTAACATGGAGAAAAATCGTGGGACACTTTACGTACAAGGGGAATTAACATGGGAATAAATCGTGGGATACTATACGTACAAGGGAATTTAACATGGGAATAAATCGTGGGATACTATACGTACAAGGGAAATTTAACATGGGATTTTTTTTTTTTTTAAAGTTTTTTTTAAAATTTAAATTTAAATTTAAATTTAAAAAAGGGGTAGGCAATTCAAAGACTATCTCTTTTCGAGAAATATGGCTGGCCCTGAAAAGGGCCTTTGGGTTTTATGTTAATGTATTCATTAACATAAATGGCACCGCATTGGTCTTCTTCTTGTCCTTAGGCTGCGTCTTACTGTTGGTCCGTACATCAGCACTCTTTTCAGGCATCCTTGTCTTTCGACGTAGATCCTACGTATCCACAGGCTGGTGTTTGTCCTGTGGACAACGGTCCACTTCGATCGGACATACATGAGCAAGTCTGTCCGAAACATCATGGAAGACACAAGGGTGGATGACTCAACTGTAGTCCACATCTTGAAGCGACGAGAACAGGTGAATCAATGCAGTGAACGGCGCTTATTTATAGGCGGAGGAAGGATTGAAACGGATTGAGTTCATTCACCAATCCGAACACGTGTTACAGAATTCAGTCAGCCCGCATCCAATCCGAAGAGAGCAGTCTGTGACGTCACGTAGTCAATATAGATTCGCTAGCGCTTGTGTGCAGTCAATCTATGCGATAGTGATTCAACATGACGGAAACTCAGAAAACGATCCAGTGGGGTGCACCAGCAGGGGAGACCGCCCAAGGGAACCCGGACTTACTTTCAGAAGAGGTGAATTGGGATTTTGTGGATTTTCTCTCCTCGCAAGAATTTGTTCCGGAACCTTCGTTACCTTCTTCATTACCGCAAGTGGAGAATTTTAGACAGAGACAGAAAGAAGAATTGGAGAAATTTATACAACGACAAAAGGAAGCGGAACAGGCTTTTCTCCTACAGCAACAGCAACAAGAAGAAGAGGTAAGAAAAAAACAACAGCAAGAAGAAGTAGCAGCAAAGAAACAAGAGGGTGAAAATCAAACGGTCACGGTACTGTTGGACATTTTAGCGGAGTTAAGAAGTCTGAAACAAATGTATCAGACTTCTTTATCACGACCGAAGAGAATACGACCTTCCCGAGCTAAACACGTCAACCCTGTGACTAAGCCTACCGTACCACCCTTAGTGATTTCAACCCAATCATTATCATCATCATCAACATTACGCAGTCCAGAAGTAGGCCTTGGCCGTGGCAAAGGCATAAGGCAGTTAAAGTTGATTGCTTAAACTCACCCCTGCACCGAAATAAAAAAGGCCCTTTTCAGGGCCACCCACATATCTCGAAAAGAAATACAATTTCAATTTGCCAATAACTCAAAAAAATTAACCCCACCCATCTTACCCTTATAGTACGTGTCTTTGTATGAGTGCGTGAGTGTAGCTTCTTATTTTAAAATCACAACTCAAAGACACTTACCTTATATCATTCATTTATTCTTTTCTCCATTTTTTACAACCCAATTCACAATTCACAACACAACACTTTAATAAAAAAAATTCATTGATTTCTTCTTTTCTCCTTCTTTAGTCTCTCTGTTTTTTGAATTTCTTCACCATCACACTCTTTTCCTCTTCTTTCTCCTCGCTTTCTTCCCTTCTTCTTTTTTTCTCCTGTTTCTTTTTCTTCACCTGTCTTCTTTCTTCCTCAGAAGAATCCCTCTCTTCCTCTGAAGAATCCCTCTCTTCTTCTGAAGAATTCCTCTTTTCTTCTGACTCCTCTTGTTTCTTTTTTGGGCAATCTGGAGACCAATGTCCTTTTTCTTGACAATAATAACAGGTATCTTGACTTTTGTCTTTTTTATCCCCTGTTTTTTTTTCTTTTTTGACGGTCTGGACACTCTGAAGACCAATGCCCTTTCTTCTGACAGATATAGCAAGTATCTTGACTTTTATCTCTAAAGGAAGGAGAGTAGTCCGTAGGCTGGTCTGAAGAGAATTTTCTAATGACCCCTCGCAAAGCTCTGACGAAACGTTCCATCTGGTTAGTCTCTTCCATCGTTGTGCTCGGCTTGAGAGTGAAATGAATAGTGAAAGGACAAGACACACACCCTTTTATATACGCTGGTCTGCCAGGACTATAAAGTAGTTTATGGTGTTTGAACTTGAGTCATTTGACTTTTTGCTTTCAAGATGAAACGATCCCATTCATTCGAGAAGAAAGAAGAAGAAAGTAAGAGGCAGAAACGTGATCTATCGCCTCGTACTAGGGCTGAAATCTTGGCACAAATTCATGCCAGTGATTTTGAAGAGGACATGAGTGAACCAGAATCAGAACCCTCTAAACCAAGTTCACCACCCTTTGTCAACCCTGAAAAGTACTATTCCATTCGAGAGACGGAAAAGCGCTCCTCTAGAAAATTTAGAACCACGGCTTACAAATACACGGTGAAGTTTAAAGATTTCAAGGCTGAAGTGCCGTTAGAGAAAGCAGAAGTGTTCATCACCGAGGTGTGGGATTCTTTGCTCACTGCACTCAAGCGACAATGTCAACCCAAAGAAGACGATCGCTTGAGACTTTCCATACAACACGACGGTTTGAAATCCCCTGTTTGGATCGAGTTTAGCACCCCTGCAGAATTGACTGCTTCCAAAGTCATGGACAAGATTCAACACGTACAACAATCTAATGATCAGTTTGACATCACCGATGGTAAAGCCACACTGGACATGACCCACGTCTCTCCTCCTCAAGGGACTGGACGCAAAAAGATGTTATTGGTGGACGACCTTCGCAACACCAAAAAGAGTCTCGTCCGAATTAACAACTCTCATGACCAGATGTGTTTAGCCCGTGCCATCGTGGTGGGACGAACCTATGCCGACAAGAACGACACGGTAGAATGGAAAAGAACCTGGAACACTATTCAACGTTCCCATCTAGCCAAACAACGAAACGAAGCAGAACTCCTGTTAAAACAAGCCGGACTGTCCAAAGACACACTCTGTGGCATTCCTGAGATGCAAAAATTGCAAGATACCCTAGCTCCACGCTACACCTTGAAAGTGCACCCTCAAGAAGTACGCGGACCTCTGTTGTTTCGAGGCCAAGACTTTAAGGACGGAAAATACATTCATCTTTATCATCACGATGAACATTTCGATACCATTACCAGTATCACCGGATTCCTGAAATACGGTTATTACTGTGAGAAATGTGACCATGGTTATAACAATCGAGAGCAACACAAGCATTGTGGATCGAAATGCACAGGATGTTTGGCCTCTTCACCCTGTCTGAGCGAAGAACCAGTGCCTTGTTCCACTTGTCTGCGCACGTTTGTCAGCCCTACCTGTTACCAACAACATCTGAAAACGCAAGGTTCACAGAAGAAATGCGCTTGTCAACTGCTGAGATTGTGCCCTACGTGTGAACAAGTCATACGTACCAATAATACCAAGGCACACGTATGTCGAGGAAAGAAAAAATGTCACATTTGTCACCACATCGTGGACTTGGAACACCAATGTTACGTGCAAAAATACCAACCCCCACCTGAGAAAGAGGACGGTCACAAGAAGAAAGGCAATTTCATCTTTTTCGATTTCGAATGCATGCAAGAAACTGGCATTCACATTCCTAATTTCTGCGTGGCTCATCGACCGTGCGAGAAGTGCATTCAAGAACCTATCTTCAGTCATTGCCCTCACTGCAGCAAGATACCCGGAGGGCGTGAAAAAATCTTTCGGGGACCAAACACGTTAGCCGATTTTGCCCAATGGGTCTTAGACCCCGTCGACAAGACGTGGAGCCAAGAGGACATCGAACGTTACGGAGATTGTCATCGTCATGCCACAGTGATGGCTCACAATTTCTCCGGATACGATGGACAGTTTCTTTTGAGGTACTATACGGAACAAGGCACCGAGCGTCCTAAAGTGACTTTGAACGGAGCCAAAATCATTTTCATGCAAGTGGGACAAGTGCAGTTTAAAGATTCGATGAGTTACTTGGCCATGCCTTTGAGTCGAATGCCTAAAACGTTTGGAATGACAGAAATGGCTAAAGGGTACTTTCCACACTTTTTCAATACGGAAGCCAATCAACATGCCGTTCTACCCCATTTGCCCGAGGCTCACTATTACGACCCCGACAACATGCGTACCGAACAACGAGAAGCTTTCTACGCTTGGTACCAGGCTCACGCCTCGGACCCTTTCGACTTTCAGGAAGAAATGTTAAAGTATTGTCGTTCCGACGTGGACATTTTACGGCGTTGCTGTGCAAAATTTCGAGAACTGTTCATGGAACACGGAGGGGTCGATCCTTTGAAAGAAGCTTGCACCATTGCCAAAGCGTGTTCCTTAGTGTATCGACAACGATTCATGCCTGAAAAGACCGTGGCTGTCATCAGTCCTCAAACGACCCACTTTGTCAAACGTCAATACTCGGTCAAAGCCCTACGCTGGTTACATTACTTGTGCGACAAGGAAGACAAGTGGATTCAGCATGCCCGCAACGGAGGAGGCGAAAAGACCATCGGAACGTATTCGGTCGATGGCTGGGACTTAGAAAACCCCAAGATCGTGTACGAGTTTAACGGTTGCTTATTTCACGGATGTCCCGTCTGTTACCCTGACCGTGGCACTAAAAATCAGTTTTTGCAACGAACCATGGAAGACTTGTACCAGGACACTTGTCAGCGACGCCTAAAGTTAGAACAGCAAGGATACCAAGTGGTGGAAATGTGGGAACACGAGTACGATCACCGTATGAAAACCGATCCCGAGTTTAAACGCCTCGTGGAAAGTTACCAGTTCATGGACCCGCTGAACCCGAGGGATAGTTTGTACGGAGGAAGGACCAATGCCACCTGTTTGCTGTACCAAGCCGACGAAGAGAAAGGAGAAGAAATCAAATACTTGGACGTGTGTTCGCTGTATCCCTACGTGTGCAAATATTGTCGCTTTCCTGTAGGGCACCCGCAATTGTTAACGGAACACATCGACCTGAAAAACATTCGACAATACGAAGGCTTGATCAAGTGCAAAGTTTTGCCTCCCACGAACCTATACCATCCCGTCTTACCTCACCATTGTCAAGGCAAACTGATGTTTCCCTTGTGCCGTACTTGTGCCGAAACGTGCAACCAAGACCAACCTTGTCATCACAGCCAGGAAGAACGGGCCTTGACGGGAACTTGGGTCAGCGTAGAATTGTTCAAAGCTCTGGACATGGGATACCAACTGTTAGAAGTGTACGAAATTTGCCACTTTCCCAAGACACAACAGTACTGCAAGGGTGACCCCACGCAGAAAGGCATTTTCGCAGACTACGTGGATGCCTTTTTGAAACTGAAGCAAGAAGCCAGCGGCTATCCTTCCTGGTGTCACACTCCCGAAGACCAAATACAATTCAAAGAGAAATACTACGAACAAGAAGGCATCACTTTAGACCACATCGAGAAAAACGAAGGCAGGCGATCGTTTGCCAAAGTGATGTTAAATTGCTTGTGGGGTAAAATGGCACAACGACCGTGTTTACCCAAGACGGAATATTTGACAGAACCTTCCCGCTACTTCCAGATGATTCACGACAAAACCAAATACATGAAACACGTGGACGTCGTTCGAGAGAATTTGATCTTGGTCAATTACGAAGAAGATCTGGACTTTGTACAAGACGACCCTTTTGGAAATGTCATCATTGCGGCTTACGTGACAGCCCATGCTCGCTTAAAATTGTACGAAGCTTTAGAACTGTTAGAAGAACGCGTCCTGTACTTTGACACGGACAGTTGCATTTACATTCATCACCCGATTCAACATCACCCTGACATCGAAGGAGACCGTTTAGGAGCCTGGACAGACGAGCATCCCGACGACAAGATTCTAAGTTTCGTCAGTGGCGGTCCCAAAAATTACGGCTACGAATACCGGGACAAACAAGGAGAAGTGCACACGACGTGTAAAGTGAAAGGACTGACTCTGAATTATCGTACCAGTCGAGTGGTCAACTTTGGGGTATTGAAAGAAGCCTTGCAATCGGGAGAGGATGGAAACTTTAAAGTGACCACTCACCAACCGAACAAGATTGTACGTTTACCCACTCACCACATCGTCAGTCGACCCTTGGAAAAAGTCTATCAAATCGTGTACCAGAAGCGAGTTCGACTTCCCAATCATTTCACCTTACCGTATGGACACGTTGGTATAAAACATTGGTTGTAAGAGGATAGTTACCCCACCAGAAAGATGACTTCGCCACAGCAAGAATCGAGTGAGAAACCCGATGAGAACTCCAAGTTCAAACCCTACCATTTTCCAGTCTTCTTACCTGACTATTGTGATTGTGCCCGTCGATTGGACACGTTTCAGAAATGGCCTACGGATAGGGAAGGATTACCTTCTTCGCATGTTTTAGCTAGAACAGGATTTGTCTACTTGGGACCTGAGTCAGGATTGGGATACGAGGTACAGTGTTTTGCTTGCGGACTGAAGTTACGAATGGATCTATGTATCTATAAAGATTCAGCTATTCTGGAACATACTCGATGGTCTCCGCACTGCCCTTACCTTTCTATGGCCTTTCCACCCATCACACTACGGTACAATGTTGACGGTACCTTAGAGACGGTACCTTCCAGAACAGGACATAAAAAACATGAAAAAGGAAAGATGTACAAACTGGAGACTGCATTGCGACTCGTATAAAAAGGGCTATGGTCAAGATCGATAGTTCATTGTGACTACCAAGATCGAGCGAACAAGATGAATACTTTCAGAGAAACACAGAACAAGTTGTTTAGAAGGGCACAATTCAAGTGTGAGGCTTCGGAAGTGGAATGCGATTGTGAGCCTTGCGATGGGACCGATGCTGTACCTTGTGACCTGAGCGATGCCGTAAAGCATCATGGGAACTTTAGTGCCCCTACCCCTGTCATGGAAAGTGATGCTGTGCGTGTCAAGCCTGTGGGATGCGAAAGCGATGCTGCTCGTCCTCTTGGACATTTTACTGGGTTTCGTTTTAAAGGGGAATGTCGACCTTCACGTTTACCTCCCTACGGATGTCATCCAGCCCTGAGCAAACTCCTGCCCATTTCACTCAACCCTCATCGAAACGAACCTGTGAAAAACGAATATTCGTTTCCTGTGCGTTTGTCGGAATACTGCGACTTTGAAAATCGTCTTCAATCGTTCAAAGGAAAATGGCCTAAGTATCTGGGAGGACCGACCCCCGAAGAATTAGCCAGAGCCGGATTTTTCTACTTGGGCGAAGGAGATAAAGTCAAGTGCTTCAGTTGCAGTGTGTCACTTCACCACTGGGAACCGCAAGATTCGGCCTACGTAGAACATGCTCGATGGTCACCGAATTGTCATTACTTACCTTTAGTGGGACCGAGACATTGAAGTAACTTTTTTTACCATAATCATCTGTTCATGGATACTTTACAAGAGAACATTCGTGCTTTGCCTGTGGAGTTGAGAGAACGCATTTATCGAGAACTGGTCAAAATACAAGTGAAACGTAAAGAACAATTGCATCCGTTACGTCACCGGTGTTTGAACCACTGGTACCTGAAGGCTATACAAGGATTGATTCAATTGAAAGTGTTCCATCGGACAGACATTGATCAACGATCCTCTAGTTTTAAAAAGGATTGGTTTGGTATGGACGATTGTAGTTACATCATTGTAAACGTACTGCATCGAATTCCAGAGGAAGAGTTAACGAATTACCAACATCTTGAACACAATGTCAACTTGGTGAAAGAGGAAACTTCTGAACGAATTGTAATGTGTAGATTAGTGACTCAACGATTTAAATTCGACACTGAAGTGAAACCATGTTTGTGCAAAGAGTACATTTCTTGTGTCAGACCAAAGAGGATTTAGTATGACCTATTCATGGATACTTTGCTAGAGAACATTCGTGCTTTGCCTGTGGAGTTGAGAGAACGCATTTACCGAGAGCTGGTGAAAATACAAGTCAAACGTAAAGAACAATTGCATCCGTTACGTCACCAGATCTTTAATCACTGGTACCTGAATGGTATAAGAGAACTGATTCGTCAGAAATTGTTTCAGTGGTCAGACCTTGTTCAACACTTTGAGTTAGTGAATGATCGAAATGTTCATTATTTTGGTTACTTCGAGATTCACCTACAGCAATACATTGAGGAAGACAAGTTAAAGGATTATCAACATATTTTACGTGGAATCTACTTAGAGGAAGAGGAAACTTCTAAACGAACTCTGAAGTTTCGGTTACAGTATGCAAGATTTAGATTCCCTACTGGAGAACGAAGATCTCTGGCTAGAAAGTACGTGTATTGTTTCCGAAACAAAGAGACTATAAAAACAGGCTGCCATGCCACGACTTATGTCACATGTCATCCAACAGATTCCGTGGAAGGAACTCAATGACCATATTCAAACCGTGGATCATTACCATCGATTATTACAAGAACTGTATCCATTCAATTTGGGACGACAAGTGGTGTGTGTCTTAGTGACTTGTTTTCTGGGATTTCGTTTACCAGCCGATTCCTTGTGGACTCTTTACGATCAGTACTTACCACCTCCATGGCCTTAAATGGTCACGAAAAACTCCTTTTGTTCAAAGCCTTGCGTTTTCATCTGGATACTTCTCGACCTCAACAGGAAAAAAAGATTCGTCAACTTTTAGCGACCCAAGACGTGTATGACGATGTGTGTGTAGCTTGTGACTTACACCCTCATTGGACAGATGTTCGTGATTGGAAAAAGGGGGGTTTTGAGGTTTGGACCCAAGAAGTGGCCCAGTATGCACAAGAGTTGTTCAAGGAAAAAAGTTACTTTTCAACCTGTGTTAGTGACGGTGCCAGAAGAACCCGTCACCGAGAACAACCACTCGCTTCAGGACAGGACTGTCATGGACATACCTGAAAGGTCATTCCGGGAGGACACTTGTGTGACAATACCTCAAGTAGAGACTGTAAGAACATTACACATTGTCCCTAGGACATCTTCGTTACCCAAAACATGTTGTACAGACACTTGTTTATATTTCACTTTGATTGTTTTGCTGTGTTTTATATTCCTGTACATCACTATTTGGGTTGTATGTATTTTTGTCTTTCGTGTTCATATTTGAAACATTCAATAAACGTGTTCTGAAAAAGTATATAAACTCTTGTCTTGTTTGTTTTTCGTGTCACAAGTGACATTTTTTCACACCATGGCTACCTCTGCTGTCTCTGCTCCCTCTTCCTCTACTGTCAAAGTCATCGACGAACACTTAGATCGTGCCAGTTGGGAGGCTTTGTATCTTCGCCATCCCTTTAACATGCTCATTGCTGGACCTAGCGGTTCGGGCAAAACCGAATTCGTCAAACGTTTGATCGAACATAAACATGATTTGATCGATCGGCCCCCTCAACGGATCGTGTGGTGTTACAAAGAGTGGCAATCGGCGTACAGCCTCTTGCGAGAAAGTCAAGGCGATTCCATCGTGTTTGTGGAAGGCATTCCTAAAGAAGACGACGGCATCGTCTCTGACTCCCGTCAAACCCATTTGGTCATTTTCGACGACATGTTAGGAGAAGACGAAGAAGAAATTAAATTGTGGTTCACGCGCAAAGGGCATCACCGTAATGCCAGTGTCGTTTACATCACCCAAAATTTGTTTCAACAAAGTAAAGCCCATCGCACCATCAGTCTCAATGCGCATTACGTGGTCTTGTTTAAAAGCCCTCGAGATAAATCGCAAGTGCAAGTCTTAGCCAAACAGTTAGGAACGCCTTGGCTGACTCAGGCGTACGACGATGCCACTCAAACGCCACACGCCTATTTACTCGTCGATTTGAAACCTACGACCCCCGAGGATTTGCGATTTCGTACCCACTTGTTTCACCACTGGTGCCAAGACGGAGGGCCTGTCCTGTACACGTCTCCGTCCTCGACTTCATTTCACTCCCCATGAAAAAATCTATAAAAACCTCAGACCCTTTTTCGTCTGTCTCACACAGTGTAAACATGACGTCCCTTCAGTCGCATCTTCCCGTCAAATTGATTCGTGCCTTGTATGGCATCAGTCGAGAAAAAGATCCACAAACACGAGCCCGTGTCTTAGAAGCTAGTCTCAAAGAAGTCTTACGATGGTTCACGGTGACGGCACGTCAATTACTCCAAGGAATCATTCAGATTCCTCATCAAACCCAACGCTTTTTCGATCGAAACAAAGTCGCTTTGGTCCAACTGGCCGATCCCCGCATCGACACTCAAACCAAAAAACAAATCATTTTGAAACCTGGAGGGAGCGGTACTCTAGGAGGGGTCATCATTCGCTCACTCTTAAGATGGGATCCTAATGCCCCCAAAGTTATCCCTAAGACAAAAGTCCAACGAAGCCCCAAGAAGAAAAAGAAAAAGACCAAGTCCCCAAGAAGAACTTCTCCAGTGGCGGGACCCTCCTCTTACCAGACACCACCACCATCACCCCGGAAAAAGAAAAGAAGCCCCAAGAAAAAGAAACAGAGAAAAAGTCCTCAAAAAAAGAAAAGTCCACAGAAGAAAACTAGTCGCAAGAGAGGCACTTCGGCCAGGACGCAACCTTACACTCGCAAGCCACGACCTGCCACAACGTCTCCGGCAGCCTCACGTTTGTCCACTTCTCCGTTGATGTCACCAGGAACTGAAGAGTACTTGGAGACGTTGATTACACCAAGAACTTCTCCGTTGATGACCCCCAAAAGAACTTCCCCAGTGGCAGGACCCTCCAATTTAGCGGCAGTGGCTGCTGCTCACAAAGTACCTTCTCCCAAAATCAAAGTTCAAGAAAGATCGGGCATGTTACAAAGTTTACTGGATTTGTCCAAGCAAGAACTGGCTCGATTTAGTCCGTTACGTACCCCTGCACGACGTGTCATGCCTGTCCTCAAACTGATAAAACGTAAAGACAATCAGTGGCGACGCGTTCCAGTATAAAAAAGACCTGTGACCGAGT
The DNA here is from genome assembly GCA_028554795.2 of Sinohyriopsis cumingii. Lineage (NCBI taxonomy): Eukaryota > Metazoa > Mollusca > Bivalvia > Unionida > Unionidae > Sinohyriopsis > Sinohyriopsis cumingii. The sequence continues at coordinate 161,396,158 of CM068824.1, forward strand.
AGGGTATCAGTGTTTTTAGGTGCTCCTAAAGACTCAAAGATGTCACCCTCCAGAAAACCCCAAGGAAAGAAAAGAAAAGGACTACCACCACGTTTAGCCAAACATGGGGACCTGTTATCTGTCCTGTCCAAGGCTTCTCCACCCCTACGAAAAAAACTCATTCAAACGGCCTCCAAAGAGGTCATCGATACCGTGTGCGAATGTTGTTTGAACGTTTTGAAAGGCACGATCCCTTTGTCCAAACACCAGAAACAATGCTTAGGCAAACATCGTCACGTTCTTCGGAAAATGGTTCAAAAGAAAATTCCCATTCGTCAAAAAAAGAAGATGTTGGTCCAACGTGGAGGCATTTTACCTCTCTTGTTAGGCCCCATACTGAAAGGAGTCTTGGGAACCATGTTGGGAGGACTGATGGGAGCAAGATAAAAAGGCCTTCGGAAGTCCCAAGATCTCAGAATTCACCCCTGACAACCCCATGGAAGGACGAAAACTAGCTTTAGTGCCTTACAAACGATGGATGGAATACCATCGGTGGCAAGAACAACGCACCCCGCATTTACCTCCCAATCCCAATTTGAGCGAGATGTCCCAGTTACAACACGAATTGCAATCCTTGCTGGATCGCCAAGATTTGTCCGAAACAGAAAAATCGCAAAAGTACGGTCAACTCTTACAAAGACTGCAACTCTTTCACCAGAAAGCTTTAGACGAAACAGCTCTACCCACTCTGAAAGATTTTAAGACCTTGATGAAAAGTCCAGCACCATCACCAGTACCAGTACCACCAGTACCCGTGACCAAGACAGAAAAAGGAAAAGAAGAAGAAGAAGAAGGGTTTCAAACTCCACCAGAAAAAGTACGCAAGTTAACAACACCACCTACCTCCAGAATTGGATGGATTAAAAAGATGATGGCCACCCCTTCTTCCTCACAAGAGAAAAAGAAGGTGAAGACAGAAGTGAAGACAGAAGTGAAACAAGAGCCGATATCCCCTGCTCAGACATCCTCCTCCTCTTCGACACCTATTGCTGGCCGCACACGCAAAGCCTTGCAATCCAAGAAAATACCCCAAGAGAAAAAGAGTAGCCTCTTCCAAGAGTGGGTGCCTTATTAAGACACCAATCAACACAAAAAAATGGAAAAAGTCTTAGCTAGCATTTACTACGATCCCTCCCATCCTGCAGGTTACGCAGGAGTTCAAAAATTGTATCGTGCTGCCAAAACGCGATTGAAAAGTCTCCGTTTACCTCAAGTGCAACGATGGTTACAAGAACAAGCTACCTACACTTTACACAAACCCATTCGACGCAAGTTTGCCAGAAATCGCACCCGAGTGGAAGGCATCGATCATCAATGGCAAGCCGATTTAGCCGATGTCTCTCATTTGGCCAGCTACAATCGTGGTTACAAATATTTGTTTTGTGTCATCGACGTCTTTTCCAAATTTGCCTGGGTCGTACCCTTGACTTCCAAATCCAGCAGCGAGTTAGTGCGAGCCCTGCAACGGGTGTTGAAACAAAGCGGTCGTCGCCCTCTTCGATGGCAAACGGACAAAGGCACCGAATTTCTGAACCAAGCTTTCCAAAAAGAATTAAAGAAACGTGACATTCATTTTTTTACCACCGAGAATCCCGAAACCAAAGCCAGCATCGTGGAACGTTTTCAACGTACTTTGAAAGAACGCATGTGGAAATATTTTACGCATCACCACACTCTGAAGTACATCGACATCTTACCGCACCTGGTGCAAGCGTACAACCAATCTTACCATCGAAGCATCGGACGTGCCCCGCAAGACGTGACTCCCGACAACGAAGTGCTGGTGTTCGAGCGTCTGTTTGGTACGTCCCCGACGAGGGCTGTCCCCAAGAAAAGTGGAGAGTTGACCGTAGGAGATTGGGTGCGCATTGGCAAAACCAAACGCACTTTCGACAAAGGTTACTTACCTAACTGGACGACCGAATTGTTTCGCGTCACTGGACGAGTACATGGCCGTCATCCTGCCGTCTATAAATTGGAAGACATGAACGGAGAAGTACTCAAAGGAACGTTTTATTTGCCCGAGTTACAACGTGTCACCAAAAAAGAAGACGACGTGTACGACATCGAAAGCATTCTCGAACGCAGAACCCGTAAAGTGGGCAAACGACGTGTCAAAGAAGTCAAAGTACGTTGGAAAGGATATCCACCCAGTTTCGATTCTTGGATCGACGCTTCGCAAGTCATCGACTATAAAAAGAAGAAGTGACCATCATGCCCTTTCACACATCAGACGCAGCTACGTCGACCAGTCCTTCTTCCCCTAGTTCTTCTGTGCAAGATTTACAAAAACAACCCTTGTGGGTGTGGTGTGGAGAACGTGTGCCTAAAACGCAAATCGTCTTTTTCTGCCAAATCTTCGTGGTGTATTGTGTCATCGGGGCAGCCATCGCCAATTTGAGTTTGCAACAAGGAGACAAACAATTGTGGACCATTTTATTGAGCAGTTGCATCGGTTACCTGCTTCCCAATCCCTCCCTGAAATTCTCCTCGAACGGGAACGTTGTGTCCAGTGCCAGTGCCAGTCACCACTCCAACAACAACCACAACCAGAACCCCATTTTGGGCGGAGACACGCCTCTGACATCCAGTAATATCCCCTCGGACAGTCACAGAACTCTGGAATTATGAGTCACCAAAACCAATTTTACTTAACTTTACCCAGTGACAGTTCCATGGAGGTGTTTCCCAACAACACGTTGTGCTGTTACACGGCCAAATTACCTCAAGCCATCCCCTTAGATCACGAAGCCCATTGGGAAGTGGCTTTAGTGGAAATGATTCACCCGACCCAAGTCCACAATGTCATTCCCAATCAAAATACTTTTAAGGTGGAAGTTCATGACCAACAATTGCAAGAGGAGTTGAATAAGACTAGTAGTAGTAGCACATATACCAATAAAACCTATGATGAGAAACTTAAAACGTGGACCTACAACTTTGTGATTCTCCCAGGCTATTATTTCAGTGGTCATCATTTGGTCAGCGCCATAGCCTCCAAGTTTAATGGCGTGTTTGGGGAAGTTTTTAAGAAGGACAATTTCAGGAACAAAAGTGTCACCATGGAGTACCACAAAGTAGCTCGTCGCTTCTTGATGAAATTTGAGCGAAGTAAAATCGTGTCCATTATATTTTGTCCTGAATTGTTTGACATGTTGGGCGGGGACATGGAACTGAGGAAGAGCTTAGAACGAAAAATACCACCCGAATTACCCATCATTTTCGACAACGTGACTTTTGGCCAGTATTTTCGTACCCCGGTAGAACTGAACCAAGGACTGAATTTGATCTTTGTGTATTCCGATGTGGTGGAATACAACGTGGTGGGACACACCTCCGTACCGTTACTGCGTGTCATTCCTTTCAAAGTGGATTCTGCCACGAACGCTGACGAGAAAGGTGGAAACACTTACCACGTCCACCGCGAATTTGTCCATCCTCACTATTTGCCGGTCAGCAAGTCGTATTTGGACACGGTCAACATTACTATAAAAGGAGATCTGGGACAAAATATTCCATTCACCAAAGGAAAAGTCACGGTGAAACTCCATTTTCGAAAACGGTTCTCTCACGACTCGTAAGTAAGTAAGTCATGTATCCAGTGTACCGAGGGGTGGCTCGACAGCGAGGACACGGTTTAGGAGACATGTTAAAATCGGCCTTTCGTTCGGTGGCCCCGGTGTTGAAACCGATGGTGACACGCGGATTGCACGCCTTGAAAGATGCGGCACTGACACAAGGCAAAGAATTTCTCCAAAATGTCATCATCGACAAACAAAACCCTAAAGAAGCCTTCATGAGGGCAGGTAAAAATGTCTTGCTGCAAACGGGCAAAGACATTTTGGGTCGACGAGAGACACCTATAAATGCCCTGCACGCTACCGAGTCAAGCATTCAGCAAGGACAAGGCAGAAAGAGACGACGAAGAAGAAAACACCCTTTCACCAGACTTCAAGCGAGAAAGGCCAAGAAAAGAAGAACCGTTCGAGACTTAGACGTTTTCGATTATTGAAACACAGCAACAACAAAAATGATGCACCGAGAGTCTTGCGCTTGTTCCAAGACGGAACTGGATCTGTTTGCCATGCCCCCTACCATGATGACCATGCAAGAATCCCAATGGGTGGAATTTCATCCCATCTCCTCATTGACCGATTCCGCTCCCATCGAGTTTGAAATCAAGGGGCAGCCCGAAGATTACATCGATCTGAATAGCAGTTACTTGTACTTGAAAGTCCAAGTTCTAAAAAAAGATGATAAAGGATTAGAAGACGATGACGAAATAGGTCCCGTCAACAATTTCATGCATTCCTTGTTCAGCTCAGTGGATTTGTACTTGAATAACAAACTAGTCAGCAGCAGCATGGATACATACCCTTACCGTGCCTACCTGGAAAATCTCTTGACGTACGGAACAGATGCCAAGACAAGTCATCTCAATGCCTGTGTGCTGTGGGCAGATGACACAGCGGGCAAGTTCGACGCAACAGATAAAAGCAATGAAGGCTTTGAGGCAAGAGAAAGCAAAATCTTAGACAAGAGGAGTTTAGAACTGATGGATCGTTTGCATTTGGACATGTGGTTGCAAGAGAAATATTTGCTGAACGGAGTCAATATTCGCTTGAGACTGAATCGTAGCAGTACCACTTTCCATTTGATAGCTGCTGATCTTGCTAAGGCTCCTAAAAGCATAATCCAAGAAGCCAAACTCTACGTACGACGCGTAGAAGTGTTACCTAAAGTGGCAAACGACATCAGTCAGACGTTGAGCAGAACAACCGCCAAGTATCCCATCCGACGTGTGGAAGTGAAAACGTTCATCATTTCTGCTGGACTACAATCCATAACCGAAGATCATCTGTTCCAAGGACAGTTACCCAAACGTTTGATCCTTGGTATGGTCACGAATTCAGCCTTCAACGGAGCCATCGATGAAAATCCTTTCAACTTTCAACACTTCGGTGTGAAGAAAATCGAAGTCAGTCGTGATGGCAAGACCTTGTGTACCCGACCTTTCGAACCTGACTTTAGTGACAAGAACAAAAATTACTTGAGATCGTACTTGTCCCTGTACGAAGCCACGGGTCAGTTAGGAACCAACACCAGTCACGGCATTGAGTATGACGATTATGCAGGAGGCTATACTTTGTGGGCTTTCGATTTCACTCCAGACCAAGGCAGCGACGAGGGACATTTCCACCCTATAAAATCTGGCCAGATTCGTGTGGAACTTCAGTTTGCAAAGCCACTGACAGCAACAGTGAACGTCATCCTGTATGCAGAATTTGATAATACCATAGAAATCAACAGTTTGAGAGAAGTCATTCTAGATTATTAGAAAGCCATGGAAGACTGTTATCCCTCTTTACCTAGTGAAGAAACTTTGGAGATGGAATGTAAGGAGACCGTGGAAGGAGAAGAAGATATCATGATGAAGTCGAGATGGCCAGAACAAGAAGACCATTTAGTCTCCTGTTTTGCCAAACACTTGGTCGACAAAATAACAGAATTGATTAAGAAAAATTGCTATGGATGTCAAAACGATCATCCCAGTCAAATTCAACACGATAAATGCCTGATGTTGAGTCAAGAAGAAAAATTGGACGAGTATCTGGACGAAGCTTGGAGTCTCATCTCGAACAAAGACGTGTTGCACCAGTGGTATAAAGACTTGCGTGAACATTCTTGTCCACCATTAACCACTCAAGAGATCCATCGTATCGAAGCTCTCCTGAATCAGAGTGAGGAAACAGAACAAATAACCGTTTATTCGTCAGACATTTTCAAGCAAAAAGTCAGGATCGAATTGACGACTTATTATTACCTGTGAAGAAGAAAAAAACCACACAAATGGATACCTGGGAACTTTATTACCTTTTGAACCACAGTTCGTATACGTCTTCTTGGAATCCCGTCGTCTGTGCTAAAGATGAACTCCCTCATCGCAAACCTAAAGACCATCAAGCTTACGTGATCAACACGGACGACAGTCATCTCCCAGGAACCCACTGGGTAGCCGTCTACTTTCCTCAAGAAGGCTGTGTGGAATATTTCGATTCGTACGGATTGCCCCCTTTGGAAGACGATATCATCGACTTTATGAGAAGAAATGCTCAAACCACCCGATTCAATAATGTGAAATTACAAGGCACAGATTCCTTGGTGTGTGGACAATATTGTGTGTATTTTCTGCATCATCGCAGCCTGGGCTATTCCTTAGAACATTTAGTGACTCATTTCGATCCTCGTTCTTCTGCTAGAAACGATGTGAAAGTAGATCGATGGTTTTGTGACCATTATGCTTATCTTTTGTCTCAAGCTAGGAAACGTAGTGTCCATCAATGGCCTAATGATTTCCAACAGTGGAAATCACAATTTCATTCACAACGTTGTCAGCCTTGTTTAAAGTAGATTGTATTTGAAGAAAAAATGTTTGTGATTTGAAAAAAAATTGTTTGATGTTATAGTGTTGGATTATTGATAAAAATGTTGTTGTTTAGTGTTAAGTGATTTTTGAATAAAAATGTTGTGTTTAGAAAAAATGCCTTTGTCTTTTGTTTAGCTATAAGAATGTTGGATTGATGCTCTTTCATTTCTTACTATCCCTCTCATGAACGTTGCGGCTCGAAAACCGTGTGGGGGATGTTTTCCTTCACGTCCGCGCTTTAACTTTAAGAACCGGGTTGTTCCCAGTCTAGCCATCCATTGTCGACTCATCCTCCTAAGAAGATGTGCTCCATACTAGCTAAGCTCAACGAAGCCTACGTGAATTTGCATAGGGTCAGACACAGTCTGATACCGAAACCAGAAGAAATAGAGAATGTGAGAATGTTAAAAATCACTGAAGACCTGATAGAAGAGCTCTTCAGAGAAGAAATGAACAGGGAGAAAGAAGAATGGACAGAGAAGTACAGACTTCAGAGACAGCAGCAACAGCAGCAACAACAGCAACAGCAGCAGCAACCTGAAGCTGACAGAGGCTTTGTCGATTGTCGTATCGACACCAAAGAATTCTTCTTCTCTTTCCGAAGAAGCAGACCTATTGCCAGAAAGTCTATATTCAGAGGACATCGCATTCTTAGAAACTGAAAAAAGAATGCCATAGCAAAACAAAAAACAGCCCTTTTCAGGGCTACCCAATACTCTAGAAAAGAAATAACTATTAATTTGCCAATGTGTAGGTAGAGTAGTGTGAAAATAAACACTAACTCTTTCTTTAAAATATGAGGGTATGTGTGTTTGTGTTTGTAAGTGATAAAGTAGGTTGGTGTGAATAGTAGATTAAAATGATGTTAGTTTTTTGGGCTGTTTGAGGTGTATATTTGGGGTTAGATTGGATTGCTTTGCGTATGTGGATAGTCTATTGAAGTGATGGGTAGCATAAATTGAAGTGATGGGTAGCATAAAAAAGTGAGTGAGTGTTTCTTTTAGGTCCGCGCGTTGTTCTGGTTAATGATCTAGGTAAGATGAATTTTATGTTTTTAGGGGGATGTTTTCCTTCACGTCCGCGCTTTCAGTATAAATTGAAACTCGTTCGGCAGTCCAGCTACCCTTGTTGATTGATCAACACAGCCAGAAGAATGACTAGCAGAATAGTGAAACTGTTAGAACTCCAGATGCACCTGGAATATGCCAGGCGGATAGTAAACGAACTATCAGCGGAGGCTATAGTAGAAGAAGCAAGAGTAAAGAAGGAAGAAGAGGAGAGAAGACAGAGGGAAGAGGAGGAAAAGAAAAGAGAAGAGATGATGTCGTTTAATATTCCTGAAACAGAGGATTGGGGTGCTGAAGCGAATCATCCTCCCTCTGCGCTCCCCAGAAGAAAGGTGAAAGAAGACTGGGGAAGAAGATGCGTGTGCGGCGCCAGGCCAGGAAGGTGCAACCATTAGATAGGTGCATCTGGAGTTTAAAAAAAACAGCCCTTTTCAGGGCTACCCAATACTCTAGAAAAGAAATAACGATCGATTTGCCAATGTGTGTAGGTAGAGTAGTGTGTATATAAACACTAACTCTTTTTTAAGATAGTGTGAGGGTATGCGTTTGTGTGTTTGTGTGTTTGTAAGAGCTCAGGTATGTTTGTGTGAATAGTAGATTATGGGTTTCTTAGCGTATGTGAAGATTATAGTTAGGGTTATATTATATGAAATGAGAAAGTAGGGGGATGTTTTCCTTCACGTCCGCGCGATGTTGGGTCATCATCTAGGTAAGATCCATTTTATGTTTTAGGGGGATGTTTTCCTTCACGTTCGCGCTTTTCGTATAAGAACCCACAGTGTTCGTTGTTCAAACCATTCTGCAAAGAATACAAAGAAGATGGCGTCAAACCAAATGGACAAATTACAAACCTTGCAAGACGTTTTAGACAACTTAGGAATAATGGAACAGATGCTATTAAGACTGGTTGAAGACCATTATTCCTATAGTCCCCATCGTGTGAAGATGGAAATTAATAACTTAAGGAAAGCAAAGGACAAGATTAGTGGTGTCATGAAAGAGATCAAGGAGGAGAAGGAGGATGAAGAGGAAAGAATAAGAATACGCAATTGGAACGAAAAAATTGAAAAAGAAGAAGAAAATGAAAAGAAGAAGAAAGAAGAGGAGGAAGAGAAGAAAGAAGAGGAGAAGAAAAAAAAGAAGAGAAAGAGTGTAGGAGATAAAATAAGAACTTGGTGGAGGAAAAGAAGAAATTAGAAGAAAACCCAAAGGCCCTTTTCAGGGCCAGCCATATTTCTCGAAAAGAGATAGTCTTTGAATTGCCTACCCCTTTTTTAAATTTAAATTTAAATTTAAATTTTAAAAAAAACTTTAAAAAAAAAAAAATCCCATGTTAAATTTCCCTTGTACGTATAGTATCCCACGATTTATTCCCATGTTAAATTCCCTTGTACGTATAGTATCCCACGATTTATTCCCATGTTAATTCCCCTTGTACGTAAAGTGTCCCACGATTTTTCTCCATGTTAAATTTCCATTATACGTAAAGTGTCCCAAGGGTGTTTTTAATGCTAATTCCCATTATACGTAAAGTGTCCCCCTTCACTACTTACATATCGTTGTTATATTAGTTTATTCACCCAACGAATGTTTTAGCTAATATAACTACATCTATAATTGTTACCTCAGTGACCCCAAACGTTTCTGTCCTTCCTAGAGAAGAAGAAAGCTATATTATCATAACTCCTTTCCCAAGCCTGATACCGCATAACCGTTGTAATTCTATTTCAATAAAATGGCCCTTGACAAAATTATTGTTAGGTGAAACAAGCAAATAAACAAATATTCAAACAAACAAACAAACAAAAACAAATGATTCTACTGTGTTTTGTTAGTTTAAATAATTGCAGATATATTATTACAGAATAATAAGAAGTACACTGGTGACTCTGAAGGATATAAACCGTCAAGCCAAAATTAACATAATACACCAATGTTACGTTTTATACTCGATGTGAGGAAACCAAAACAAATATGAGTAAAGTTAAATAGGATAATGAAACGTTACACAAACTAGTATATTACCGCAGATGCACATGCGAGTGTTGTAGACTATTCTTGCTGGTAAAAGCAGTGCATTGAATAATAGGTTTCATGTGATTTTCCAGTCATATGCTTTTGCTTTCAAGAGAATGGATTCATAGATTGTGCGGGCAACATATAAGAATATTTTGAAGCAATTCTATTCTTGTACACATTGAAAACAGTTATTCATAAATATAATGCTAAACAAAGCGTTTTCTATCATTTAGAAAGTGATAAATTATGAATGGTGTGGAGTCCTATGGAAATGATGGAAACATATTTTATCGGATATTTCCTGCTCAGCACTAAGCATCCTACTTGTGTTGATGTACGGTAAAACACCAAACCCAATAAATATCAAACAATTTGCTGTAAAGTTTTGAGTGCATGACGTATATTCATGACTATATTTTTAAATATGAAACAAATTATATCAAAATGAAATCCAAATTTACTAACGTAAACCCAAACTTCTATTCACTTTTATCCGATTTTCATATTGTCGCATAGCTGAAATGAACTGGGCAAAGTTGCAAGTGCGGATTTTTGAAGCAAATCTGCCATCTTTTCACATTTTGACTCACAATGTTTGCATGTGTTTCATTAGATAAATGCTGAAACAGGGTGGTCTGTTTACGTTAAAAATTCTTCGATACCGCCATGGCGCATTGGAGTTATTATTTTTTCTTAAGGAGTAATCTGCTTTCACATTCGACTACCTTAGATCATAATATGGTTGCCACTCTTGTAACACGATCTGGGAGTTGCATCCTAAACATGTACTTTCATCATGTCAATGATGTACGTATGGCAGTAAAGTACTTTTTTCTTTCTAGCGTAATGTTCATAAAAACATTTTGTTGGATACGACACTTATATTCAGAACATTTTACAAGCCACTCGTATGTATGCGTGACGATATTCTGGTTATTTTCATTAATTATAGGTTACACACTCTTCGTATGTATGTACTATGATATATCTGTCGATTGTGCACATTTTTTCACTCTACATGCCCCTTTGGTATGTAGATTTAATTTGCATTGTGTGTTGTCTTTGACCATGATTTTATATATATATATATATATATATATATATATATATATATATATATATATATATATATATATACATATATACACATATATATACATATATATACACATATATACACATATATACTATTATTTAAGGTGGGTCGTGGGCAGTTTTGTCGTCCTCAGACGGTTTCGTGGGCAGATAAAAGTTCGTGGGCAGATTTCCATCTGCCCACGAAGCACGTCGTCCTTTTCTGCACTCTTGCCACAAATATCAATAAAATAAATGCATATTTACGCTGCTGAATGTTAAATATTCGATAAATATTCATCTGCAAAATAAATAATTGCCTTTTTACCTATTTATTTCCATTTTTTCATTAATGAATTGAATTAAATAGCACAACTTGAGTTACCTCCCATTATGTACTAGTATATATTGCACCTTAAAAATAGATTGACCCGGAAGTAGTATGTTTCAAATTTACTGCCCATGATGACAGGGGGTCGTTACAAAGAAAATCAAGGGATGGGGTTCTAACCTGTAACAATATAATATGTTAATAGTGTTACAGGTTAGAACCCAAATCTGTTGATTTTCTTTGTAACGAGCCACTATGCCCGTGATTATTATTGTGAGAGATCAAAACTGCCCGGGAACCAGGATGTGGAGTGAATAATCTGCCAATGTCGCCAACAAGCACCATACATATATACTATTTATTTTGATATCTAAGAAGTTTTCAATAATGCTAATTAGTAACATTATAATGAGTGAGCTGTTATATGTCTTTCGAAATACCTCTATTCACTATTGCTGGTCTTGAGCCCAAACTAAGAGGATTGTGGCTGTCATTAGAAATACAAGTGATATCATTTATTTAAATCCAGGCTTAGTAAGTTCATAACTTCACTTAAGTTCATATTATATGCTGCTGCATTTTCTTCTCTCAGTCTACCATTAACAACGACAACAAAAGAAAAATGGTGTTTACTCAGAATTTGTTCCTATATTTATCAAAAAATTTGTTTTGGAACAGATATTTTGTTGGAAAAGCTGAAAGAATAAAATTGGGGGAAAATCATGATGGTATAATAATACAATTGTTTACTTATAATAAAAGAATACTGGATTTAGTGTACAACATCCTTGCAATAATTAAATGGCATTGTGAATATGCAGAACCCCAATTCTTTAATGTACATGTACTGTTTAAGGTACAAAACTGTTTTGCATACTTCATAACTTATTTCTCTAATAGTGCAAATAATAGGAGACAGAAGACATTTAGAAAGAATTAATTTGTCAAAATAAGTTAAATATCAAGATTAGTTTAATGGACGTTTGAAAATTTACTATTAAAGTAAAATTGCCTATTTTTGAGAGAAAAATCCTAATAGTAATACACGTAATTTTATTTAAATTAGCAGTAATGTAGAGGATGCTGATTTATTTATGAAATATACCATAAACGTGTGTTTCATGTTCATTACTCCAAAGTAAAATACCCAAGAACCACCTCAGAAAATCAGTAATGACATATTCACGTAAAACACAAAACACAATTCTAAAAAAGTGATGGAGATGCAGTTATCAGCTGTGAGTCACATAGCTAACACATGTTGAGTAGCAGACTGGATGATTGGTATGGAACGAATTGTATTTGCCTTGTCAGAATAGTTGGTAAAGATTTTAAGAGGACTTCCTGGTTGGAAAAAAGTGAATTGGAGAAATGTATTATTTTTTTCATCGTATGTGTCCTTGTTTCACTTCATTAATAATAATGATATGACTTTTGACAAATCTTTTTGTCCGAGTGACTCAATGCTGATAAGTGTAAAAAAATGTCGAGGCTGCGACAGATGTGTCCTCTGTAGAAATGGGTGTTTATTAAACTAGGTCAAAATTAGGTAGTGTAAAAATAGGAAGTGGAACAATACACAATATGGAAAACGCTCGCTGTTGAAGACATTGGGCGGACATACAGACACATCAAGATGTATTTAATAAGATTCATACACATATTATATACTGTTGTATAGCTCTCCTTGTATGCTTCAGATTTATACTATAAACATTGAAGTTTGTGATACCGAGACAAACGGCAATGGAAGATGCACGTATCAAGGTTATGAAGATTGTTAAATTCACAAGCGATACAGAGTCAAATATACCAAAACTTTCATATTGCATTTTCTTACATTTCTACTATCACAGATCGATTTAGACTGATGCGAAACCTATCAATTTATATCAAATTTGTCAAAATCGGGGTTTATTTACTATTGTTATGAGTTATTCACCTGTATGGAAAACGATCGTATAGGAAGACATTAGGCGAAATGACAGACAAAGGAAGATATACTTAATAAGATACATACACATACTATTTACAGTTGTACGGCTTTAATTATATGCTTTAGATATATAGCAATAGCATCGAAATATGTAGTACGATCGCAAAACGGCAATGGTAGATTCACGTAGCAAGGATATGCAGATCGGTAAAGTCGCACCCGATATTCAGTAAAAAGAACAAAACCTTCTATTTTGCATTTTCACACATGTCTATTGGCACAGATCGATTTAGTATGATTAGAAACATATCAATTAAAATCAAATTTGTCATCTGATATCAAATGTGTCAAAACCGTTGTTTTTGCGATTGTTATGACTTATTCGCCCATATGAAAAACTTTCGTATAGGTCGGATCTAGGCGCACGGACAGACAAATAAAGACGTGCTTATTAAGATATATACACACATTTTATAATATTGTATAGTTTTAATTCTATACTTCAGATCTCTAATATTAGCATCGAAGTATGTGCTACAATCACAAAACGGGAAGGGTGTATTAAAGTAGCAAGCATATGAAGATCGGTAAAGTCGCACCCGATATTCCGTAAAAAGTGGAACTTTTTTATTTTGTATTTTCACACACGTCTATTGGCACAAATCGATTTAGGCAGATGAGAACCTATATATTAATATGAAATTTGTCAAAAGCTGTGTTTGTTTACTATTGGTATAAATTATTCACCTATATGGAAACCGTTCGGATAGGAAGGCATCGGGTGCACAAACAGACATATGAAACCGTACTTAATAAGATACATACACATATTATTTAATGTTGTACATCTTAAATTATATGCTTCAAATCTATAGTATTAGCATCCAAGTATGTGCTACTATCGCAAAACGGGAAGGGTAGATGCACATATCAAGGATATGAAGATCGGTAAAGTCGCAAGCAATAATGAGTCATAAATACCAACTTTTTTATTATTAATTTTCTCGACTTTTTTTGGCACAGATCGATTTAAACTGATGAGAAACCTATACATTGATATTATATATGTCGAAATATATGGTTGTTTAAGATTGGTACAACTAATTTACCTATATGGAAAATCTTTGTGTTGGAAGGTATTTGGCGCACGGAAAGACAAATGAAGACGTACTTAATAATATATGTAAACATGTTATATGCTGTTGTTTAGCTTTAATTTTATGCTTGAAATCAGTAGTATTAGCATCGAAGTATGTTGTAACCCCCCTCCCCTTAGTACGCTACTGCAAGCAGACTTTGTTAAATGCTAAGAGACACTAATTGCTCGAAAATTATAATTTAAAAAATATTTATGTATTTATGGACTCGTATATTATAACCTTATAATGCGCCTTCATTTTCCATCAGGTAGGTCTCCAGGTCGAGTTGTCATGAAAAACAGGAACCAGTATCGTACATTCTTTACTAAGCGACTTCTCCGATGGTGCAATGTGTCTATAGAGCGTCCGCCTCGGATGCGAGGGGTCGCGTATTCAAACCCCGGCCGAATCATACTAAAGACATAAAAATGGTACTAGCAGCTGCCTCTTTTGGTGCCGATCATTAAGAGGTTAGTGTTCGGATTAGTCGGCCTGGTGTCAGGATAGTGTGACTGGGTGGGACAAGTTTGTCTTATGTCCGCTAAAATGCAAAAGCCTACTGAACCAAGTCGAACAGGTTACGTATTATACAACTTATTTTCGAGGTTTCAGCGCCCCCCCCCCCCTTAAATGCGTACATATATTATCAGTATACCTCCATGCTCAAGCCTATGCATTTGGGTTACCCCCCCCCCCTTCTATGCGTACATACTAAATGGACGGCCCCTAACCATTCATGAGATGGTATTGATTCAAATTTACGAGTGCGATTGTGATGTACGCATTTCCCTACACAAACACGGGATGGTATTATTCAACCGTACATGTCCACAAAACTATATATATTTATAGATATATGTATACAACCATGGTACATCAATTAGGTATCTAATTACATAATGACAGTGTAGTGGTTAGCAAATTTGAGAAATATACTTTTTTATTCAGACACCATGCCAAAAGGAAAGAACTAACTTACAGTTTACGCTGAACTAAATTAAATTTACGATTTTTGTTTCCAGCATGGTCGGAATATGTTTACATGTTTCATATTAGGAAACAATTTGCATTATGGCTAAGTATATCTAAGAAGGAAATAAGATGTTCTTACAAACTCTTATTTTGTTGGTGTATTGGTTACCTCTCAACATATGAACCATTCTTTGCCATCTCACGATTATAATCCGTATGTACTTAAGCGTTGTCTCATTTGTAGTGTTAATTTTTAAATGTATACTTTGCTTGTAAAATGATCCCACTTTATATAAATGTACAAACACCGCAATCGTGATGTGCTTACAGGAATACATTCTTCTGAGTTCTACTGAAGTCAGTTATTCAGTATAATTTGTAAAACGATATGGACTGATTGATAAAAGTGACTGTTTTCTTTACTTTGGTTTGTCGCAATATTTTTCTAACACAGTACTAATATACACTGGTCACACATGACGCCCCAAAGAAGCAGTTGTAGTTAATTCTTTTTTACCTGTAGTAATGGGATTTTTACAATATATGGCTGTGGCAGATGTACGTCGATTATCAGACAATGGTCGGCTTTTGCACTATTCGCTTATTTCCCTACTTCGAGTGCGGACTGATTGACCGTTAAGCAAAATCTCAATTAATCTCTGCGATTTATGTGCAACGTACGATATTGTCCCCAGTGTTTATTTAATTCCATCATCGTTTAACAAAACTTCTTTTCTTATCCTCTCTAAATCAACTTTTGTTGACCAAAGACAATACATTTTATAAGCAAGGCAGAACGCAAAATCACATTACCCATCCACGAGTACAATGAAAATATGTAAACAAAAATAGTTAATAAAATTCCAAGGTATGTATAATATTGTAATATATTTTGGAGTATGCGCATTTGTTTACCGCTCTCCATTTTAAGGATTCCTTATATACTTGCTTGAATATGGGAAGTCGGTGCTGGGATTATAGTCTTTAGACCAAAATAATTAGCCAATTACTAGGGGCAAACGTTACGGAGTGAAGTGTAAGTGAGTTTCAAGATGACATGGTTTACTTTTGGTGAATTTAGGTAAGAGCCGCATGAGTATCCCTGTCACTCAGTAGTCCCTATTCAAATCTAATTGCGTGAATTGATCGTGTGACTCCAGGTGCAGTATTTATGACTGGAGATTGGTAAATTATACAATGGAATCAACAGAAAAGGACTGTTCCGCCGTCGGCGGGCGCCATTTATTGTTGCTGTGGTGGTAAATATGTTACAAAGTTACAGGCGAAATGAAGCTAAAAATCATGATTTAAAAGGCCTAAGGTGGCGTAGTAAAAACGGTTCCCTGTATTAGGTTGTTGAGTTGTGTAGTTTCACGGCGTGAAATACTGGCGGTAAGTTACGGAAAGTTAACGAAGAGAAGCTTTGCAGTTGTGACATTGACATACAATTGGGAAGTTGGGATTTGTGGTCATGTATTAATTAGAGTAACATTACTGATAGATTGGACGCGTTGGACTTTCCAGTTTGCAGAAGTAGTTGTACAGGATTCCTTTGAATCGGGGAAACCTATGACTCGTAGCGGGATTCGCACAAGGGCTTGACATCGCTCGGTCAAGAAACCCATTTGGTTGATACAATATTTCTTGCGTGAGCATAATGCAAATGTGTATATTGGCTTGCACTGTTTGCAGCTATGATGTACGATGTTAAGATCTCAGTCGATCAGGATATTCTTTAACAACGGTATCTTTTTCCTAACACGTCTTTCAATACGGTACCATTTACCCCTTGCAATAAAGTATATCAGTTGGAGGTTGAGGATGAACTAATCGATATTGAATTTCTCAAAGTACTGTTTGGTCAATGTTCGGATCTCATCATCTTGTTATTGCAAAAAATATATATTGGTTATAATCAATTACACCTTTAGTTTTATGATTATTTAGACATTCTATATAAATCCAGCATGGTATCAGTTAATATTTCGACGATATTGTTATATGTGACCAGTACATTTGAACATGTATGATTATAAACAGTAAAATTAGGCATTTAAACTGTAGGAAAAAAAATTCTACTGAAAAATGTTTCATCAGCATAAAAAACTAAGGCTTGTCAAATCCGAGACTAGCAATATTTTATAGTACCTATATTTGCTCTTTTCAGGCCAAGTTCTCACGTAATGGCTTGTTTTAGTAGATTGCTTGTTTTTGTGTGGGTTTTTTTTTGGTGCTCCCACACAAAATGCGCATGCGCGGAATTTATTTTCCGTTGCCATGACGTATAAAAGTTACCGGCCATGCACCAACATTTTTCTTTATACATCAGATTTGCATAACATGATTAAAAGTAGTTATACTTGAACAAAAAGAACCAAAAAAAACCTATAAAGTGTACAGAAAAAATAATTTAATTTCTCGAAATAAAAGTATACATCACTGTTACTTAGATACGATTTTCCACCTATAGAGGACGCCAGCAGGAAATGACGTACATTTATCCCCACAAGACGAAGTACTGGGGGGGGGGGGGGGCCGGCACCAGACAGACCCCCCACCCCACTTTTCCAAAACATTATAGTGTTTTATGTGTATTTATCCACCACCACCACCCCATGTGTTGTATGTTTTATATTATGCAAAAGAATTTAGGTCAAAAATATTTAATTCTCCTTTTTAACGGGGTATTTCTTTTAAAACCTAGTTTTATCTATAGGGTTGTTTTTCCGAATAGGTTTCCATCTTTCCATCACCTGACTTGAAATCCCTTCGCTATACTCTTGGTTGACCTTGGCTAGAGGTCGCCTATATCCCGTGTGTGCTATATATATATATGCTATAGTTTGTGTATGCTATATTTTGCTTCCATGTTGGGATAGCCTTTATTTTTTCCCAAATCTCCCCAGTAATCTTAGGACCTTATAATCGGATCAAGAAAAGGTTTATTTTTATTTATTTAATATATTTTTGAATTTTGGCTAAGTAACGGTGTATTATAATTTAATTAAGAAAAAAAAAACTTAATGTGTTCTGTTTGCAAATATATTGTGTCATTATTCACATATTGGATTTGTAAATTGAAATCCGCTGTACTCGAGTTGGAGTCCATACACTTTTTTATTTGCTTGTATTTCTCCCACCTAGAGTTAGGCCGTCTCAAATTATTTATTGGATTTCTGCCAAAATCTCTAAAAATGGTTGTTCTTCCCACACACACACACACACACATACACACACACAGTGGGGATTTACCGTGCAGTGCGAGAGCTGCACATTTTGAGCAAATAGAATTAGAAGAGAGACTTATTAGATCCTTTGTTTTCGTGTATGTATGTAAAGTTTCCTATATGAGGTGTTTTTCCCGACTCTTTCATAGCCCCATGACGTCATTATCTCGTTCTTTTCCCATATAGTTTCTCTGTCCCGATAATTAGGATTTGTGATAGTTTACGTAATATAATTAAAGTCTATTTAATTATTTAATTTTAATTGTAATGGATAATAAAAAGAAACTGAAGCTGTTTAGGAAAATTTATAAGAATCTAAAAGGGTGGCGGCTACAGCAGATTCCAATCCGGGGTGGGGGTATGAGGGCAAGGGTTCACTTTGTGATGGTCCCATTTAAGGGGAGATTATCCATTGCCCTATCTCCCTCCCCTTCTTTTCACCCTTTGCAGCCCCGTCCCTCCCATTCACAAATCTTCCTAGAAGTTCTTTTTTCTAATTAATTTGAAAGGATTACAAAAAAATTTGCCTATTCATTTTTTTTATGTTTATGACTTGGTCACACGCCATCATGGTTTTAGTTATGTTATCTGTTATTTTTCCTATTAAAGTTTTGTTAAAGTTGCCGTCTTGATATAAAACTTGGTTTCTTCTTTATTTTTATTTCTTGGATATCTCCATAATTAATTGTATCCTGTCTTGTTTCCTAAAATCGCACTGTGCCATCGCATGATATTTTGTGAAGTTCGCACATTTGCACATGAGATAATTTACATGTATGCATATGTCGTGTAGATATCTGAATATCAAGCTTTGTATTTTTGGAGAGCCGATGTTGGTCCAGTACCTCTAAGGTCTGTCCCAATTAACCGAGATATTTCCTCCTCTACTTTATTTTTAATTTTAGAGGTTAAATTTTCCCTTATCCAATTATATGTTTCCTTAGTTTCAATTCCCCAAAGTTCCTCATTTTCCCTATATTTACATAAAAGTTCCTTTATACTTCTAAAGGTCCTTGTTGTTTCTAGTCTTTTTACCAGTTTATTATTTTTGTAGATGTCACTTATGTTTTTCATGCTAAAACCAAACCAGTAAATGTATAAAGCTTCCTAAGGGGTTTTGGGTTGGATATTTACTTCTTTTACATTATAAATTAAATACTAGAGAGGAGGCCTAACTCGAATCGGGAGAAACACAAATAAATAAAGAAAGAAAGTGCGGACCCTGACTCGAATACAGCCTACCTCATTTTGAAAATAGACTTTAATGTGAGAAACACCACACCATAGTCAATCACATAAAACAAAAGGTTTTATTTTAATTTCAAATGGTAGTTAACCGTTCATCTCGCCGGAATTCTAAATTGCAAATTAATTCAAAAGCAACTAAATTTATACCAGGACAAACAAATAAATTTGAAAAGTCCATAGAAAAATATATATTAAGACAACAGAGACAAATTTGACATAGTATTGCTGTCCCTACACACAGACTATGTAGCATACACACACCATAGCATTGATACACATAGCATACACGGAACATAGAAAATTCTTGACAAAGATCACTAAAAATCAAGGATATGAAATCTGAAAATGGGAATAAGACCCATGTTTCAGACTACTACCCTTTAGAAAACACTAGGACTAATTATAAACTAAAAGTTTGATCAAAATTCCTTTTTTAAACTTTAAACAAGCACACACATCTTGGGGTATACAAGAGTACATGACAACACTTTATTTTTTGTGTGGTGGGGGTCATCTGTCTGGTGCCCCCCCCCCCATGATACTTTCGTAACTCATACCTGCGAAAGATTATCATTTGCACTCACATTGTATGTTCTTTAAAATAATGATTTTTTTTTTATTTGCGAGATATCGTCGTATAGTTAACCTGGATACAATATAATCTTGGTCCGTTTGCACCTTGAAACTTATTATGCGTGAATGGCAGGCGCTTTCAAGCAATCTGGTGATATTTTCGTCTCTTTTGCGATATTTTTTTTATCTGACATTAGCGATACACACACAGTAAGGATGCATACGCATGCCGGCATCCGCTACATTTACGGAGTTCGTTGATATATTTTGTTCTGTAAATTTCGCATGATGAAAAAAGAAGGAATACATTATAACAATGCAAGGTTAGTTTCTTTTATTTTATTTTCAATCAAGTGTTTGTTTATTGAACCTTGCCGGGGCGGGGTGGGATGGGGGGGGGGGGCACAAATTCAACACAAAATTAGTTCCTTTCTTATCTGCATGGAATAATGGAGCAAATATGATTGACGATATTGACTGGTAATAACAAGCTTTCAATTTACGCGCGCACACACGAAGACAACTTGAAAAATAGAAACAAACAATAAAATTAACTGGTAACTTCGCACTTGCTCAAGGCTTTGTAGTTACAGTGGGGGGGGGTCTGTGCTATTATCTGGTTAGGCATGACTATTTCGCAGAAATACAAACAAATCTTTTGAGATGAGCATAAAATACAATTATTTCTTTTCCTCCATACATTTACGATGCTCTCAAAGGACCCACATATTTAGGTAAAAGTATGACCGTTACCAGGCGTTACCGAGTTGAAAATATGCCGAGTAAACTTACGAATTACGCCACGTACAATGTATAAACAACACTTGGCAACTTTTAATGATAAAAGATGGTGTTTTTATTTATTTACTTATTTATTTAGTTATCAGAACTCTTTCAGAATAACAATGTAACTGCCGATTATACAGCTCGCCTCTAAGAAGATTTTCGTAGTTTCCAACTGCCATGCATAAAATAAGTTTATGCCAAAGTGATCGTGACCTACAAAATGTTGGCCATTGTCACAGGGCATAAAATTCATAAAACAATAAAGAACATTCCTTTTTGTTCTACCAAAGCAGCGGAACCATAATGAGTTGATAAAACACAAGGATATTTGTTGTTATTTTGCAAACCATTGCTAATAAAATCAGCTTCAGAAACTATTATTATTGTCCGCCCTAGAGGAAAGATTTTACAAGGTGGAAATCACTGACTGTCAGTATCCCTGGAATGACAACCAGTATGACAACTATAACTAGTTTGTGCATCAGTAAATAATCTTGAGTAGCCACTGCACCTGAAATGCGTGCAGTCCATTCATCGAATACCTCCTATTCATTCATTGTATAATACACATTTTACTTACTAAGAATACCCTATCACAGTATAAATGTTTAGTCATAAATCGGGAAAGTTTACAACTGTATATGCATATTTATTTCTATTTTAACCTTACTGTCATAAAGGTACTTCTGTGGAGGCTAGTGTGTATATGTCATGATGAAAGCTTATGTCATTAATAGTTTTCTTTCTTTGCTCTTTACAAAAAATCAAAATAATAAGACTTTCGTTATCTTTTGTCAGATGTCATATTTTCTTGAGAATTTTTTTAAAAATGTATCTGGAAAGTAAACATAAAAAATACGATAATTTAAAAAATGAAATTTAGGTCTCCATCTAAAGAATTTATATATTCTTAGTTACTACTCAGTAATTTTTAATTATTCATAAATGATTGTAAGATAAATTAGTTTTACAGTGTAAAAGTGCGAGTTTGCTCCATTTACAGAAGGGTTTACTTGCTATTCTCTTTGTATAATTCTCCCAGCTTTAAACTACAGATACAGAACATTACATAAGACAGCGAATTTCAGTCTTAACCTAAAGCTCGAGGCTGGAGAAGAGGTCACTAAATTACCGTTTCCATAGTTACACACTGGTCAGATAGAGCAGTCTCCCGCAGGTATCATTCCCTATAGATGAATTAGAGGCCAAGTAAACTGCCTTCATTTCATGAGCTATACTAGTGTAGTATAGATGAAATAAGTTTTAAATTGCAAAAGTTGTCTCTTTTGTAACCAAAGTGCAAATCAATAAAGAAATATAATGACATGTAAAATTATATGAACAGCAATGAAGGATCTTTTCACGAGAGTCGCAAAAGATTGAAACTATTTAACGAATTTAATAAATTTCATTTTAAATAAACTTAAATGTAAGATTATGTTATGTGTATCACATGACAGAAATGATATTCAATAAAAAGCATAAAAATAGGTTACATAATTGACTTTAAATTACATTCGTCATTACACCTTCAATTCATATGTCGTCATGCCGGTATTTGCTGAGTTACTGGGTGTTATTAAACGTATCATATAGTTACGTATGATACTGGAAAATATCATATGGGTATATTAATCTTAAGAGGAGCAACATTGGCTCAGTGGTTAGCGTCTCAGACCTGCGACCGAAAGGATGCAGGTTCAACCCCTGCCATCGGATCAAATCCTCGACCTTATTGGAAAATAATGAGATAACAAGTACATTCTACAAAGACATGGAACCTATTACCTCCACTGAAACGTACGAAATGATCATCTAAATTTGCAACAAGTGATCAGGAGAAGTGCGACCTGTTGAACTCGGAAGTTTGATATGTTACACGTTTAAAAAATTATGATAAACAGTTACCGCATTTTGAAGTTAGAAATGAAACTTTTATTTCTGCCATCATTATATATAAACAAGAAATTATAGATGTAGTAACTAGTCTTGACCTAAACAAAACCGCTGGAACCAATTCAATAAGTAATAAACTTGTACAAGTATAGTTGAAGAAATGTATGTTCCATTGCAAATACATTTAAATAAATCACTCCCAGCCAGCGTGTTCCTAACACAGTGCAAGCTAGCGTATGACATACCGATGTATAAGAAAGGAGATAAAACACTACCGTCTAAATGCAGACTAATTGTTGACTTCAGCTAAATTATATACACTATTCATAAGTCCAACCTTAGAATATACTTCTGGAGTCTGGGATAATTGTTCTATTGAAGATTCGGAAAGATCAGAATAAAGGGGGGAAAATCAGATGGAAGATGCACGGATCGTTCCAGATCTATACCCATTAATTCTTCTAGATAGTCTCTTTATGCGGAAACTGCTTGGTTTGCACAACGAAGGAAAAGGAAGAGATTATGCATTATGTATTCGATTATAAATACTCAAGTACCTAACTATTTAAACGAACTTCTTCCACAAAGGAGATATGAGGCATCTAATTATCGTCTACTTTACTCTCAAAGTATCACACCAATCTCAACCAAACTTTATATTTTCACACGACCTTTTACCATATACGATTCGTCTTTAGAACTCTCTGCCTGATGATATCCGAAATCCTCCAAATCTTTCTATTTTTAAGAAACGTTTCTCTAATTTAACTAACGGGTCATCACACAAGCAGAAAGACATCTTATTGTAGGTGAGTAGTCACGTCACTTTTCAATGATAAATCTAGACTTAACCAAGAAGTGTATTGAAAGGTAGAGCGAAAGAGCTGGGATCTTTGGCATTAGGTAAGGGGCAATAGACAAAGTGTTCAACTTCTTCATTATCATAAGCACATGCACACGTGAAAGAGTTAACTAAATTCACCATGTAAAGGTCGGATTTCAGGAGACTACCTGCTTGTCTAAGTTTAGTATGTAGGATATTAAGGTGACATTTGTCAGTAGCGTAATTTTAGCGTGATGACCCGTTAGTTGAATTAGAAAAACGTTTCTTAAAAACAGAAAGATTTGGAGGATGAGAAACCTATAAACTAATATCAAATGTGTTAACATCGGTGGTTCTTTACAATTGGCATGACTTATTTGGTTATATACAAACCATCAAAAAACGGCAAGGGTAGAAGCGGGTAGCAAAGATATGAAGATCGGTAAGTCGCAAGCAATACCGAGACAAAAAAGGCAACTTTCAAGGTAGCATTTTCACACATTTATATTGACACGGGTCGTTTTAGACTAATGAGAAACCAATGACTGGATATCAAATAGGTCCAAATCTTTGTAGCTTTTTTTACGATTAACATGACATATTTAGCCTTATAGAAAACGATCATGTTGCACGGATATAGGCGCACGGACAGAGAAATGAAGATGTACTTAATAAGATACATACACATAATTTTTACTGTTTTATTGCTTAAGTATATGCTTCATATCACTAGTATCAGCATCAAGGTATGTGATACCATCGCAAAACAGCAATACTAGAGGCACGTAACAAGGATATGAAGATTGGTAATGGTAAAGTCGCAAAGGATACTGGGTAAAATATATAAACTTTTCTAGGTTGCATTTTCACACATTTCTGTAGGCATAGATCAATTTAGACTGATGAGAAACCTACCAAATAATACCAGATTTGTCAAAATCTGTGTGTGCTTACGATTGGTATGACTTATTCGACTCTAAGATAAACGTTCGTGTTGTAAAGATCTAGGAGCACTAACATTCAAATGATTATCATCGAATTATATGGTACCATCTCAAAGCGGCAAGGGTAGAGGCACGTAGGTAGAATATAGAATATGATGATCCGTTGATGATCCGTAATATCGCAAGCGACACCAAGTAAAAAATATCAACTTTTTTACTTGCATTTTCACACATTTATATATTTCACAGATCAATTTAGACTGATGAGAAACCTATCAATTGATATCAAATTCGTCTAAATCGCGTTTTTAAAAAATTACTAATGTTATAACTTATTTGCCTATATGGAAAACGCTCATTGAGGAAGACATTGAGCGGACATACAGACACACAAAGATGTACTTTATAAGATGCATACACATATTATATATTGTTGTATAGCATTCCTTATATGTTTGAGATCTATAACATTAAAATTGAAATATGTGGTACCGTGGCAAACTGCAATGGTAGAGGCACGTATAAGTCGCAACCGATATCGAGTCAAAAATACAAACTATTTTATTTTCATTTTCACACATTTCTGTTCGCACATATCGATTTAGACTGACGAGAAACCTAACAATTGATATCAAATTTTGCTAAATCGGTGTTTATTACTATTGTAATGACTTATTCACCTGTTTGTTAAACGATCGTATAGAAGACATTAGGAGAAAAGACAGACAAATGAAGACGTACTTAATAAGATACACACACATATTATTTACTGTTGTACAGCTTTAATTATATTTTTCAAATTTATAGTATTAGTATCGAAATATGTGGTACAATCGCAAAACGGCAATGGTAGTTTCACGTACCAAGGATATGAAGATCGGTAATGTCGCACCCGATATTCAGTAAAAAGAACAATCTTTTTTATTTTGCATTTTCACACATGTCTATTGGCAGAGATCGACTTAGAATCATGAGAAACGTATCAATTGATATCAAACTTGTCAACATCGTTGGTTGTTTGCGATTGGTATGACTTATTCGCCTATATGGAAAATATTCGGTTAGGAAGGCACTAAACGCAAGGACGTACAAATGAAGACGTACTTCATAAGACGCATACACATTATTTACCGTTGAACAGCTTTTATTATATGTGTCAGGTTTATAGAATTAGCATCGAAAAAATGTGATACGATCGCAAAACGGGAATGGCAGATGGACGTAGCAAGGATACGATGACCGGTAACGTTGCAAGCGATACTGAGTGAAAAATACCAACTTTTCTATTTTGCATTTTCACCCATTTATATTGGCACAGATCTATTTAGACTGATAAAAATTTATCAACTGATATCAAACGTGTCAAAATCGTTCTTTGCGATTGGTATGACTTATTCGCCCATATGGAAAACTTTCGTATAGGTCAGATGTAGGCACACGGAAAGACAGATAAAGACGTGCTTAATAAGATACATACACATATTTTATAATTATGTACAGCTTTAATTCTATGCTTCAGATCTATAGTATTAGCATGGACGTATGTGCTACCATCGCAGAACGGGAACGGTATATGAACGTAGCAAGGATATGAAGATCAGTAAAGTCGAACCCAATATTCAGTAAAAAGTACACTTTTTTGTATTCTGCATGTTCACACATGTCTGTTGGCACAGATCGAGTTAGACAGATGAGAAACCTATATATTAATATGAAATTTGTCAAAATCGGTGTTTATTTACTATTGGTATGACTTATTCGTGTATATCGAAACCGTTCGTAGAGGAAGGCATTGGGCGCACGAACATACATTATGAAGACGTACTTAATAAGAAGATACATAAACATATTATTTACTGTTGTACAGCTTTAATTATATGCTTCAAATCTATAGTATTAGCATCCAAGTAGGTGCTACCATCCCTAAACGGGAAGGATGGAAGCATCAAGGATACGAAGATCGGTAAAATCGCAAGCGACAATGAGTCGCAAATAGCAACTTTTTTATTATTCATTTTCACACATTTTTTTTAATTATTTTTTTTTTTTTTTTTTTTTTGCACAGGTCGATTTAAACTGATGAGAAACCTATAAATTGATATCATATATGTCGAAATCGGTGGTTGTTTACGATTGGTACAACTTATTTACCTATATGGAACATGTTCGTGTAGGAAGGCATTTTGGCGCACGGAAAGACAAATGAAGACGTATTTAATAAGATATATAAACATGTTATGCTGTTGTTTAGTTTTAATTTTATGCTTCAAATCAGTAGTCAGCATCGAAGTATGTTGTAAACTCCCCCTCCCCTTAGTATGCAACTGCAAGCACACTTTGTCAAATGCTAAAAGGCACTAACTTTCTTGAAAATTATAATAATCAAAAAAAATTCCGGATTCGTATATTATAACGTTATAATGCGCTTTCATTTTCCGTCAGGTGGGTCTCCAGGTCGATTTGTTATGAACAACAGGAAACAGTATCGTACATTCTTTGCTAAGCGATCGCTCAGGTGGTGCAGTGTCTGTACAGAGCGTCCGCCTTGGATGCGAGAGGTCGCGGATTCAAACCCCTGCCGAATCACACTAAAGACATAAAAATGGTACTAGCAGCTGCCTCTTTTGGCGCCCATCATTAAGATATTGGTGTGAGGATAATGTGATTGGGTGGGACAAAATGCTGTATGTTTGTGGCATGATGCCACATTGCTAGACATCATTATAAACTGTCACAATGCAGACATGGTAGCGATATGATTGCATTTTTTTTTAAAGCTACGTTAAAAATTACACACACACACACACACACACACACACTTTGCTTAGTTATTTGCTATTTGAAGAGATGGAATATTGTTCATATTTCAACCGCTTTTTATTAATGATCATCGATGTGACCAACATATACGATAATAATACTCCCGATGATGATGATGATGGTTGTTGTTCTGATTTCTGTATTTACTACTGCTCCATGGGTATATTATATATCGAACTTGAAAACAGAAGCACTACCAGCAATAAAGCAGCTTTGAAAACAAATCGCACTTAATCGATATCAATATATATTGACATCAAAATGAACGTCAAATGCTCTGTGCAACTGTATCGAAATGAACTATTACATGCTGGGGTTTTTTTCTTTTTTTTTTGGGACAGTTTTAGACCGAAAAAAGTAGTACTTCAAGGGTCTGTCTATGGTATAAATATGTTCATGTACACTTTTCCATTGTAACTTTAAGTGTATAGACTGCAAATACGATGAAGCACAAATCGAGGACGTCGAGTGTTAGCATTGGAACAATGTTACTACTTCGGTCGAGAAGGATAACGACCTATATATGTATTCCTGCCCACTACCATGTAGGATGTATCAAACTGTATATTACTCAAGCGCTCTTTGTCGAGCGTGCTGGTGTGTGTGTACAAAAACAAATGGAATATAATAACTTTAACTGAAATATATACAATTAAATTCTATATAAAAGTGATGCGGCACCTGGGAGTAAAGCAAAAATGGAAGAAACAAATTTCCGGATCGCTACTATCAACAGCAATGGGATAGACAAAGCGAAAGCAGACAAAGTAGCCAAAGAAACAAACTTTGGTGTAATAATGATACAAGAAACACACTATAGAATTAAGCCAGAGTTCGAAATTTTAGTAGAAGACAAACTTAACGCAATAAAGATATGCAACAATTTTGCAAATAATGATATTAGAGTTGGTTGCAACAATAATATTTTTAAAAAGCTGGGAAAGGTTTGAGGAGGGGGGAATTTTTTAAGGGACGGTTGCTACGTGTTAAAATGTTTAATTGGCATATTATAAATGTGTACATGCCAGCTAATAGAAATAAGAAACTAATTTTAAAGAAAACTTATACACCTACCTACAACAATATTCGATGGAAAATCTAATCATAGGGGGAGATTTCAACTGGGTAACTATAAATTAAACCAGTCTAGCAGGATTGATAAATTTTACGGAAATTTTTATGATCCATTAATATATATTAATACTGCAATAACCAACCAAAAGCTATCAGACCATTTCATGCTCACTATTGACCTAAAAATGAAAAAAATAGAAAAATGTGGGTCAGGACTATGGAAACTAAATAATAAGATTTTAAATGACAAAGAATATGTCGAAATAATAATTTAAAAAAGAAATTGAAACCGTCAAAAATGAAGAAAATATTAATATAATAATTGATTGGGATGTTTTAAAAAACAAAATAAAAGGAATAAATATTCAGTACTCAAATAGAGGGCGGAAAAACCCCAGAAAAAAAAGACAAACACGAACTCAAATTAGAACTAAGCAAAACAACAAACGACGATGGAGAAAGAAGAAAAAAAAAACGATTGACAGACAAAATTAAAATCGTTGAAGTAGACGAAAATCAGGGGAGAATAATAAGGGCGGGAAAATTTACAAAGATCTACAACGAGGCAAAAAACGTATATAAGCGAGAAGAATTTAGAAAAGGGGGTGATACAATTTTAAACAATATCAAAATAAACAATGTAACCCATACTGTAAAAGAAGATATCCTAAATAATATTTCCAAATATTATAAAGAACTATACACCACACACCACACAGAACATATACTTCAGCACAATCGACAGCTACTTAAAAAATGTCGACTGTGAGATGACATCAGCAGTACATAGAGACCAATGTGATGATGTCATCTCAGATGAAGAAATCACAAAAAGTATATCAACACTCACAAAAGTCACCAGGGAAAGATGGACTCATCGTGGAATTCTACCAAAGTTCCACGGTGAACTGACGCCGATCTTAAACGCTTTGTATAATAATATAGTTTTAAGTAAAAATAAAATGACTAAATCTATGAGGGAGGGAGTTATCACAATTATGTACAAAGGGAAAGGGAATAGAGACGAGATTAAAAACTGGAGGCCTATATCACTTTTAAACACGGACTATAAGATTTTAAGTAGGATTTTAACAAATACAGTAAAGGGTAGGATAAACAAGATAATTAATGTAAATCAAACTTGTGGGGGAGGGATATACAAAACAATATTTTAAACATTAAAACTATAATTAACTACATAAATGAAACTGGTATGATGAGTGCTATGGTACTCTTCGACCAGGAGAAAGCTTTCGACTGATTTGAACAAAACTGTATAAAGAATGTTTTTAAAAAATTTGGTTTCGGACCCAATTTCCAAAATGGACCAAAATCCTACACACTGGGATAATTAAACGGGAAATGCACGAAAGAATTTGAAATACAACGATCAGTGATACAAGGATGTCCACTATCAATGCTAGAATACGTAATGGCAATATAAATCCTACGTCACACGATAAGAAACAACCCAGATGTGCAAGCAGGGGCGTATTAACCATTAAGCAGACTAAGCACGTGCATAGGACACCAGGGCCAAAGGGGGCACCACAAAGTTGAGAAAAAGGTGAAAAGAAAGAAAGAAAAAAGAATGAAGATTTGTAAAAAAACTGATACAACTAGTGCAAATTGATCATGATGTTCTGTTTCTTGATCATGGTACACCCTAGGGTTATCTTCTCAGGTGTACGTGGAAAAGAGGGGCGCGCCAAGATTTGTCAGTGCTTAGGGCACCAGTGAGCCTTAATCCGCCCCTGATTATACAAGGCATACAAATACCAAACCTAACAAAGAATTAAAAAATGCTCTAACATGCATATGATTGCAACATCTTTATAAGAGAGGGGAAATGCTATAAGCGTCGGGTTCCAAAATAAACCACAACAAGCACGAAATCTTAAAAATAGTTAACTGGAGGGGCAACCACCCTGGATTATCGCCCCCCCCCCCCCCCCACACACACACACACTTACTGAGAGACACTGTAAAGGCTCTAGGGGTTTACTTTGGTAATAAAAAAAAGAAGCTGTAGAAAATTATGAACATATTATCAATAAAATAAGAGAAAATGTGAAAATCTGGCCATGGCGCCATTACCTATCATGGAGCGGGCCCAAGTGGCCAAGACTTATTTATACTCAAATATTAACTACATAATTAAATCCATAGATATGGATAATACAATTTTAAACAAAACGGACAACGAAATAATAGATTATATATGGAATCATAAAATGCATCATGTAAAAAAAGAGACATTATATAGGGCCAAAAGTAGAGGGGGCTTGGGGTTGCCGAGCCCTCTACTACTATAATTAACTAACATAATCAATAGATTAAAAAAAAAAAATGCACCCAGACCCGGCTACAGCGTGAGAAGCACCGTACATCTACTGGTTCGGCTTCACCTTGAGAAACCGACCAGAGATATACAAAAATAACAAATTAATATAAAAAAATCGAAGTGCCACGCAAACATATGAGAACTAATTTTAAAATATAGAGACAAAACAGATTTATGCAAAATTTAATAAGTAAAAGTCACGCTTGGATTAGGGAGGAGGTAACCAAAAATATAAAATGTAGAGTAGAGCAGGACAACTGAGGGTGTAAATTGGACAAAAAAATTGGAAAAATTGGGGAAAATAAGATCTGTCAAAACACAAAGTATAATTTTTAAATACCTGCACAACACCTGGCTAACAGGCGAAGAAACAATCAAACATCGTATGCTGAGGATAATGCCGAAATGCCCTTTATGTAAAACAGCGAACTTCACCAAACTACATACGATTGTCCAATGTGATAAAACTAAACATAATAGGATAAAGTTAATAATGAAAATTTGCAAAAAATATAAGTATAACAAAAATAACATTTTATTCATAGATTTAGACTACGAAAACAAAATCGTTCTAAAATGTATAGACTATATAGTAACTACGATGATATCCTGTGGACAGGTGATAAAGATTTTTAAATAAGATACGTGGTAAAAATAAGAATATTAACCACAACAAGAACTCAGTACGTCTTACGACGAATAGATACTTACCGTCAGGTTGATATAACGCAATTGATGTTGGAATTGGGGGAGAGAGGGGGAGGGAGGAATAGGTATTACAGACCGAAGGGTCGCGTAGCGCAATTGCGAGCTGATGCCATACCCATACCCCCTCCTCGCACCCCACAACAGCCATATTTCAAAGAAAATTTCAAATTCTATTTCAAATATTTCAAAGAAACCCATATAACTTTTTTTTTTTAAAAGAGAAAAGGGAAGAAAGGAAGAAAGAAAAAAATAAAAGAATTTTGTAATTTAATTTTTTTTCTTCTTTCTCTGAAAGAAAATTCTAAAGACATATATAGGAAGGGATACAGGGAAAATATAAGGGGGAAGTAAATGGCGATGACATCATGGGGCTAAGTCACAGGGCTCAGTGAAGTGCATAGGCCCATCATGAGTCTTTGAAAACACCCAATGTAGAACATAAACAGACAAAATAAAGACACAAATACATACTGTATAACACTTAGTTTAAAACCCTACTAACTTCTCCCGCACTGCATGGTTGACCACTATAGAATAATGTGGTCTCATAAATACGTTTGGATCTTTCAATAAAGCATAATCAGATAAACTAAATAAAGGAGGCCTAACGCGACCCAGGAAAAACACATAGAGAATAAAGAAGCGTGAACCTTGGATCGAGCGTAACCTACCTATCAACATCTTTAAAGACTATTATGAGGAACGACACATATTATCACTCGAATAATAAAATAGGAAATTATTTTTTTTAAACAAAATCTAAATAGTACACCATTCCATCGTCAAAATTAGAAAACCATAAAACAAATTAAAAGATACAATATAACATCATAAAGGAAGAAATACAACTGGGAAAGATATTTGATCTATACTTGCTGTCTCAAACATAAAGAAAATATAGCATACACACAATATAACACCATTACATATAGCAAACACTGAGACCTAGGCGACATATAGCAAAGGTTACAAAACATTTCAAGGGAATGAACTTCGAGCAAGGTGAGGGAAACCAGACTCGGACGAACAACCCTTTAGATAACACTATGGAAACATAAATACCCCATCAAAAATTCTAAAAACTAAATTTTTTATATAAAATTTTGTTTTAATAAAACGTAGAACACATCTGAGGGGGAAATACACAAATATAAAATACTTTTTATTTTTTGGGGGAAATGGGGGCATCTGTCCGTTGCCCCCCCCCCCCAAAAAAAGTGTGTGTGTGTGTGTGTGTGTTATTATACCCATTACATTACTTGCAAAATATATATGGTGCTGACATTTTTGGCAAGAGGGAGACCTACCGATATTCTGCATATAATTATTTTAATGTTTTTCAGAGCGAGAGTATTGGGGCCTGATCTGTTCAATATATTTCTCAACTGATACAGCAGGTATAATCAGAGGCGTAACTGGGGGGGGGAAGGGGAGTACATATGTCCCCGGGCGCCAAGGTACAGGGGCGCCAAAATGAGGCTTACAACGTTACATTATAATAAGTAAACAAGGGTAATATTCAAAAATGTGATTAAACGGGGAGGGGGCTGGGGCGCCAATTTTATAGTTCGTCCCCGGGCGCAAAATATCATAGCTACGCCTCTGGGTATAATAGAGACCCGCCCCCCCCCTCCCCCCCCCCCGAGTTTGCCACAGAGCGCTCGTGTAATATACGGTTTAATACAAAATACATGATTGTGGGCAGGAATATACAAAATTTGGTCGATATACATGATCGTTGGTATCTATTCAAACGAGGGCCATGAAATACATTAGCAAATTCCTACAGTATTTTAAGGCAGGCGATTACGAATTATTTAAACCACGTTTTTCATCTGTCACAGATTTTATAATCATTTTGAAGTGGCTGCTTTATCTCGAGGAAAACGAGCGGTAAGTGTTATACAAAACAAAATCTTAATAGCAATTTGATCACTTTTGCGTCATTTGACAGTAAGAATAGTAATAAATAGAGGATAATTTCTTTTCCTACGTTAGGCCTAATACCTGGTATGTTTTTTAGTGTGGTACACACACAAAAAACAACCCCAAAACAACACTAACAACATTTTAAAAAACCCACAAAAACGAGTGCCGTGCCGAAGCCACGGGCTAAAATGCTTTATTATCATTTTTTTTTATTTATAGCATCAATCACAAATTGAAATATATACAGTATTAGCGTTGGAAAAGAAAGTTTTCTTTTTGTTATATTTTTTTTTCTCACCCTAGCGAAACACTTTCTGCAAATGACCTTAATAAAGAAAAATAATAAATTAACCTAAACCACTTTGAATGTCGACCGTATCTTTTATTTACACGGCATCATGCGCGGAAGAAAATACCAACTGAACCGGGATTTCAGACAGCAGATGAATTGAAGTTGATTCATTGAACATCATTAGCAATTGTACAATCAAACAGATGCAACAATGAAAAGTGGAACTATGAAAAATCGAGAATGTTAGATTTGCGAAGGATTTATTCCGAATCATTGTCTGCTAATAGAGAATTCATGTCAGTTGCTGTGTCGGCGATGCCCACACAGCGCGCCGTCCAAATGTGAAGTTGCGTTTTGCTGACAGACGTAACACTGTGCCATAATTTATCTGATGGCATGTAAAGAAGCTGCTTAAATTATAGTATTTAAAAGTTTCTTCATTTTGTAAGAGCTCAAGAAATTAATTCTGGTTTGAAAGACAAGATGACGGTAAAACTCAGAAGACGTAGCTGTACAGTACCGTTGGTGTTGGAGACATCATAATAAAGGTAACTGCGTTAACTTCGCTTTTTGTTTGGTAATTTGTTGGATATTATCTTTTGCTGATCTTCTTTGAGCTTGGAGTAAATTTTACATTCTGAACATTTTTATTTGCACTTATATGCTTAATATGTATTGCTGGGATATCATATAGAATATGAAGTCAGTATAATGGTACTATATTACATATTTGAATGATAAAAGACTGGTAAATGATATAATGATAAACTACAAAATAAATAATTTGCCCAATATCCCAAATATGTTAATTAAAACAAACATTGAATGTAAATTCAGATATAATGAGCAGTTGTAAGAAGTAAGAAATAACATTTTATCCATTGAACCTGTTATGTGTTATCATCATCAGTTTTAAAATAAACACATGGAGACAAGTTTGCTTAAATTCTAAAATTAACACACACACATGGTATTTTAATCTAATACAGAAATGGTGACATTGATATATGCAGACCAATAGTTTTTTTCTTCTACAGATATAAATTAAAAAGCCTAATTCTGAGAGTTTCACCTACAACATTCATGATGGGAAAGGGCCACTAATTAAGAGCTGCCATATGTGGAAGAAAAATACCATCCATGTTGAAAAGGGCTAGAGGTAATGTGAGAAAACATAATTTATCAATCTTATTTAACATTATTGTTGATATTTTATCTCAACTGGTCAAAAGGCTAAGTGGGTTTATGTAATGGTCCAGAGTGTGTTATTTATTTCACATCCCCTTCTGTCTTTCAACAGTAAGAAATTAGCTACTTTGGAGTCCATAGTTCTGATCAATTTGTTTATATAAAACTTGGTTTTGGGCTTAAATCAACATCTTGGATAAATCTAATAATGAGGAAAATCCAAGTATATACATGTGATCATGTATAAGATTAGTTGACTTTTTTAACCAGCCTAAAAGCCATACTTCCACAATATAGGCTAAAATCATTAAGTTGTCCTTGAAGTTTGATGAGTGTTAACCATTAATAATAATAAGGTGATCTTTCATCTGAGTATGTTACCACCGCATGCAATATTTATACATGTAGTGCAGTTTTTACTAAACGTAGAATACATGCTTATGTAAATGAGATCTAGATTGAAGAAGTGAAGATGCATACAAATACATGAGGTTATAACCACTACTGCTGATTCAAGTTTGATCATGCTTGGCCATTGGGCTTATAGAGTCAAGTTTCACAATGATGCTTATTATGAGTGTGATAAAGGTATGGTAGTGAAGTGACCTTGCATCTGATTGGCAGAGTTTCTTACGACTTGCACAACAGTGTTTATGATCAAATTTAGATCTGACTTGTTTAATTATTTGCTTGTATGTCTGAGGCTGTAAGCAAATTCTATGCATATATTGTGGTGGTTCTACATCTCACTAGCCATTCTTGCTACTGCTCTTAAAACTATTTCTCATTAATTTTATCAGACTTGGTAAATAGATTTATCTCATCAAGATATAGCAAAGGAGCAATTTTGTAAAAAAAATATTCATTCATATTAAACTCAAATTCTGCATCTGATTGGTTGACCTTGCAAATACTATAAGGGCTCTATTTCTGACAAAAAGATTATTTTGATCTAATGTAGCAGAAATGCTTATATGATCAAAACATCTAACATATTTGATAACAAATAAGAAATAGTTTTTCATGTCAATTTGATAAACATTGATAAATCGGTTCATATCATTAAAAGCTTGGAAGAGTTTGATTACATGCGAGACCTTCACATATTAATCATGCTTTATTTAGAGAATTATTTTTGTCAGGATTTAGTAAAATAGGTAAAATCAATATGGACTGGTTTTGTTATGTACAGCAACACTAGTTGTTTACTGAGTACTGAGGGAATTGGAGTAAGGCAAGGGTACATTGCAGTAGGTAACCTGGTTGACTTGATAACAGGATTGTAACACAAACATTTTTATCAGGAGTCTATCATACATACCATTGATTCACTGCAGATCCTGCCCCCATTAGTTACCTTTTAATACATAAAGCATTTGGGTTTTTTATGTCACAAATCCCATAGGGATTAAAATTAACATCATAGGTCTCACTGGATAGTTTCGTATTTTGACATCCCTCTAATTTTTAAGGTAGAAGGCATGAACCTAATTATCACAAGCCTAGCATTTATAAATTTACACATAAGCTAAATCTATAATGTGGTTCAGATTTACTTTGAGTTAGGCATGGAAATAGGTTGGCTTGTTGGTGACTGCCTGTCACAGTTAGATGAGCATTGGAGATCATATGCGTAACTTAGTCTGCAAATGAGCTGCTGACTTTTATTTGTGTCTGCTACAGAGGTAAATATAAAAAAATCTTGATGGTAGAGGGGTGATGAAAAGTATGCTAATTTGTTATAGTACTAGTGAACTTTATTCATGCATAAGGCACATACTGATTCTTTTAGTTGCCTTGTCACAGAAAAATATTGAAAATAGCTATTTCTAGTAAAAAATGAATGTAAAATGTACCTGCATCCTTTGACCCTACCAGAACCAAACTAAAAGCTCAAATTTGCGCAGCTGCTTTTGCTCATCACAAACATAATTGGGAGTATAACTGCTAACCCTACCCTCTAGCACACATTTCATTCATTCATTGGATTAAAGTCACGTGCACCTTTCGGTATGTGCGACTGTTTAGTTTGTACACGTTTGTGTACTTTTTGAATTTAGCGATTAACTTATACAATGCCCCCAAGCAAGCAAGCCGAAGCCCAGGTGCCCCAAAAGGTCCCGCCCAGGCTCTCGTCGCTGCAGCCTTCTCCATCGTTGTACTCCGTTGGTGGTCTGTTTCTGCATCCTGCATCTCCTTCCTCTCTCATTTCAGGCAGTAACCGAAGCACACCAGCAGCAGTATTATTAAATTTTCGTTGCAATCAATGCCCAGTTCCCTATATTTATTGGGCTATTCCTGTACTATCTTGCCAAACATGTGATTGTCACATACGCTTCAGATATTCCTGAGTTGTGAATTTTCCTATCTTTTGTAAGGTCTATTAAATTTTGTGTACTTTGCGTACTTGAATTTTCCGAAAATTTTTTCACATCTAGTAGGCTTTTAGTAGCCCTTTATTTTGTTTTGGAGATCTCAATTTGGTTAAGTATTTCGTACGTGTGGCTTTAAACCAATCAGTGTGTTTCAGGGCCAGTAAGTTGTTGGTCAAAAGAGGGCTTTCGTGGGTCAGAATGAAAGCCCTATGTGGTAAAATTTGTTTGTAAAAAAGAAAAAAAAAAAGAAAAGAAAAGAAAAAAAAGGTGGGTAGGGAGTGTGTATGCTATATTTGTGTGATGGCTATAGACATTTTTGTTCGTTTTTCTGCTTTTACCACATATCCCGACAACACACATTCACGCTCACTTTCTCATTCACACTTATAAGTAGATGTGGGGGGGTGGGTGGCCTCATTTCTTTTGTTTGATTTCGGGAAGGCAATTCTTTTCATACTGGGGGGTGGGGGTGGTTTGATTATTTGAGGCATACTCTTTTCATTGTTTCTGCCTTCATTCCCCAAGGTCTGCAAGTGTCCTGTTCTTTCTTCTTTTACTGCCTTAGGACGTTTAACTTCATTCTGTGCCTTTTCCTGCTCTTCTTTATTTCAGCTCTTTCTGCCTTATCCCGTGTCCGTTTCTGTTTTGGTCTTCTCGTCCTTTTGATACTGCCATGTTCGCCGTGAGATGTTTTCTTCGAGGGAGGTGGTTTGATTGCCTTTGTTTCCCTTCGCTTTGACCACTTGGCTATTTACCTGTTATTTTTGTTTAGCTTAGCTGTTTGTGATTTATTTTAATGTATATTTTTTTTATTTTTATTTTTTTATATTTTTTTTTTTTTTTTTGAACCTAGCATGCCATTATAATTCCAAAACAGTGATTTTGTAATATTCGTCCTTATCTGGTTTTTATTGTTCGGGTTATGAGCGGCGGTGTCAGTCTGTGAACCCACTAGCCCGAGCCGGCCGTCACAATTCCCAAACAGTGATTTGTAATATTTTGATTGGTTTTTTTCTTTTTTGGTTCGATCTTTTAGGTTTATTGGTTTTAATTTCTTTACATGGTCTCTCTTTATACCCAACCCTTCATTCGGTTTAGATTTGTCCCCTTTTGCCTATTTTGTTAATGAATGTCATGATGTTATTATAGGTCATTCCTATGTTATTGTTTTTTGCCACAAGTAACTCCGGGTATGTCCACCGTTCTCCTATTTGTTCCTGTTGAGATTTTAGTTCGGCCCTTTCCTGGTTGTATTTGGGGCATATATTTATTAAGTGTGCGATTGTTTCTGGAGTTGGGCAGTAGGGGCAGTTTTCGGTTGGTCCCCTTTTTATGTGTTTCCCTGCGCATCCTGCCAATAGTGTTTTACCTGTTCTTATTCTATTTATTATTGTTATATCGTATGGATTTTTGAAGGTTGGACTTTCGACTTTTCTACTTACTTTTTTCATCATCGTGTGTATTAGACTGTTTGCATCCGATTTTTCCCATAGCTCTTGCCACATGTCATTGATCTTGTCCCATGTTATTGATTTCAGTGACGCTGTATGCTATATTTTGGGCTTTTGGTTCGTTTGTGGCGTTTTTTGCTTCTGCATCTGCTTTGTCATTGCCTGGGATTATGGATGTGAGAGGGTATCCATACGAATTCAACGTGTTTGTTGTTTTTTTCAATCTCTTTAAGTAGCGATCTTGCATGATTAATCATATTAGGTCTGCTCTTGGATTGGTCCGTTGCTAACGATTGTAGTACACTGTAAGAGTCGCTTAGAATGACTGCCTTAGTTGTGGGGTATGTTTTGACGTATGTTAATGCCATTAGTATTGCCATGAATTCTACCGTGTATATAGCGCATTGGTCTGGGAGTCTTTTTCCAACGGTGACATCTAATTTTGGGATCACTATCCCTGCTGCAGTTTTATTTGGATTTTTGGTTTTTGATCCATCTGCGAAGATTTGCGTGTATGTCTCGTATTTGTTGTCAATGTACGTTAGTATTGATGCTCTTAGTCCTATCGGGTCATTTTGTTTTTGTCCTAGTTTACGTAAGCTAAGATCTATTTGTGGTGTGGGACAGGTCCACGGGGGGTCTGGGTAGTACCTTATTTTTTCTGGGTTGATATTTGCGATTTGAAATTTCCTTTTTAATTCTATAATTATTTTCCCACTAGGTATTTTTTTATTTTTTCCTTTTGTATCGAATGGTTTGTCGCATGCTAAGAGGGCTTGTAGCATGAGGTGGTTGGGTTGGTGTATTGATATTCGAGTCGAGTATCGCAGCATCAATTCCTTCCGCCTTAGGTCTAGCGGAGGTTCTCCTACTATTATTAAGATATCTTGTGTGGGGGTACCATTTAGGACGCCGGTGCATACCCTTAGCGCTTTTGATTGGACTGTGTCTAGTTTCTTTAGTAACGTGGCGTTCGCCGCTCCATATACCTGGCAACCGTAGTCCAATTTTGCTCTTATAAGTGCTCTATATAGGGTAACGAGTGTTTTTTGATCAACCCCCCAATTCACCCCTCTGAGGTTTCTGTGGAGGTTGATGTCTCGTTTGCACTTCGTTACGAGTTCTTGGATATGAGCTGCCCACGTTAGTTCGTGGTCGAATACCATACCTAGGATTGTCGCTTGTTTTTCGAATTTGATGGGTACCCCCTTTAGGGTTAAGTTTGGAGTGGGTGGGGGGTGGTCACCTCCCGGATTGGAAACTATGCCTTCTGTTTTTAGAGGTGACAATTTAAATCCCCATTTATCTGTCCAATTTCCTATATCGTTTAGTCCTTTTTGTAAGTGCTTGGTCGTTTCTCTGCTGGCCGGGTTGCCAGTTTTCCATACGGCGCTGTCATCGGCGAATTGGGATAAGTCAAGGTGGTTGGGTTTTACCGCTGTTTCCAGGTCGTTTATCATTATATTAAATAAAGTTGGGCTGATTACGCTTCATTGTGGCGTGCCATTTTCCAGTTTGTATCGTTCGGAGTAGTCTTGTCCTAGTCTGACTTGTATCTTTCTATCGGTTAGGAAGTTAGCAATAAATTTGTATATATTGCTAGTTATTCCGTATGGTTTAAGTTTACTTATCAGTCCCTTAGTCCACATTAGATCATATGCTTTTTCCATGTCTAAGAAGATGGCTGTAACATATCTGGATTTTTAAAATTTTTCTCTAGATGCTAATTTGACAGCGGTTTCTAGTCTCATGAGTTGGTCTATTGTGCTTCGGTAGTTGCGAAACCCGCTCTGTGTATTAGCTAGTAGTCCTTTGCTTTCTAAATGGTATTTCAGCCTGTTGTTTACCATAGTTTCCATTATTTTACATATATTGTCTGTTAGTGATATGGGCCTGTATGATTTTATATCGCTTGAGGGTTTTCCAGGCTTAAGAATCGGGACCACTACTGCCTTTTTCCATCTTATAGGTATGGTACCGGTTTCCCATATTTTATTAATGAGGTTAAGTGCAATTGTGACAAGTTTTTTGGGTAGGTTCTTGTACATTTCATACCCCAAAGTGTCCTCCCCGGGGGATGTGGTCTTTTTGCCGGCGAGGGCCTTTCTCCATTCGGCTTCTGTAAACGGAAGGTTTAGTGGGCCGTCATTATTTCCTGCTTCCTTTATGTTGTCAGAGTTGCTTTCCTCAAATTGCCTTTTATGATTTTTAAACTTATCCTCTAAGTTGGTATTGCTACACATGTTGGCAAAATAGTTTGCGAATAATTCTGCCTTATGTTTGTTGTTTTGTCCAGGTATGTTGGGGGTTATTGATTTAGTTTTGCCTCTCATTTTTTTAATTCTTTGCCACACCTCCTTCGATTTTGTGTTAATATCTAGTTTTGAGCAGAATTCTCTCCATGAGTTTTGTTTAGCTATCATAATAGTTTGTTTGGCAGTTTTTTCCTTTTCCTTGTAGTAGTTAAAGTCCCTATTATTTTTAGTTCTTTTGAATTTGTTTAGAGCTCTTTTTTTCTCTTTAATTGCTATTTTACATTCATTATTCCACCAGGGCACCGTGGGTTTGGGTGCTACTCCTTTAGTTTTAGGAATTGTTTCTTGGGCCATTGTGTTAATGGTTTCTATTAATTTGTCATTAAAGGTGTCAATGTCCCGGTGATATATGGTTTCTGGGTCGATTGAGTCACCTATCTGTTTGAACCTAATCCAGTTGGCCTGTTCGTATTTCCATCTTGGTGTGAAGGATGCTTTATTTTGAGGTATTCTAATTTGTATTTCTATATTTATAAGGTAATGGTCACTTCCCATAGGGTCGCTTTCATCAACTTGCCAATCAGAAATGCCTGCTAATCTTGGTGTGCATAGAGATAGGTCTATTGCTGATGTGTGGCCTGTTCTGTCATCTATCCGGGTGTGCATTCCGTTGTTTAGAAAAACTAAGTTGCATTTTTGTGCCCATTTTTCTACAATTTTTCCTTTAATGTCCGTCTTTTGACTCCCCCATAGTTCATTGTGCGCATTGAAGTCCCCGCATATTACCACCCATTCTCCACAGTCTTTAATCATTTTGATTGTTTCGTCTGCACTTAAATTGCGCTGCTCATTTGTTTCATAGAGGTTAACGATTAGTACCTGCTTAGTTTGAGCGGTTATTTTGACTATCTGTATTTCGAAGTCATTGGGCGGTCTACTATCTGTTAATTTATGCATTTCTGATGTAATTCCATCTCTAACAAAGGTTGCTAACCCCCCTCCTCTTGCTGTGGGGGATCGATGCTTTAGGTATTTGGTGTTGTAGCCTATGATGTTTGGGATACGTGAGGTATCATTTAGGTGGGTGTCCTGTATGCATATAACATCTGGTTTTCTTTCCTGTTCAAGTATTTTGTTATTTAGTTGGTCAGCGTGGGCCCTAAGGCCGCGTGCATTCCATTGCCATATTTTGATTTCTGCTCTGGAATCCATCTCTAGTGCAAAAAGTCTTAATAGTTTGTTTAATTTACTGTTGTTTTCGTTTTATGCGTGTTTCCTACCAGTGAGGGTGCTACCTATTTATTTTGTTTTTGGTATCCTGATTTTTGT
Source organism: Sinohyriopsis cumingii (assembly GCA_028554795.2). NCBI lineage: Eukaryota > Metazoa > Mollusca > Bivalvia > Unionida > Unionidae > Sinohyriopsis > Sinohyriopsis cumingii. The sequence goes on from CM068824.1 coordinate 161,438,424, forward strand.
TTTGGCCTGCTTATAGTTTACCCCATGGGAGATCATATATTCGACTATTAGGGCTTCTCTAAGAGCCCTGGGGCATTCTGCGTGGTTTGGTTTGTGGTTACCACTACAGTTAGCGCAGTGCTGATTGGTGGCGCTGCATGTTTTCCGGTCTGGGTGGTGAAGACCACATTGATTGCACCGGAATAGGTTTCCGCAACTCTTAGAGTAATGCCCCCAATTTTTGCAGTTGCCACAGAACCGTGGTTTCTTTTTGAAAGCAAAATTTTTTTAGCCTCGAGTTTTTCGGCTATTTTGATAGTTTCTGGGGTGGCGCCCTTAAAAAAGAGTACCACTGCAGTGCTATCCTTTCCCCTTCTTGTTTTTAGGCGGATTGCTTTCTCTACTTCCTGTCCTTTACTCCTTATGTAGTCTACTATTTCATTGGTTTTATTTTGAGTTGATACATATATGACTCCTTTGTTGTGTGTTTTTGGGGGGTTTGGGTCTATGTGTTGTTTTGTTCTGTTGTGTCTAGTGACCTGAACATTTATTTGGCCTATTCTTTCAATTTCCATATATTTGGCAATCTGTTGTTCAGTGGTGCATTTGATTATCAGCAAGTCGTCTCTAGTGCTTTTAAGCGTGAATTCTCCTTGGTGATGTTTGTTCAATTGCCATGCTATGGTTTTAAAGGCTAACTTCGTTATTTTGGAATTTACTCCCTTGACGAAGAGAGTCAGTTCAGCGGGGTGTTTCTTGTTTTGGATATTTTGCAGACTGGTCTTTTTTCCCCTGGTGTTTGTCTCTTTAGCTGACTTTGTTTCGTTGTCCATAACCGGCTTGCTGGGTCTTGTATTCTGACAGTTAGTGTGTTCCTTATTCTTTCTAACTGGTATTTGGGATTTGGTTTTCCTATTATTCTTACCTTTTGTTGAGTCGTGTGTGACTGCTTTATTTGTGGTAGGGTGAGGGCGTTCTGTTTCATCTAGTAGGTTCTCAGTTTGAGTCCCCTGGCTGCTAGTGTTTTTAACCAGCGTGGTCTGGGTTGTTTTTGTGCTTGTTGAGTATTGTTCCTCAGTTTGGGTACTCATGTCGGATGTAGTTTTGCGGTTACTCGGTAGATTGTCCACATTCTCGTTTACGCTTGGTGACAGGTAGAGTCTACTCATCGAGTCAGTTGGGGTCGAGTTGAAAATTGGCGTTAAGAACTGTATCTGTCGTTTTTCTCTTAGGGGGGATGAGACTGCTTCGGAGTAAGTTTGCCTTAGTTTATCTGCCTTTAGGTTGACCAGGCAGCTGAGATAACTATTTGATGATGTGACATTAATTTTGTTGTTATCCATCTTGAGTTTCTTTATTTGATGTAAGGTATATATGACGGGATATTTCTTTAGTTTTAATCCTGGGTTTGTTTTGATTTCTTGCAATTTATTTGAGTTTAATTCTAGCTTAAAGCTATCTGTCTTAACTATACTTTATTCTACTTAGTACTATGAAAAAGCAACAGCTGTAAGGGGATATGCAAATAGCTTTTATTCTGATTTGTGTAATTAATTATTATATTACTATTATCCAATTTAAACTTATTGAAAATTATTTTCTAGCCAAATGGTCAAAGTAAAAGGTTTTACTTACCCCGATCCAATTTTCTTTTTAAGATCTTTAGAGTTTTTAAATACAGCCTTCTAATTATACAAGTTTCATTACATTGGTCAATAATTAGTCACATGTGATGACACTTGTAACTAATCAAACCACAGCAACTGAGAGCAGACTAAGCACTGATATTTATATGGTACAGTGGCAATATACAGTCTGTCTGCCGCAACACATGAAACAAACTGGACAAATCTGAAAGCCTTGAATTTGACTTTATTTATCTGTATGGTAGAACAGAACCTGAGTTGAAAAGCTTTTAAAGAAAGACCTTGATATCAAACCTAATAATAACTGCAGGAGTTATATTATGGATAATTAACCATTCTCTCAGTTTCAAACTGGGCATTCCATCCCATGGGGTTCTAAATGTAAACCAAGTGTAACTGATATCCTAATGAACTGTAAAGACCATAGCAGCACAACAGCAGGGGACCAGGTATGTCCAGATCCAGAAATCACAGACCAGTTTCAAACTGATGATGAACCACATAAAAATTACACATCTGCTAGAACTTATGTTATGAAGATAACTTAAATTGCATTATTATTAATCCTCCTCCTCACATTCATCATAATTGAGATGCATCATATATGTTTTATTGTAAAATAGTTTATGCAACATAATTCAGTGAAGACCTTTGCTGCCAATTTACCAGTGAACCATTTGTTTCAATGAACATATTTTATGTTGTAACAAGGAGCATCATTTAAACATTATGATACACTTATCATACCTGTATATGAAATCTTAATACTAACACTTATACTTGCAATACTACTACTAATAAAAACACCTGCATTGATAATTTGATTATGTTCAATTGGACTTGTATCTAAATGATCACCAGCTGTATGAAAAGACATATTTTAATATATAGATATTGGATGGAATACTAGTTACCACAATTGAATAGTCATATGATAAATGATATATTATTTTAAACAATTTATATTTGCAGTGAAACATACTTTTACATTATTTTCACTTAAATTTCATTTATAGAGCAGTATACTCTGCATTCATTAAATTACTGAAATGGTTATAATACAACAACAAATACTGCAACTTCCAGAATCACAAAAATCAAAAGATATAAACAAAAACTTCCCTACATGTATCAACAGTTGTCACTTAATAGACAGAACTCTGAAGATTTAGAATAGGATGTTAACAAATTAGGTATTCAAGTTAAAAAGAAAAAAATACCAAGTAAGCTTACTACCAAAAAATCAAACAATAACAGTGAATTTTAGTACATTCCCAGGAAACAGAATATATGATTTTTCTTAACTTGATCTGATACATCTTAAATCTATAGAAAATGATTCATATTGTATGACTAAAATATTATGTAAACAAAAATTCCATCACTTTTTTCAGATGCAACATGCATACCCCAACCCATCCTTCTTGATCATAAAGTATACCAGCATTCCACTATAAGATGGGGAGCTGTAGTGGCTCAGTGGTTAGCTTTCTGGACCTGTGAAATAAGGTAGGTTCAAATTCTACCATCAGACCAACCTGGGTTAGCTACCATGGTGTGTCCTTGGGCAAGGCACTATACTTAAAGTGCCTTGGCACTAAATAACTTACTTGTGTTGGTTTACCATAAAAGGCCAAACCAAACACAAAAAAACAACAACTTTAAAATATGAGTTTTGTCAATACTAAGTAATTGAAAATCATACTGAAGAAATGTTTTTGTTAATACAGATTAATGGATCTAAAAAATCTCTTTCTTCTGCAGGAGTTTAAAATGTTAAATTAAAAAGGTCATGGTACACATTGCTTTGTTCGTACACATCAGGCTCCGTAACCCATATCCAACTAAAAATTTTAGTAGAGTCTGAATAAAACATATTTTAATCTGGATGATAATATTCTTTCTCCATTCATATATTACACCACCAAGATTGATCCAAATAAGATTACATTTTACTATAACACTGAGGATGAGTATGCCTCTTAACAACTTACAAATGTGGAGAGAATGGAGTTAAACTGAACTTTGATTTCTTTTCAACCATAGCACAAGATGATCATTTATTATGAAAAAACCTGAATAAAGTTGGAGTTCATAACCATGACGGTCTTGATACAATATAAATTCAATATATTATTGTTGTCTTGAGGTATAGTTCTGTATATTACAATCTCACACAAGATCAGGGTATATTTTAGTACCATACAGTTAATTCGGGATTGTATTAATACCTATTCTGGTGAATGAACATTAAATAAGATTTACTATTTTGGAACCAGTTGCAATAAAGTTTACTAAACAAGAGAAAATATGACTTTACTATAATATCTAAAATGTAAAATCTGCAAACAGAATACTTGCTTGACTTTACACTTCAACTATATCATAATATTTATTTGAAATGAATTTATACAAATGGCATTAAATTGGGTTTCAGGCTGGTAATGACAATGGTAGTAGTGAATAGGGACGGTCTAGGGACTAGGGAACTTCCATGTTAAAAAGGGTATATCCACTCTGGGGACTATGTAATTTAACATGGGAGAAAAAAAAAAAATATCCATTCTAGGGACAAGGGGAATTTAACATGGGAGAAAGAAAAAAAACTATTCACTCTAGGGACAAGGGAAATTGAACATGGGGAATAAATCGTGGGACTGTCTTGGGACTAGGGGAAATGGAACAGGGTCGGGACCCTATTTTAATAAGGTCCCGACCTGATGGGTCTATGAAAATGGAACAGGCGAAAATTGAAACAGGGAGGGGTCTCTATTTTTTTATTATTTTTTTAAACAAAAAAATAAAAAAAGGGGTAGGCAATTGAAAGTCAAGATCTTTTCGAGAGATAGGAATGGCCCTGAAAAGGGCCTTTGGTTTTATGTTAATATACCCTTAACATAAAGGGCATCTGTGACATCTTCTTCTTGACCTTAGGCTGTGCCTGACTGCAGGACCATAGATTAAGACTCTTTTGAGGCATCCTTGATGCTCCACATAAGATTCTTCGCATCCACAGGCTGGTGTCTGTCCTGTGGATAACTGTCCAGTTGGATCGGACATACATTGATATGTCCGTCCGGAACATCATCGAAGACACAAGCGTTGAAGATTGTACATCGGTCCACATGTTGGGGTGCTGAGTAACAGGTGAAGGAATGCAGTGAACTGTACTTATTTATAGGGGGAGGAAGGATTGAAACGGATTGAGTTTGTTGACCAATCCAAACACGCGTTACAAAATTCAGTCAGCCCACGTCCAATCCGAAGAGAGCAGTCTGTGACGTCACATAGTCTATATAGATTCGCTAGCGCCTGTGCGTAGTCAATCTAAGCGACAGTTTTTCAACATGACGGAAACTCAGAAAACGATCAGTTTGGGTGCACTGATGGTGGAGACTACCCAAGGGAACCCAGACTTACTTTCAGAAGAGGTGAATTGGGATTTTGTGGATTTTTTTACCTTGCAAGAATTTGTTCCTGAACCTTCGTCACCTTCTCCTTCATTACCGCACATGGAAAATTTTAGACAGAGACAGAAAGAAGAATTGGAGAAATTTATACAACAGCAAAAGGAAGCAGAACAAGCTTTTCTCCTACAGCAACAGCAGCAAGAAGAAGAGGTAAGAAAAAAACAACAAGAAGAAGACGCAGCAGCAAAGAAACAAGGGTGTCAAAATCAAACGGTCACGGTACTGTTAGACATTTTAGTTAAGAAGTCTGAAACAGATGTATCAGACTTCTTTATTACGGCCGAAGAGAATACGACCTTCCCAAGCTAAACACTCCAACCCTGTGACTACGCCTACTGCACCATCCTTAGTGATTTCAACGAAATCATCATCAACAGTACGCAGTCCAGAAGTAGGCCTTGGCCATGGCAAAGGCTTAAGACAGTTAAAGTTGATTGTTTAAACTCACCCCTTACACCAAAAAAGGCCCTTTTCAGGGCCATCCACGTCTCTCGAAAAGAGATAGGCTTTCAATTGCCAATAACTAATAAAAACCATTTTACCCAATAGTACCTGTCTGTGTATGAGTGTGCGTGAGTGTAGGTTCTTATTTTAAAATCAAAACCCAAAGACACTTACCTTTTATAATTAATTTATTCTTTTATAAATATTTACAATTCACAATTCACAACAGAGCACTTTAAAAAGTTCATAGACTTATTCTGTCTCATTGTTCACTCTCTGTTTTTTTAATTTCTTCACCGTCATAGTCTTTTCCTCCTCTTCCTCCTCACTTTCTTCCCTTCTTTTCTTCTCCTGTTTCTTTTTCTTCACCTGTCTGTTTTCTTCCTCTTCTTCTTCCTCTTCCTCTGAAGAATCCCTCTCTTCTTCTGACTCCTCTTGTTTCTTTTTTGGGCAGTCTGGTGACCAATGTCCTTTTTCTTGACAATAATAACAGGTATCTTGACTTTTGTCTCTTCTAACCCCTTTTTTTTCTTTTTTGACGGTCTGGACACTCTGAAGACCAATGCCCTTTCTTCTGACAGATATAGCAAGTATCTTGACTTTTATCTTGAAAGGAAGGAGAGTAGTCCCTGGGCTGGTCTGAAGAGAATTTTCTAATGACCCCTCGCAAAGCTCTGATGAAACGTTCGATCTTGGTAGTCTCTTCCATTGTTGTGCTCAGTTTGAGAGTGAAATGAATAGTGAAAGGACAAGACACATACCCTTTATATACGCTGGTCTGCTATGACTATAAATTAATCCATGGTGTTTAAACTTTAGTCATTTGACTTTTTGCTATCGAGATGAAATGATCCAATTCATTTGAGAAGAAAGAAGAAGAAAGTAAGAGGCAGAAACGTGATCTATCGCCTCGTACTAGGGCTGAAGTCTTGGCACAAATTCATGCCAGTGATTTTGAAGAGGACATGAGTGAACCAGAATCCAAACCCTCTAAACAAAGTTTACCACCCTTAGTCAACCCTGAAAAGTACTATGACATTCGAGAGACGGAAAAGCGTCCCTCTAGAAAATTTAGAACTACGGCTTACAAATACACAGTGAAGTTTAAAGATTTCAAGTCTGAAGTACTGTTAGAGAAAGCAAAAGGGTTCATCACCGACATGTGGGATTCTTTGCTCACCACACTCAAGCGACAATGTCAACCCAAAGAAGATGATCGCTTGAGACTTTCCATACAACATGATGGCTTGAAATCCCCTGTTTGGATCGAGTTTAGCAGCCCTGCAGAATTGACCACTTCCAAAGTCATGGACAAGATTCAACACGTGCAACAATCTAATGACCAGTTTGACATCACCGATGGAAAAGCCACACTGGACATGACCCACGTCTCTCCTCCTCAAGGGACCGGACAATGCAGAAAGACCTTATTGGTCAACAACCTTCGCATTACCAAAACAAGTCTTGTCCAAATTAACAATTTTCAAGACCACATGTGTTTAGCCCGAGCCATCGTGGTGGGATGAACCTATGCCGACAAGAACGACACGGTAGAATGGAAAAGAGCCTGGGAGAACATTCGAAAATCGAACCGAACCAAACAACGAAATGAAGCAGAACTTCTGTTACAACAAGCATGCCTGTCCAAAGACACATCCTGTGGCATTCCTGAGATGCAAAAATTGCAAGATGCCCTAGCTCCCCGATACACCTTGAAAGTGCACCCTCAAGAAGTGCGCGGGTCTCTGTTGTTTCGAGGGAAAGACTTTAAGGATGGAAAATACATTCACCTCTATCATCACGATGACCATTTCGATACCATTACCACTATCACTGGATTCCTGGGATACAAATATTACTGTGAGAAATGTGACTTATGATGGTTATAATAATCGAGAGCAACACAAACATTGTGGATCGAAATGCTCAGGATGTTTGGCCTCTCAACCCTGTCTGAGCGAAGGGCAAGAACCAGTGCATTGTCCTGCTTGTCTGCGCACATTTGTCAGCCCTGCCTGTTACCAACAACATCTGAAGATGCAAGGTTCACAGAAGAAATGTGCTTGTCAACTCCTGAGATTGTGCCCAATGTGTGGACAAGGTCTATGTATCAACAGTACCAAGGCACACGTATGTTCAGGAAAGAAAAAATGTCACATTTGTCACTGCATTGTGGACTTGGAACACCAATGCTACATACAAAAATACCAATCCCAACCAGAGAAAGAGGATGGTCACAAGAAGAAGAAAGGCAATTTCATCTTTTTCGATTTCGAATGCATGCAAGAGACCAGTATTCACATTCCTAATTTCTGCGTGGCTCATCGAGCGTGCGAGAAGTGATTCAAGAACCTATCTTGAGTTATTGCCCTCACTGCAGTAAGATTCCTGGAGGGCGTGAAAAAATCTTTCAAGGACTTAACACACTAGCCGATTTCACACAATGGGTCTTAGACCCCATCGACAAGACGTGGAGCCAAGAGGACATCGAACATTATTATGGAGATTGTCATCACCATGCCACGGTGATGGCTCACAATTTCTCCGGATACGATGGACAGTTTCTTTTGAGATGTTATACGGAACGTGGCATCGAGCGTCCTAAAATCACTTTGAACGGAGCCAAAATCATTTTCATGCAAGTGGGACAAGTGCAGTTTAAAGATTCGATGAGCTACTTAGCCATGCCTTTGAGTCGAATGCCTAAAATGTTTGGAATGACAGAAATGGCTAAAGGGTACTTTCCACACTTTTTCAATACAGAAGCCAATCAACACGCCGTTCTACCCCATTTGCCTCAGGCTCACTATTACGACCCTGACAACATGCGTACCGAACGAGAAACTTTCTACGCTTGGTACCAGGCTCACGCCTCCGACCCTTTCGACTTTCAGGAAGAAATGCTAAAGTATCGTCGTTCCGACATGGACATTTTACGGCGATGCTGTGGAAAATTTCGAGAACTGTTCATGGAACACGGAGGGGTTGATCATTTAAAAGAGGCTTGCACCATTGCCAAAGCGTGTTCCTTAGTCTACCGACAACGATTCATGCTTGAAAACACTGTGGCTGTCATCAGTCCTCAAACGACCAACTATGTCAAACGTCAATACTCGGTCAAAGCCCCATGCTGGTTGCATTACTTGTGCGACAAGGAAGACAAATGGATTCAGCATGCCCGCAACGGACAGGGCGAAAGATCATCGGAATGCATTCGGTCAATGGCTGGGACTTAGAAAACCCCAAGATCATGTATGAGTTTAACGGTTGCTTATTTCACGGATGTCCCGTCTGTTACCCTGACCGCGGCACTAAAAATCAGTTCTTACAACGAACCATGGAAGACTTGTACCAGGCCATTTGTCAGCCACGCCTAAAGTTAGAACAGGAAGGATACCAAGTGGTGGAAATGTGGGAACACAAATACAATCACCGTTTGAACACCGATCCTGAGTTTAAACGCCTCATGGAAAGTTACCAGTTCATGGACCCCCTGAACCCAAGTAATAGTTTGTACGGAGGAAGGACCAATGCCACCTGTTTGCTGTACCAAGCTGACGAAGAGAAAGGAGAAGAAATCAAATACTTGGACGTGTGTTCACTGTATCCCTACGTGTGCAAATATTGTTGCTTTCCTGCAGGGCACCCACAATTGTTCACCGAACACATCGACCTAAAAAACATTCGACAATACGAAGGCTTGATCAAGTGCAAAGTTTTGCCTCCCACGAACCTATACCATCCCGTCTTACCTCGCCATTGCCAAGGCAAACTTGTGTTTCCTTTGTGCCGTACTTGTGCTGAAACGTGCAACCAAGATCAACCTTGTCATCACACCCAGGAAGAACGGGCCTTGACGGGGACATGGGTCAGCGTAGAATTGTTCAAAGCTCTGAACATGGGATACCAACTGTTAGAAGTGTACGAAATTTGCCACTTTCCCAAGACACAATAATTCCACAAGGGTGACCCCACGCAGAAAGGCATTTTCGCAGACTACGTGGATGACTTTTTGAAACTGAGCAAGAAGCCAGTGGCTATCTGTCCTGGTGTCACACTCCTGAAGACCAAAAGACATTCAGAGAGAAATTCTGGGCACAAGAAGGCATTACTTTAAATCACATTGAGAAAAACGAAGGCAGGCGATCGTTTGCCAAAGTGATGTTAAATTGCTTGTGGGGTAAAATGGCACAATGACCGTGTTTACCCAAGACGGAGTATTTGACCGAACCTTCCCGCTACTTTCAGATGATTCACGACAAAGCCAAATTCATGAAACACGTGGACGTCGTTCATGAGGATTTGATCTTGGTGAATTACGAAGAAGATCTGAACTTTGTAGAAGATGACCCCTTTGGAAATGTCATCATTGCAGCTTACATGACAGCTCATGCTCGCTTAAAATTGTACGAAGCTTTAGAACTGTTAGGGGAACGTGTCTTGTACTTTGACATGGACAGTTGCATTTATATCGATCACCCGAGTCAACAGCACCCTGACATCGAAGGAGACCGTTTAGGAGCCTGGACAGACAAGCACCCCGATGACAAGATTCTAAGTTTCGTTAGTGGTGGTCCCAAAAATTACGGCTACGAATACTGGGACAAACAAGGAGAAGTGCACACGAAGTGTAAAGTGAAAGGACTTACTCTGAATTATCGTACCAGTCGAGTGGTCAACTTTGGCATATTGAAAGAAGCCTTGCAGTCTAGAGAAAGTGACCACCTATCAACCCAACAAGATTGTACGTTTACCCACACACCACATCGTCAGTCGACCCTTGGAAAAAGTCTATCAAATCGTGTAGCAGAAGCGAGTGCGGCTTCCCACCCACTTTACTTTGCCGTATGGACATGTCGGTATAAAACATTGGTTGTAAGAGGATAGCCACCCACCAGAAGGATGACTTCGCCGCAGCAAGAATCGAGTGAGAAATCCAGTGAGAACTCCAAGTTCAAACCCTACCATTTTCCAGTCTTCTTACCTGACTATTGTGATTGTGCCCGTCGATTGGACACGTTTCAATAATGGCCTACGGATAGGGAAGGATTACCTTCTTCGTATGTTTTAGCTAGAACAGGATTTGTCTACTTCGGACCTGAGTCAGGATTGGGATACGAAGTACAGTGTTTCGCTTGCGGACTGAAGTTACGAATGGATCTATGTATCTACAAAGATTCAGCTATTCTGGAACATACTCGATGGTCTCCACACTGCCCTTACCTTTCAATGGCCTTTCCACCCATTAAACTACGGTACAATTATGACGGTACCTTCCAAAACTAGACGTAAACACATTGCATCCTATTTCATTGTTGTTTCTTTTCCACATAATAGCTTATTTTTTATAAAATGTTAAACTTTACTAATCTTTTTTCAAGATCACTTTAGTTTGCAAAAATATATCTTGTCATTTATTGGCATTCTACATTGAATTTTGTAAACTAGCTATTAACCTGACCTAATTACTCAACTTAACTGCTGACAGAAACAGTCTACAGTAAATGTATTTCATTTCTATAGCTCGATGGATAAACATTACATCTTTTAAAGCTGTGCACAGAATAGGCCGACATATCACGAGTCAGGAAAACATGGGGGTGGTATCCCCTGTGTCCAAAATTAATATCATTTTGAATAGAATATTCTAGTGACAATTGCCTCTTTTCAAATGGTAAGCATTGCTTTTTTTTATTTTCATCAATCTGTCAAATTCGGTATGCATTTTGCTTTAATATTTGAGATGGAAACCTTAGGTGCATAGAAATGTCAGACAGCATTGTACATCATGGATGGTGTCCAACATACTTTTATGATCATAAAACAAAATCCCATTTTTTAGTTATGGCCACTGATTTAAAAAATATTCATCCAAGCTAAATATAATAATAATAATAATGAGGACTTTGTATAGCGCCTAATCTTTAGAAGCTCTAAGCGCTTTGCAACATTAGACAACATAAAAACATACACAATGATATGATTACAAAAACAAACACCATGAAATTAGAAAACATAAAAAACATGCTGAGAATATTTAAGGTAGTTAACATTATTAAGTCATTAAGTTTGTTTTTGTAGTCAGAATAAGTAGTTTTGAGAGCACTCTTGAATGGGATCACTGCGTCTTTGTGTCTAAGTTCAGTGGGCAATTCATTCCATGTTGCTGGGCCCTGGTATGCAAAAGAATGCTGTCCATGTGACTTTGTTTTCATAGTGAGAATAATGAGTATATGATTGTCGGAAGAGGAGTGTAAGTATCTTGCTTGTGTGTACACATAGGTGAGGTCGGATAGGTATGTTGGACTAGAGTCTGTCAGTGAAACGTAGCACAGAGAACTAATGTTGTGTTTGATTCTGGATCGAATGGATAGCCAGTGTTGGGTACAGAGCAGCGGGGAGGTGTGCTCTGATTGTGGTACTCTAAGTATGATCCAAGCAGCTATGTTTTGAACTTTTTGAAGTCTCTGCAGTAGATGTTAAGATGAACCAGACAGAATTGAGTTACCATAGTCCAGTCTTGAAAGCAGTAATGAACACACAAGTGTTTTAGTGGCATCAACTGAAAGATATCTGAGAATGGAGCTGATGCGTCTCAGCCCAAGATACGCAGCCTTGCATATGTTCATGACATGTTGGTGCAATGTGAGAGTACTGTCCAGAGTAACACCTAGGTTTTGTACTGATTGTGTGAATTTAATGTTGGTGTTGCTGATATTTATTGTGTGAGGTAAAGGATGTGAATGAGAAAGTCTTTGATAAGTAAGTATGGCTTGATTTAAATTGTGTTTTTCATGTGACTTGCCAGAGATTTTTAAATGAATTGATAAAGTAACTTGAGACACATTTCAAAGTACATGTTTTAAAAATATTCCATTGATTATTGCTGGCATTTAGAAAAATGCAATGCATCCTTTGTTGTGAAACTTATTTTAAAACATTGTATTACTCATGCAGAAGCCTGCTTGAAAACTAATGGCAAAGCAAAGGCAAATGGAATGGAAGAGACCATATCAGAGACCCTCAAATATGCACCCAACCAACGCAGAATGATAAAAAACAAGGTAATCCAAATGACTCTTATTTCATCAATATTGGATTCAGTTTCGTCTTTTAAAGCATAGTATTTGCAAAGCGGATGCATTTCTAAACTGATAACAAAATCAGCTTATCCTATTGCCCAGGACTATCAGAGCTAGAGTCCAGCTAACTACAATATGCATATATCTTGTCTGATCGGACAAGTGCCTCCATTTGGAATTTTTATTCACATGAAATATTTGGATGAAATAAATTCATCTTTGTGCAAATTGATTGCACCATCCACTTGCCAGAAATGACAAGTAAGTGCAAAGTTATCTTGTATCATGGCTTAACGATAGTAAGGGAAGCACAAGTGCAGTGAAGAAAATTTCATACATTTTTATAATGCTGATTAACATGACTTCTGCATATGTAACTAGTGCTGAGATGATATGACTTTATTTAAGCATTACAATTTTGTTTTAATTTGCAGGTGCCTGAGCAGAAGAAGTAATAGATAAACTTTACAGTGGAGTTGGAGACTGATTCTGATTCATAATCTTAATTAAATCTAGAAAATAAACATTAAAGTCATATTAAAATATCTGTTGTATTGTTTCCTTCTTTCATTTTTCTCTTAAAAACAAATGTCTGAACCTTTAGTCTGTAAATTCAGTGGATTCCTTATCAGCCCATCTACTTTTACTTTACACCATGCTACTTTAAAAAAAAAATGAATTATCCCCATTGGGGTAGGTCCCCCCAACCCCCCACCCTACTTTGTCAACTTACCTGCCACATTTAAATCTAATGGAAGGCCCTGCTGTAAAGCCTGTTAGTAAAACTACCCAACAAGAGGATTTCATACATTTGCAACTCCTAGATGGATGGTAATGTTTTCATTTTTGTAATGTAGATTTGGACATTCTTGCCACCAGTATGGAATATGTGTTTCAGAAACACAAGCAGCTTTCATCAGATTTGCATATAGGTTTTATATGTTGTGAGTATGTTGTAGGAAGTTTTTTTAAATAACATCATATGAGATGATGCCAGTGGAAATGGCAGAAAAGTGTCTGTATTGTTCACCAACTACACCTTGTTCTTACAAAATGTGGCTGTTACACATTCCCATGATGATGTCACTGACAGCCATCAGTGAGGAATGCCCCAACAAGCATAATACAAATTGCTTCCATTGTAATTGTTACAATTCCATTCTGACCACTCCGGTGTCCTAGTGGTTAGAGCGTCCGCCTCAGAAGCGGGAGGTCATGGGTTCAAACCCCAGCCAAGTCATACCAAAGACTTACAAAAATGGTATTAACAGCTACCTCGCTAGACGCTCAGCATTAAGAGGTTAGTGTTAGGACTGATCGGCCTGGTGTCAGGATAATGTGACTGGGTGCAACATCATACTACATGTTTGCAGCATGATGCCCCAGTGCTATACATCTCTATAAACTGCCACACTGCAGACATCGTAGCAATATGACTGAAAAATTATTCAAGCTATGTTAAAAATCCAATCACACACACACAATTCCATTCTACGATCCAGAACCAACACTAATTCCGTACTACAGTTCTTGCATTTCAATCCAATTTTGCTTTTGAAATGTAGTGCCACTAAATTCATAATGAACCCATTCATTTCAAACACTCGCAAATACTTATTATTCCTGTCTACAACTGAAAAATATCTATATAAAAAACGTGTAACTGTGTTTTATGCAAGGGCATGGAGATGCACAAAAACTTGCACCTGAAGCTTGAATAAAACCCCGACTGTGGATAAGACTTTACCCATCGATTACCCCAGCTTGGGGATAAATTCCGACCGTGGCGATTTATTATATATCCTATGACTGCTCCAGCTTGAGGGCAAAATCCAAGCACATCCCTAAAAAGATAACAAGTATAGCGGCTCTTTACCTTCTGTAAATGCCACTTGAGCTTCCTGATGCTGTTGTATCTGCCATTTGACAGAATCACGAATGTGGATATATTTCTTAATTGCCTCTAGTTGTTGAGCTAGTTTAGCTGTATGAAATTCCTTTGTGCAGACTCACTCATTATTAATATTACAACAGTGATTTAATTACACATCACCTGTCAGCACACCGATGATAAGTCAGTTATTTTATAACACACCAACAAGCTTGCCCCTTGCACCCCCCCCCTTTTTATTTTATTTGGGCACCTGTGGACATGAATCTGCAAGGCTCAAATTGTCATTTTTAATATAAGATCTCAACATTTTTAAGGCCTTAATTTTAAAGACATCCTTAAAACCCCCAAAAGGTTATCAACTGGATCACCAGCCTTCGTTTAGAGTAACAGCAAGTATATATATATATTTAGGTCTAAGGAAACACAATAAAAATGTTTGATTTAACAATGACATATTTGCCTCAGGTCTGTGATCCTGAAGTGAATATTAACTGTCCATTTATTTTCTTGGCTTTTCTTTACTAGGAAATTGATTATAGAGATTTCTGCAATGGTGAAGGCAATGTAAAAATTGGTTACTATAACATACTTTTTACGCCATGTTTGAAAAAATAAATCCAATGGAAAGGTTATAGTCTGAAAATCTTCATTAAATTAAGTTAATATAGGGGAAAAAACTTTAAGAGTTCATAAATATTTTTCAGTGCTGAATAAAGATATAACATAACACTTTCTGCTGTGATTTTAATAGTTTCTGAGAGCATGAAAAATTTCTAGAACTATAATGTATAAATGTTTTCAAAAGATTATATTAATATGAGGGAAAAATCTGTTATGAAATAAACTGACAAGATCTTGTATGAATTCATGTTATCTTTAAATATGATATTTGTGTGAAAATATCTGGAAGAAAAAACAAGATGGTGCCACTCACACATACAATGTGGTTGCCACAGTAGCCATATTAAGAAACTTTTTATCGCTACTTCTGAATGGATAATTGTGTCAGCGTGTCAACATGTGTACAAAATACTTATGTTGATGTCTAGCAGGTCCTGAATGAGAATTATGGTGCTGTACAGACATCCTATAAGGCCACCAATGTGGCCATCCTGAAAATCTTGGTATAACTACTTCTCCTGAATGAATCGTCATATCAGTGAAAGACTTCTTATGTCTAGTTGGACGTAAATGAAAATAGTGCCAATCTAACCTCCAATATGGCTGTTTTAATGGGCATCTGGAAAACCCCTTCCTTGCTACTTCTCCTAGATGGCTGGTCATTTTGACATTGTGCTTTCACTAGATGACCTATTTGATGTCTGGTTGGCCGTAAATGGAACTATGCATATGGTTTTGATGTCTAGTTGGTCCTAAATGTGGTTTTTGCTGCTCATAAACTTCTAATTGTATTATAGTTGGTTCCTTAATGAAACTGCTGTACAAAATTAAAAGGCCTTCTCACTTTCTGTCAAGTTGGATACAATTATCTTTACCAGCTAGGATTTCTTGATCCTCTTTTTTATACATCAACCCTTCGCATATGTAGTTAGCTAAAACAGTATTTTGAACAATTAATTGCCCTCTTGCAAATACAATCCCAATTGCATGCTTTTACCAGTGTGAGAGCTCCTTATATAAGTAGCTAAGTATTCAGTAACTGAATTTCCACATCCACATGCATCAACTCAGAATTAAAAGTTGCAAAACATATACAAATTTGAAAATCTTGAGACATGTGTCACTTTGCATGGTGGGTGTTATGATTTAAATGCAACAAGGAAATTGAATTAGGGTTAATTTCTTTAAGCTGTATTCAATCATGGGGCCCTGGATTATAGAATGGTCTAGGCATACACATCACTAATCAACTCTCTCTAGTCCAACCAATGTGTGTATATGAGAAAGCTTGCCAGTAGCGTTATGTGTGTTGATTTCTTCCAATAAATATGTTGATGAACTATTTCTTCAGAGACACAATCCAGACTCTGTGGCAGCAAAATTATCAAATAGGACACAACTAAGAGACAATCACATTTTCAGTCACAATGGTTTGACAATTATCAATGGCTTGAATTCATTGGCTGTGAAGGCAAAGTGATTTGCAGTTACTGCAAAAAAAGTTCCCAAACTGTCACAGATTTTAAATTCTACCAGTGGACTTGTAAGTGTAACTGACAAATTCAGGATTTAATCAAGCAAGTCTCATGATAGTATTATACCTAATAAAGCAAAATGTAGCACAGTATATTCATGACACTTAGGCCAGCATGTACAAAATATTCCTCAAGTTACAGTTGCTAGCACTCCACTAAGAAATGTCATTTTATAATAAATAAAAATGTAATGGAAAAAAAAATCGATAAAGTGATTGCACTCTTTAACATAGCCTACTACCTAACTCAATAATGAAAATGATTTGGTTCATTATATCTTTGTGTTTTATGGAATAAATGCATACATCTGATTGAATTTTAGGCAAGAGACTGAACTTTTGGGTTAAGTTAAAATGTATGTGGAACAAATGCATTTTCTAAAACTACTTGTATCAGTGTGCATTGTGACTTTTCTTTAAGATAACTCTAAATGGTACTGGGTATATATCATTTTCTTCAACTGCACACTGTTGTCTTCCATTTGATTTGATGACTTACAGCTATACTGTCTACACAGCAGGCCTCAACGTCAGGAAAAATTCTGTATACTTCAGTTACAGCTGAAATAAGTTTTGCATTAGTACCTGAATCAGACAAAAAAGGTTGTGTTCTGGTGTGTGAATAGAAATGGCTAAAAGTAATATAGACAAAAGCCATAAGAGTACACAAGTTACATATGAAAACCACCAATTCACTTGCATGTGTGGCATACAAGTTCAAAGATTTGCTTCAAGTTTATTTGTGTACACAGATTGTTCAACTCATAAGATATTTTAAGAGCTATTTCTCTATTGTATGCATAATTCATTTACAAATGTGATTAGTGGGCCACACCGAAGGCCATACTATTAGTTCACTTGGCAATATGGTAACGTCAGCTGAAAAGCATAATCATCCATTAAAAGAGCATTATGATATGAACATTAGGTATTTAGGACATATAGATTTTTCTTTTCCAAATGGAGTCCAAGTAATTATTGCCCAATCCAGGTATAATTTTGTACACAAGTAAAGAACAAAATAAGATAAATCTTCATTTATTTGCAATTGACAATACACTTCTTAATGAATATACACTTTTGCATTTATTTTGTATCACTTGAATAAACAATATTTCTTTCAGTTCATTTTAAACTTTTATTTTTTATCACTTGAGTAAACAATATCTCTTTCGTTTCATTTAACACTTAGAAACAGGTTCTTCCAGTTACAATAATCAACTCTGGAAACAATAAACAAACTGGAACTTTTGACCTAATTATATTACATTTACTAGGGTTAAAACAATAAATTCCTTAACATAATAAATTAACAGTTCCAGTTAATCAAACACAAAATCACGTTTTATACATGGTGTGAACTGTTAATATTTACAGGATAAAGCTTATAGTTTCCAAATTGATTGAAGCTTACATGTTGCAGTTGCTGGCACATATCTATTTCCAGCATGGTTTGCATACATTCCACCTTTAATAATTTTGTTACTTCCCTACCCCACCCCATTCAGTAACAAGTATCAAAAATCAGGCTCATTCTAAGGCAAAGTCTGTAACTTGTGTACCACAGTCATCAGAGAGACAAAGATGCAAAACTTTATGATGCCTGTCAAAGGAAGAAAACAGTTTGTTGTTTACCCAAGTTTTGAACCAGTTAACTTGAATTCTCAGACCATCAATTGCTACAGCCCCACTAATTACAATTGTTAGGGAATAATGAGAACTCACCTTCAGTTATCTGTGTATATATATAATTTTAATAACCAAGAATACCGGATGTCTGGGAACATTATAGCATTCAATGGTAACGTCAGAACTGAGATGAGAGAATTAAACAAGCATAGTACATGACATAATATATCCATAAACTATTGACTGGGAAAAATACTACAGAACACCATTTCTGCTGGCAGTAAGATGTTGAACCTATATGTCATAAATATCAGGTTGGACATCTAGGACCAGTAATATTCATAATGGGCAGTACCCACCCCCCACCCCCCCAAGTGAGAAGGGCCTGATTTGTAATCTAAGCCACCCAACCTATCACAGCCTTTATAGTACTTGAAACAAATATTGAGTAATAGTAAAACAAACTCTGAAAGTTATTAAAACCAATTTGTTATATTTCCATAACTCTGCATAGTTAACTGTGCAAGCAGACTTAAACATATCAGTGTATGACAGTTAAATTGAGCTATAGCATCGATTAACAGAAGCTACGAATTCATCAACAAGCAGCGAACAATCATCTTCACAATAAATGTCAAACATTAGCATCCATAAGCTGTCAAGACAAGTTGTTACACTGGATATATAATCATCCATTTATTTCAAACAAGCTGTGAAAAACGAACCTCACGTCCGCTATATGTACGCTGGCCATTGCAAAGGATGCTTTAATAGATTAATGTTTATCGTCGTGTCTTGACAACCATTTTGCGCGCGCACACCGGAAAGTCATGCTATATATTTGTTACTTGTGAACGTATTCGTGGGCAGTACGCTATATATTGTTCCCGTGGCCGTATTCACGGGC